>JAKZGU010000036.1:0-322939 GCA_022837005.1 Calonectria pteridis
TAGTATTTTTCTTATTTTAATTAAATTAAAAAATTAATATTTAAAAATAAAAATAAATAAATATATATTTATAATTAATATATTATTTAAAAATAATTAAATAAATAATATTTTATTATATTATTAATTATTAAATTTATTATAAAAGTCTTATTATAATTTATATTTAAAATCTTTATTTAATAAATATTTAATATTTTTATTTATAAATACTTTAAGCACTAAATTATAATTAACTGCATCTTGTTAATAATATTTCTTCTTAAAGAATACTTATATCTTACCTCTATAAGCTTCTCTGTAAGCTCTAAGCAATCCCGATTAATATCCTCCATTGATCCCAGCGAGCATGACCGCCAGAGACCACCAAACCCCGCATCTTCCAACGTCTCGGACAACAAGCTCATAGATCCTACTGCACTAGAAAATTCGGGGTTGGATGAAAGAGTCCGAAGCAGTGTATGCGCTGCCCCTATCGTGCTTGAATTCTGACCGTGTAACAACGTTTCATCCAAGAGAGCTCTTATCGCCGCGCACCTGCAGTTGATTTAGTATACGATCCTGCTGTTACCGACGATAACTTACAAATGGACCACAACCGTAGGCCGCCGGACTGCTAGTTCATTTAGCCACTGTAGGCTCCGAGTCTGCACGCTGTCTTCTAGGTACTGGAAATCTACTAGCTCAATGGCCGTCATTAGTAATAAATCTTTATCCCGGATTGTGTCAATATCCTGCAGCCCGCGGCAACTGAGCCCTGTGTTGACCTCATTCGGGTTGACTCCGGCGGACCAAAGGCTATCCTTGACTTCGTCATGGCCCACTGCTCGCGCGAGTAGAAGACTCATGTATGCAGAACCATTTGGCATCTCTTCCGTGCTCGTCTCACTATCAGCACTCCATGTTGTCATTTGAAAAAATGACGATAGAACTCGCATTGCAGTTTGTCTTGTCACTGTATCTGTGAGACCACGAGCCAGGCAAGCGCAAACTGCAAATTCGAAATTATCTTGGGTGAAGTGGATGCCATACACGTCTTCTAACGGCAATGCGGCTTCGTCAAGTGGGACTCGACCCTGGAGAAGTAGTGGAACTATTTTTGCGCCTCGAAATTCCTCCCCAGTGTTTATGTTGGCCAACACAGCCTCGAGAAAGAGCGCAGCGCAATTGAAGAGGTTTGCCGGGACGAGCCTTACAAGTGACATTGCAAGCCAGAATAGTTGAAGACCGTAGCGTGAAGCTGATGGCAATTTGGCCATCATTTTGGACAGTGAGGTGACAATTGAGACCAGCATCTCACTGTTGTGATCTTCGCCGAATCGGCTCACGCTATTCCGCAAGGCTACAAGAACTTGATAAAGGAGATCGTCGTCAACTTCCTCTCGAGCAAGACAACCCATGACAGTGAACGCTCGCGGCTGAATGGCTGGGTTATTTTGAAATGCTGTACTGGCCACTAGGCTCATCCATCGAGATCGCCAAATATTAGATAGATCAACGGTTGGAGCAGCTACTGAACATATTTCAAAAAGAGTGGATGCCAAGTTTTCTGTAGCAGATAATGCTGGCCCTGCTTCTTGCGAAGTGGAGACTGACGCACCGTCGCGGACAAAGGCAGGTGGCGCGGAGAAGATATCACTCCGGGGATCGCACAAGTAGTCTAAGCTGGCCCTGAGCTTGCCAGACTTTGCATCATCTAAATCAAACGACGTGCAAATCGCATGAACCGAGTTCACAAGTAATCGGTAGACAAGTAATCTGGTATCCTGACCACCTGTGTTTGCCAACATGGTCACTATGTGGAAGACTTCCGGTAGAAATAGCTGCGCTTGCACTCCGCTGTCAAAGGACAAAGAAAGGCAGAATCGAAGGAGAACGCAAATTTCTGACCATACCGCATTGTCTGGGAGGTATTTGGTGGGCCTCAATGATGAACGATTTAAAGCCTTGCGGAGACGCGAAAGAATTTTGCCCCTTAATGTGACGGTTCCGATACCAACGACGATCGATGCCAGAATTTCCAGAGGCTCCTCATGAGAACCGTAACTCATTGCTGTTCTTAAGAGTTCATCCAAAAATAGTTCAAGGAGGATCTCATCTTGAACAATCCGTGGCCACACAGATTGTTCTAAGGCATAGACAAGGGCATGGTCTTGGACGGCTACATCAATGAGCTTTCGAAACAGAACTGCGACCTTTTCCCTTCCTTTGTCGCCGTCTGCTTCATTAGCCAGGATGTTTGATCGCAGGCCAGGAAGCCATGGCGCCATATAGGCTAAGCTCAGTGGCTTCTGTTCGTCTGGAAAGCTCTCCCATCCCACAAAGAATTCGGTCAAGAAGTCAGATGTGAGTTGTGGCTCTGCTAGTGCCAGTTCCTTGCTGATATCAACAATAAATCGCATTGGATCTAAAGGAACAGATACATCTGGACATGGCAGTGAGTATGCTTGCTTAACCAAGAAAAGAAAGGAAGGGCAAGTAAAAAACACTAACCTTTGGTGCAGACAAGTCGAGATGCGGAACTGAACTTGAAAGCCTTGCAAAGTGCTCCCAAAAGATTGTACGAAGAAAGCCGCAAGACATGATCTGGACTTGATAGATTTGCTAATGCCAGGTTGAGCAAAGTTCCTGGAACATCCTGAGGTCGAATGAGCCTTTCAATGGACTTTTGAGTTCTGCTATCCTTCCCATGTTTCGCTTTTGCTCCCCTGATTGTTTGGAGCACGTCTGCCTTCTTGGGGCTTGTGAAGTACATCACAATTTTCCCGTTGTCTGCTCTTAGGCCAAATGCCGAGTCGTCCTCTGTTTGAATCGATGTTGGTGCTTCATCTACTTCCCCAAGACGGAATATATCATTAACTGTAGTTCCGAGACGGAAACCAGCAAATATTTCCTGTTTCTTGGTTGTTGTCACCTGCACGAATTGACTTCCAACTTTAATGACCACTTCGATTTTGCCCTTGGATTTCGAGAGCCGTGTAATGGGTTGAAACACATAACGGGTATCAGTAACAACGCTGATGGTTTCCTTTGGTAGATGGAGTTGGCTGAGATGGAAGTGAGCCTGAAGATCCTGGAGGCTGCCTATTAAGTGGTACTCGACATTCTTTGGGTTAAATACGCCGTTCTCATTCTTTGTACACACCCTCAAAAGCCGTCTAAAACACCTCTTAAATGCGCTATTCATATTGTAGACGTAAATCCTCGTCAGGTTGCATGAAAGCTCAGAAGGCGTGAGGAGCTCCAGCTTTTTGAAGAGATCATCTTGGGGCTCGTTCCTGCCATTGTAACAGGTAGCATCAATAAGAAGCCCGAACGGCCGATGCCACAACCTACTTGCGATTTTGAGATAGCAGTATAGCAGTGTATCATAGTCTATGCCTTCGGTTTCAATATGGCGCAGAATGATACAGATGATGGATAGACCATCCTTGCTTTCGCCACCATCATAAACTGCTCTAGCTGTTAAAAATGATTCTGTGCTCCGAAACGCATTGCGGAGCATGAAATTCTGGAAGCGAGAATATAGAGGTGGACTGTTGGATGAGACCTGGGGTCTGTTCCATGAAACAGCTAAAGGTGGTGGTCCAAGATTGGCAATGAGATTTCTCAATGGCTCGAGAACTGGTAAACGCACTCGCGCGATGTCGGCTGATGTCCTCATATATTCTTTTCGCTCCCTTGAAACTAAGGTTTGCCGAACATGATCCCAATGATCATATAGAAATCGATGGAGGGCTACGCAAGATCCGAAATCAAAAGATTCAGTAGACTTCTGAATGTCCAGTTGGTGAGGAGCAACCTAAAATAATAAGCATCATGGTTGCAAAATTAGACTGAGCCCTTACAGATATTTCACGGAGGAATGTTGTCACGTGGTATATGTTTTGTGTTAGGAAGTCGTTTAGTGGAAACATATATGGCTCTTTGGCGCCAAAAAGAACATTATTCGCGAGGTTCTGAATGACTTTAGCGATTAGAAGCAAGCCACGGCGCATTTCTTTGGATGGTGCCGTTGACACAAGCCCCTCAACTTCTGGGGCCACAATGGCTGGACAGAAGAAGCGAAGGAAGATGAAAGCCCCAACGGCGGTATATTTTGCATCTGGAAACTTTGCAACAACGGCGTTGGAAATCTGTGCCAATTATAAGTAACTAGTTGTCCAAAAAATTTTGGTCACTTACGATGTTGCAGATTTTTCGGAACGACGGTGGCATACTTGATGATGATGCGCATATGTCGTCGATAAATACCTTGGCGACTATCCGTAACTGCAACGCATTTTTTTGCAGCTCTTCCGTACTGGCAACCCTTGCGGGATCAAGTTCCAAGTCGAGGTCTTTGGATGTTAACATGAGTCGCTCTAAAACTTTCTGCAGTGTCGCCCGCAGGTATGATGCTCCCTTCCACTTGGCGTACACGGAAAGTGTCTTGGTTGCTACACAGCCACGACGCAATAGTTCTGCCTCATTTTCTACATCCGTTTTAGCATCAGATGCAAGCTTCAATAAGTGATTCAAATCATGTGCACTTACCAGTGTCCTCGATTTCCTGCTTAATGAGAGCCTCCAAAAGTTCAAAAACGAGGCCTCTTTGCTCAAAAACCGTGAGGAGGCATATGGTCAGCTCGTCGACATCAGTGCTGGGGCAAGCCACGCTCATGGAAATTGCAAGAGAAAGGTCACTGGTCAGAAGCTGTTCAAACGGTTAGCGAGACAAAGTAGTCACGGAAGATAATGGTTTGACTTACTTCAAGTAGCTCTTCGTATTTTTCACTCACGGCAGAGTCCGTCAGGTTACTGAACTCGGTACCTTGAATCAGGATATTGTAGAGGACTTTGACAAACGCAGTGCGGATCTCAACATTATCATGGTAGCCGATGTTCAATGAATGTTTAAGCCCGACATCGATATTGGCACTGAGTAGGTTTGAGAGAATGGTGATGGCGAAGTCTGAATTAGAAGCCGTCTCTTCTCGAACAGCAACACCTAGAGTAGGATCGGATCGAGTTGTGTCAGAGGGTTCATGGTTGAGCAGAGAAAGAAATCGGTTGAAGTAGGTATGGAACATCTGCGATTTCATCTCGCTCATCCCAGCATCGGTGTGGCTGTCTGACGGTTGCAATGGTAGTCGGAAGGTTAGATCAGCAAGCGACTTCAGGCAAGCTTTATCTAAATCTCTCTGGACCCGGCCCATGTCATCTTGCCTACTGCCAAGTCCGTTTTGGTCGAGCCGAGGGGAGCGAGGGCGTGCAATCCAGCCAAAAATGTACTCAAGAAGTTGGTTTCTGATGCGGACGTCATCTCGCAGATTCAAGTGTTCCTTTCTTTTCGTCACAGCCTCGGACAAATGGCATACTCGAATCTTGACTCGCAAGGTATTGGGTGTATCCGATATGCCATCAAGGAACTTTGCGAAATTCAATGTGAGTGCACCTAGATGCACTGAGGATGCCGCACCAAGGTCGGATGGGCTTTCTAGCCGCTCTACCAAGGCTTTGAGCAAAGATGCAGCCTGTTCAGCGAACACTACTTCGCTATCTTGACCTTTGTCGACAGGGGCAAGGGCACCAGTGAAGAGAACCTCGAGCTCAGACTCGAGAGCTTTGAACAAAGGGTGATAGAGTGCAGGCGAAACCTCGCTTGATAGCACATCTCGCATAGCCTCACGTACTCTTACATTGGCACAGGCCAACAGCTGAATACTAAGTCTCAAGTAGCGGGTGAGGAAGGGCTCCTCGTAATGCTCAGAGGAGATCCGGTCGATCCATCTGAGTCCTCCAAGAGCTGGCTCCTCCAAAATAATGGCTTGGTCAGCTGTACAAATGCCACCAAGTGATGCCAGGAAGCCAGAATAATTCCGCCATTCAGAAAGCGCTTTTTCATCAACTGCTTCAATTGTGGAGGTAGAAACATCTTTCGCCAGATGGATCCATCTGTCAAATGCCGTTTCCCAAGCATTGAGAATGCCGGTGGTAGGAAACTGCATCCGACGCAGTAGACCTCTAACTCGTTTTTGAAATGCTACTAATCCAGTAAACCTAAAGGCACGGGAGGCGATCTCTTGAAAAACATCACCGTTTCGAAGAACAGAGGCTGAGGACTTGGCTGATTCAGCGTGTTTGTCCACAATGGAGCACTCTTGGAGAAAGAGGCCAATACAGGACGTGACAAGTTGGCATGTATCAATACTCGCGGAACAGAGCGAGATGAGTAGCGTGGTTTCCAGTTTAGACGAAGCGTTGACGACATCTGGTGTGTCTGCAGGAATATCTGCGAGCTCCTGTTGAAGATTAGATACATTATAACACCCCCAAAATTACGCATTGACATACTGGGATATGTTTGAGTAGAAGGAGCCGAGCTTCAAGGTATTCTTGAAGGGCAACCAAACCTTGGTCATCATGCTGGGCTGCGATACGCTCACAAAGCCCGAGCAAGACTTTAGAACTGCCAAATTATTAGCTTCAGAAGAACAGGAAACAGGAAAAGAAAAATTATTTTGGCGCTGGGATACCTTTTGCTCCAGAGTTCTCCTCGAAGCTGGTGCGTTCCAAATTGATGTCCAGTGTCAAATTTGCGGTAAGCTTCCAAGTGGCCAGCGAAAAGTCTATCCGCAACGCCAGTAGCGAGTCGTCGAACTGATGGCTCTGCAGATAACACGCAAAGGAGAAATGATTTAAAGAAGCCTTTGGAAGGATCATCACCTGACAGATCATCTAGCAATCGTGCTGGTGAGGCATCCAAGAATTGCAGAATGCTGTGGACCATCTCAAGGCTCTCAGTACTGCTTTGAGCTTGCGCGGTATTGGATTTCGAGGTTTCGATCTGGTGGCTATGTTATGCTTAGTATTCGTGATGGTGGAGATGAGAGCTTACCTCCAGCTGAGATCGCATGAATGGGACTGCTGCATCAAACAACTCATGGTACCTGAGGGCATACGGTTGTTGTGCAAAATAGGAGCAGCCTTGGACCACAGACAGCTTAAAGCTGTTTGGGGCATTGGGCGAAATACAAGTCTCAACAAGTGTGTTCACACACCCATCAAAGTTCAGATGAGCCAAGCTGACGAATGCGGCAGTCATCATGTCTTGTTCAAAAAGGTTGGCCTCAGAAGAGACACGGCGAAACACAGCATCGCGAACCTCGTCTTGGACATCCAAAGCATAACTGACAAGAGCGGAATCACTTTCGGCGTCAAAGTGACGCGCAGCGCGAAGAAGGGAGACTAAACAATAGCCAGCTTGTTCATTTCGGTTTCTTGACGCCTTTCTCAGAGCATCAAGAAAAGAAATCTTTTTCACCATACTGCTGCTTTTTGCCTCTCTCATGTTGCTGGCGACCTCAAAGACATCAGGCAATAGGAATAGAAGTGTGGTCTGCAATGGAAAGAGCAGGGCTTTCCGCTTTCCGTTGTCCGTCGCAGCTTGCGTCATGTCAAAAAGGGTATCTGCGCCCCCATCAAGTCGCTTGTGAAGGAGATGTAACTGAACAAATTCGCGTGGAAAGCGATCAAGCCATCTGGTGATGAGTAAAGGAGTAACAACTGCAATGGTATTCTGGTAGGCCTTTCTGAAATGAAGAAAGCTAGAGCAAATTTCTTGAATGACCTGACCAAGTTTAGTACCATCAACCCAGAAGAAGGATAATAGCCTGAGGACGACAAGCGCGGCCTTCTCAGCATCCTGGAAGGAGCCAGAAGTTGAAGGGCCTGACTGAGAAACAATGGCTGTGCGGATGTTGTAAATGACATTTCTGAAATAGTCAAACGCGCTTGGCCAGCTTGAAGCTGTCACATACTCGATCACGATTTTAACATGTGCATCCATTTCCTCGAGGCGAGAATCGAGGCGGTCATCCTCTGGAGTATAGCTGTTTCTATCTGTAAGGGACGATTGATCCGATCGGGGGATGGCGACATTGCGCGTCGACACTTGGTCTAGAAGTGTCTGGGCAGGCAGAATATAGCTGTCGGGGATGGGTTCGAGGAGATGCTTAAGGACGTCAAACATACGGCTGACTAGAACTTCGTCGAGAGGAGGTGGGACGGGTGTCGGCTCAGCATCGTTGTCGCTAGCGAGTGAGGCCCAATGAACAGAGCAACAGTCGGCGATGACAGCAAGGATATAGAGCTCTGATTGCAATACATGACTGGGATGAGAGGCAACGGCGGTGTACGGGCGTGCGAGGTCTTCCAGCAAAGAAAGGAGTGCATCGACGACGGTGGATATGGTTGTGTTTCCAAGCTCAACTAGCGTAGCCCTTGTAACGTGAAGAATATCGTCTTGTTGCAGGCTCTGGCCGCTGGTGCCGGCTCGATGAGGGAGCTTTTACTGAATGTCAGCCAAGCGCGTCAATGATCAATCAGGGTACAGTCCTTACTCTAGTAGCGAGTCTATCAACTAGGCAGCCGACCAGGCCTGCGTCTCCGTTCATGACTGCGGCAGCATCGAGCGACGTAGAAAGGAGTTGAATTGGTCCTCAAGGTGAGGTGTTCGCGAGCAAGGTCACTGTGGTGGTGCCAGTCTTGGTGGCTTTGTTGTGACCAACCCCGCGGCGCATTCCCCACAGTACCACCTAACGGCCATTTGACAGGGAGGCGGTAAATGTACATGTACCTACCTACGGTTGCGACCTTGGTGGGCACGCAATTAATTGCCAACCCACTTGGCCATGGCGCTGAGCACTGAATGACATTCACAGGCGCGAAACGAAATGTATCTAAGGGATGGACTGAGGCCAGCAAATACACAATTCAATTCAATCTCTTTTTCTAAATACTCACTGAGCTAGGTACGCGAAAAGCCTCGTTGAGAACCTGACCGCAACTGAGGAGGTAGGCTGTGGAGGATTGTGGTCCTCGCATGAAGTTTAAAAATGGAGTTATTTGAATGGCGTAAAAACCCTGAACCTGGCCGCAGAACGGAGTGGCCGAGTAAATTAACTGGGCAGGCCTTTTTATACCCCTGGCGTCACACATTTTTTGGTAGATACGTTGGGGATCCGTTCCCAGCACTACTCAATACCGACTTTCCCACTATTTGAGTTCACCTAAGCCTTGACCACCTTGAATGACCGCCAATACATCCACCCATTCGCACATTTTCAATTGATCTGCGTTTACCTGTAGTCTCTCCCTCCTCGGTACTGGTTTCCAGAATCCCTGCTCCTATTGTACGAGTGGCTCCCATAGCCCTGGTGAGGCCCAGAGGGAGCATGCCTTGGCGGAGGCGGGCCACGACCCCACGAATTGTTGTGACCAGGCTGGTAACCCCCACGGCTGTTATCCTGCTGTCGACCATTGTAATAATGTGCAGGTGGCGGAGGAGGGGGCACACCGATCCCGAACCCGGGAGCCCCAGGCGGTGGCGGGGCTCCAACGGCAGGGGGATGCGGGTGACGGGATGCGTCGTTTCTGCCATAGCCGTTCTGTGGGCGCCCAAATTGGCCGTCCCGTCCGCCACCGGGTCCGTAGTGCATTGAATGGCCATGTCGACCTAGTGGTGCTCCTCCGTAGCCTCGGCCAGACCGGTTCGCCTTGCCTCGAATGACCTCTATATCACTGTGGGTGAGGGCGGGCTGAGGGAGCCGGACCCCCCGTAGAAGCATCGACTTGTGTGTATGGGAGGTTTTTGGAATTTCGTAATTTACCCTGGTTCATGTTAGTGTCAAGCGCAGTAGAAAGCGTGAGTTCATATAACTTACACCAATGAGTGATCATATTCAAGATCTGGCATAGATCGTCGCTCCAGAGGATACTTGAGTTCGCCATGAGGAACATATCCGTCTTGCTTTTCAACTTGGCCTGAAAGCCCTTCACTCTTTTTAGGCGAAAGTTTAAACTTAGGCTCCCCTTGTCGTTTTGAATAAAATTTGGTTGAAATATCATCGTATAAAGACTCATGATTGTCAGATAGGATGAGAACGACATTACCCGGTTCATTGCGGGTGGAGTCTTCGGGGCTTAGAAGAGGATACTTGCTCTGCACTGCTTTGAGTAGACGTGGCATGTCAATGAAAGGAAGTAAAGCAATGCCTTGCCAGGCCATCTTCTTCCCGTTCAAATCAACCTCAAAATCTTCAGGGTAGAAGTCGATAATTTCGCTGTCCTCGTTCAACATGAGATCATGGAAAACTTCTGGCAGCGCATGGCGAGAGGCAGCAGGCAAGACACTCATTAGCTGCTCGAACGGCTTGGATATGCGTCCCTTTTCGAAAGTAATTTCCATCTTGGCGATGTCTTTAAAGTCTGCGGCGAAGGGAGCATAATGATAAGGATAATACCATTCCCACGAAGGACATCCTTGGAAATAGTAGAGGAGAACCCATGCCAGTCCTTCCATATAGGCCCGGCCGACTGAATGACGGAATTCGATATCCGATGGATCTTTATGGAATTTCTTCTCATAATAGCGATCCGCGTATCCATCTTCCCATAGACGGACTTCATCCACTGGGCCTTCCTCTTTTGGCGCAGTCGGCGTTACAATGCCTGATACATCAGTAAATGGTGACTCCTCGCCTCCTTCCATCCCAGATGCCTTTCGCTTTCCGAGAGTGGAAGCAGGAGTCTCAGGAGCGTTGGGACTGCCGGAGTCTACGATAGACTTTTGGGCTTGCAGCTGAGCCTTGAGAACGCTGGCGGCACTCTTGTTCGCGGAATTAGCGTCTGCTGCATTGCTACGATTGACAACCATATCGTGTGTGAGCGCTTTTGAGGGCTGTGATGGATAAGACGCAATGGGGTACAAAGGAAGCCCTGAGGCGGGATTTTCATGGCCGTTCTTTCTCGGAGTAGATGCCTGGCGCCCGCCTCGTCCATTATCCTGGAGCTTGCGTCGTTTAGCGTTGGCTTCACGACGATCTTCTTGCTCTTTTCTTCGTTTGAAAATGGCATCTTCTTGTTTGGCTAGGCCGTCAAGAATGCACTGTGCCCTTTCAAGGTCAATGTGGCCGTCCTTAGTCACATAGCCTCCCATTGTGGGCAGATTGTCCTTCCAAATTGTGGTCAAGGTGTCGATTCCATGCTCCCTAATCTCAAGGGCTGGAAGATGGGGTAGGAAATCGTTTCCAACAAAACAACAAAGGAAAATCCAATCATCAACCACGCGCTCCAGGTCAAATCGGAAAGGCAGATTGGGAACAGCGAGCTCCGCAGCCAAATACTCTCGCAAAACGGACACATGAAGCCAGATAAAAGGTTTCAAAGTTACCGCCTTGTCCTTTTCACTCTCTTCGCCATCTGCTGGCTTGGCTTCACCCCGACAATTGCGGGCCTCGTGGCCTTTTTGTCCACACAACTTGCAGAGACGGGCTTTACTGTCTTGAAAGAACACATCTTCACGAAGAACTCGGAAATGAGGTTCGTGAGTGGCCAGTCCCAGCATGATCAGATCTGCGTCAAGCCCGTATATAACATGGCGTGTATTTGGGTCGTGTTCAGGGGATGCGCGTTGAGATCTGACAAAATCCATGATTTTATGCTCTCCTTCGCCCGGAACTGTAGCATCGGATATAATGACTTTGAGCTTGGCCCAACCTGGGTCAGTGTTAAGCTTGTATTGACACCAATACCTCAGGCTCAAGGCTAGAATGTCCATGAACGGGGTTCCAGGCGTAATAGAATTGGAGTCAAACGCCTTTTTCACCACCGTCTCTGTGTTTTCGGCAGGCAAAGACCCTCCATTTTGTTGTTTGAGAAGTTTGATCAGCTCTTGTTTGTCAGCCTCTTTTTCTTTTGCGTCCTGAGCGGATCGGAAACGTCGGGAGCGTTGTTGATTCATCTTGGCACGGGGCGCTACTCCATCTGTAGGAAATTGTGAGCAAAAGTACCAATGTGATGAGCGACCGCAGCTTCTTTCAAGCTGATTACATACCCACAGCGATCATGAGAATCTTTCGTGGTCGCACCATGTTGACGACACGATCAGTATATCTAAATACTTCTAGCATCATCTCTTCCTCGTCTTTGGGAGCTGGTCTGTCTTCTGGATGGGAGCATGGGTGGACGATGCCATTCATATCGAGATAGAGGTTGTCAAGCTCCTCGCCATTAGGGTTCGCTTTGGTAGTGTCAACCGGAATAGTCGTGCCGTCGTCCATCACAACCGGTTGGTCCTCAATCACAGGCGAGATTATCTTGGGGTATTTGTTGGAAAGCCATCGGAAAGCTGCTGGGATACCCATTTTGAGAAACAGTTGATAATTGCCTGGTTGATCGCGTGTGTCGGTTGATTTGCGCGTCCAAGGCTGCTAGCCAGTTGGAAAATTCAACAGGCGATAGGGCCTGCGGTTGGTGAATGGGGGAAGTATGCGCGGTGCGAGGCGTCGCATGAGCTTTGCAGGAGCAGATCGGTATCTTTGAGCTGGGCTGATGGCAGCTGGCAATTTTAGCTGTTTGTTTATTGATTAAAGAAGAATTCGTCCAAAGCATGCCAGAAGGCGGACAGACTCTGCCTGTTTGGATGTGAACCTGGGTCTTGGAGGCTAGCGTTGACAAGGGTCTTTTTGGGGCCTTGGCGCAAATGGTGGGACCTTTGTGGATACATCCAACCTCGGTAGCCACAAGCACCATGAGGAGAGCTCATATGCAGTTATCGAGTTAGTCCGTTGTCATTCTGGTTCATATCCTGACAAGCTGTCCAGAGCTGATTGAATAGGGACCAGACGCGTGCTCAGCACCGGCCCACCACGAAGAGTTCCTGTATAAAATCGAAACAAGTCAGTGAGGAAGGCAACAGTACCGGCCGGAGACGGTTATTTGAGACGACTTCGAGCCTTCACCAGAGCCCAATGGCACTGAGGCGCTGCGACCATGTTCTCCCTCTCCACCGCGCCAGCGAAACAATCAGTTAGCGAAACGATTACCGTACTGAGTGGCCGACTTAGTTCTGCAACCCTTCTTGAAGATCGAAGAGCAGCTATCCTCGGTCTGCGCAGTTTTTCGAAAGATTTCCCGGCTTCAGTTGCGTCTGGCGCCCTAAGGAGCCTGATTGGGAGCTTAAGCAAGGATGGCGAAGATGTCGATACCGTCAAGGTGGTTCTTGAAACACTGTTGATGCTGTTTAGCCCCAACGAGGATAGCCCCGAAGCTTCGGAAGAAATTGCGTTATGGCTGGCTGACGAATTCACCCAACGCCAAGAAAATATTACTCTGCTTCTCGACTTCCTCGAATCCACCGATTTTTATTCACGTCTATACTCTCTGCAATTACTTGCGGCTATCCTGTCAGCGCGCACCGAACGCACGGAAGAATGCATATTCACTGCCCCGCTGGGAATACCACGACTGGTTTCTGTTCTTGATGACGCACGTGAAGCAATCAGGAACGAAGGTATCACTCTCTTAACATACCTCACGCCAACATCAGTTGAGATACAAAAGCTCGTTGCCTTCGAGAATGCCTTTGAGAGATTATTCGCCATCATTGATGCCGACGGCGCTCTTGCGGACGGTGGAAGAACAGTCGAAGATTGCCTTATACTTCTCGCCAATTTACTTCGCGGGAATAGCTCCAACCAGTCCCTGTTTCGGGAATCTGGATGTGTGAACCGCCTCTCTGACTTACTTGGCCAGGTTTTGCAACCCAAAAGCGATACTTCAGACATTGCTTCATGGGCGCAGACACAGAAGAACAGAAATGTATACGCATTCCTTGCCATTATTCGGCTTTTCATCACACCTGGGTCTGTTGGCACATCCCAGAACCAGACAGCCATTTGGCGACATGGTTTGGCATACCATGTACTCCAATTAGCATTTAGTCCTGGCGCACAAGTGCAAATCAAAGCTGAGGTTCGCAGTCCCATCTGGGTATCGGAAATATACAGCTAACAGATGTACCCAGGCCTTAGTCACTTGCGGCGATATGATACGCCACAATGCGCCGCTTCAAGAAGCCTTCGCTCAACTCATGGTCCCGTCCCCTTTGGATGCAAACGGTAAAACTATGGAAAGGGCCAACGGGCGAGCAAAGGTCTATGTAATCGATGCATTGCTTGACTTGACTCTTTGTATACAGGATCTACAAGAGTTTGATGTTCGGTTCGCTGCGTGCGGTTGTCTACAGGCCTATTTTTCCAACCACAAAGATGTCAAGTTACACTTTTTGAGCAGGGCTATTGAAGGACACCAATCAGGACGTGATGAGTCGGCGAATGTTCTGACCGTTTTGTTACAGCCCTCTACAGAGGGATCAGCTACAGATCCATATCGCTACTGGTTCGCCGCTGTTATCACCTTTCATTTACTATACGATAGCCCTGAGACTAAAGCGAAGGCCATGACACTAACTGAAGGTGACTCGTCTGACGGCGAGGAGGTTGTAACAAGCATTCAAACAATCACAGCGCATCTTGTCTCAGGCTTGCGTCGTGGGGACAACTCGCGCATTTTGGTCGGATATATGATGCTGCTTCTTGGTTGGCTGTTTGAAGACCTTGACGCCGTCAACGACTTTCTTGCTGAAGGAAGCAATGTACAGAGTTTGATACAGACTCTTTCTCAACCCCTGGCACCCGGAGGCGAGATTGTTCAAGGGTTGTGCGCAATGCTTCTAGGGGTGGCGTATGAATTTTCAACCAAAGACTCGCCGGTACCCAGAGCTACATTACATTCCATCTTAACCTCACGAATTGATCGTGACCAATACTTAGATCGGTTATCTAGACTCCGCAGCCATCCACTTCTACGCGACTTTGAAGTTACGCCCCAGAAACTTGATGCATCTTCGCCTGGAAGACTTGCCGATGTGTTCTTTGATGCTATTTTTGTGGAGTTTTTCAAAGATAATTACAGCCGCATAGCTCGTGCTATTGATAGAGACCCTGGTATGGAAATATCAGTTATCACTGATGGTGTGCAGAAAGGCATATCCAGAGAATTGGTGGATTCCCTTCGCAATCAATTAGAAGAAAAAGATCACGCAATACAGGAAATCCAGACGAGGCTGGCTTCATTGGAAGGTCAGCTTGGCCAGGAGCAAGCAGATCATCGACGTACAAAGGAATCCAACAGTATCGAGCTAACAAGGGCCAAAGCTGCCAGTGAAAACCAGCAAAAGCAGCATGCCGATGAAGTGCGGTTAGTTTTGGCCTGCTGAGTTGTAAGGGGTCCTCCTGCTAATTCTTCCGTAGCAAACTTCAGGCCCAGATGGCATCCAAGGACAATGATCATCGAAAACAAATAGCGCAATTACAAACGCAACAGTCATCTAAAGATAATGAACACCAAAAACAACTTGTCCAAGTTCGAAAAGCTGCCGAAGCAGAGGCAGAGAGACTACAACGTCGAAGGGATGCTGAGTTAGCGGACTTGAAAGCTACGATTAGTCGCTTAGAAGTGGATTTATTAAAGGTTTGCCAATGCATCATCACTTTGACGAGTTCACCTAACTAACCTCGGTTGCTTAGGCACAAAAAAGCAAGACTCAGGAATTGCAAGAAGCACAATTGCGAAGCTCATTAGAGTTGAGGGAATTCAAAGAACGTAGCGCAGCTGAGGTTCAGGCGCTCCAAAAGCAGCATGCAACGGAACTGCAAAATCTTGCTGCACAAAAGGATGCCGAGCTGCAGAGCCTGCAAAAGTCCAGGGCGGCCGACCTGGCAGAAAAGAAGTTGAAGAGCGAGCAAACTGGGAGGCAGATTCAAGAGCTGGAGAAACAACTACGCGAAGCGAATGCGTCAAATCAAGAATCCAAAGCGAAGAACAAAGACGTGAGTACCTATTGCCCCAACAGAATGTAAAACTAAACTTTTTTTGGCAGCTTGAGAAAAAATTGGCAGAATCAAATGAAGCCACGGAGACGACTCAATCGGAACTAGAAGATCTCCTGATGGTTTTTGGAGACCTGGAGGAGAAATCTGCAAAGTACAAGGTACATTTACTATCTTCGATATGCACGCAGTTAATTTGCAGCTAACCATCAAAACATTAGGCCCGACTGATTGAACTTGGTGAAGCCGTATCGGATGGAGAGGATGATGACGACGAAGATGATGACGACGAAGATGATGACGACGAGGAAGATGAAGGTGAAGAAGAATAAAAAGAAGACGCGAGCAATGTAACAATACCGTGGCTAAAATGTACATCTTGGCGATGATTGTGCAAAATACCCCTTACAGAAATATAAATCTAAGGGTGGTGCCTCGCCAGATTGCATTGCGTTCGTTGCAATGCATTGGTTGGCTACCCAAAAAATTACCTAACAGGGCATAGCCTCCTCAAATGCAATGGATCCCACAAAACATTTGAACTGTTCAAGATTATGCAGTATTGATTTGATTCACCACTCCTACATCTTGCTGCACGAGTGAAAATCTGGTCGAGTAAACATGTCCCTGCACGATTCGGAAGGCTCTGACGATGGGGAGTGGCTTGATGTTGAACCTGACGAGGAGTCTGTGGCTGTCACATCCTTCTTTGACTCGCAGACTTTTCCCACAGCTTTGGCCATGCTCGACCACAGCAAAAAAGAACATGCATTTGACTTCGCAGCCTGCTTAAAGCGCCTCAACCTCGACTTCCACGGCTCTGTCAAGCTTGTTAATTATATTCGCGACCGTGTCAAGCAAGGTTTGCCGCTACCAGAAGAAATCAACATCAGCGATTTTGAGAACGAGCGCTACCTCCAGCCAGTCTTGGACAATGATGCCCTCATTTTTTCTCTAGATGAAATTCTCGAGACACTCCAAGACGATGCCATAGGGTTGGAGACAAGGGATCTGACCACCGAGAAACTCTTGGGGCAGAACAGAGAGCTTGAGGAGGAGCTAGAAAAGGTCCGAAGCCAGTTCGCCAACTATCGTCTAGCGGTCGAACAAACCCTGGATCGTCGATGGGGTGATGAATCTGAAGCCGCCCCGGCGGAAAAGAAGAAGGATGACTCTGCATACTACTTTGAATCATATGCCGCTCATGGTGCGCGTACTCTCTCAAAGGAAAATTTCCTCTGCTAATCCAAACGTAGAAATTCATGAAACTATGTTGAAGGACGCGGTACGCACAGAAGCATACCGTGATTTCATTTACGACAACAAGCATATATTCAAAGACAAAGTTGTTTTGGACATTGGCTGTGGCACCGGTAAGGAAATGCTGCCCCTGCCATTATTGAGGATCGATTACTTACTGGCAAATAGGCATCCTAAGCATGTTTTGTGCCAAGGCGGGCGCAAAGCAGGTCATTGCAGTGGACAAATCCGACATTATAACAAAGGCGCGGGAGAACGTCTTCAACAATGGCCTGTCCGACACCATCACTTTACTCCGGGGCGCCATTGAGGATGTCGCACTTCCGGTCCAGCAAGTCGACATCATTGTTAGCGAGTGGATGGGATACTGTCTTCTGTACGAAGCCATGCTTCCAAGCGTTCTGTATGCCAGGGACAAATATCTTAAGCCTGATGGAATATTGGCTCCTAGCTCGGCCACAATCTGGATTGCTCCAGTTGCAGACCCAGAATATGTTTCGGACCATATTTCTTATTGGAGGGACGTGTATGGCTTTGATATGAAGGCTATGCAAGAAGGCATCTATGACGAGGCCAGAATCGAGGATATGCCCAAAGACTCCATTTGCGGTGAGCCATATCCGTTCAAGGTATTGGATCTTCACACTGTTAAAACCTCGGAGCTTCAATTTACGTCCAAATGGGAATCACAGCTCACTCGCGAGGTCGAGCGTGTTGATGGATTCCTAATCTGGTTTGACAACTTTTTTGCCACTTCACGAAGCGAGCCGGTCCCTTCCCCAGAGACAACTCCGCAGGTCTGGAACAAAAAAGCACCGGGCAATGTAGCTTTTACCACAGGTCCAGGCGGTACGGTAACACACTGGAAGCAAGGGCTACTTCTCACGCGACCAGAGGAGAAGGCAGCAGGATCAAAGTCGCCTGCTAGCCTATCTGGAGAAATCACATTTACGGCAGCCGAAGACAACGCAAGGGCATTGGTTTTGAAAGCATCATGGAGCGATCCTGAGGGCCATACCAGAATTCAGTCCTGGGAATTAAAGTAGACATGGCAATAACTAGCGAGTAAAGGTTTAGATAGGAGCGCCTTCTCTACCATGACTTCAGCTACCAATCTCACAAATGGGGTACTCTAAAGCTCTGGAGGATCAGATTGACGATGCTCAAAAATCCTTCTCCGAGGATGAAGCCCTTGTTGGAAAAGTTAAAAGTCACGCACTTGATTCACGGGTATCAATACATACCGATGCCAGGATAATGAGCGGGGTGTTTGCCCGTTGTAGGACATGGACCCAATACCACGCGAATAGACCACCGACCGCTCGTGCCAACGTGAATGACGGCACATTATACATGCCTGTCGCATATTAGCATTGATGTGATCTGGCTTAAAACAACAAGCGAGTTACTAACCAACAGCAACAGCAATTCCGCCGGGAATGAAGCGTCGCCATCTCTTTCCGACGGCCAATATCCTTAAAATGGTCAATCCCGCGAAGAGGGCTCCTGAACCAATGGCCCATTCTTTTGCCATGCGAGGCAGGCCGGAGCCTGTTACAAGTCTGGCGGTAAATATCCAAACATAGGCGGTAGGTACTTGAAAGAGCTCCCCAGGGATGTCGTAGACTCTGTAAAACATTCCAGGTCAGTCAAGCTTTACTCGTACCAAAAGAAAACGGACAGTATAGAAGACACCAACCGAGTGTAGACGCGATAAATAAACGCACTAAGAACCGCACCGGCTGTGGCTCCGATTACCTGCCCCCAAAATTGGGCTTTCGGCGCGGCTCCCAGCAAGTGGCCTGTCTTAAGGTCCTGCATCAGATCACCCGCCTGTAGAGCACCCTATTGTATAAAGTCAACATCTCTCTCATAGTACCAAACGCAGGTCCAACCCACGGCTTCAGACTAGGAGCAGCGAAAAGTCAGCAAAAAGTTCGAACACAGAGAGGCATTGACACAACATACAACAGCGCCCGCAATCAGGTTAATCAAAACGCTAGACTTGTGGGATTGGGGGATGATGAGGGCAAAAAATAACTGAGCCAGTTTGCTAATTCCTGAAACAGGGTTAAGGTCAGTTTCTCCCAAGGCTCTCACGCCCATTATACTCAACACCAAGGCCATGAGCACTGCGATGGTGGTGGCATATAGAGGCACAAGATTGCCAAAAACGATATGAATCGTCACGATACAAAGCGCAACAGATGCAAGTAAACCCAGGGATACAAATCCGCCGCCAATGCGTTGTTCTTCTGGGGCGTCTTCCTGGTCCACCGAGGACGGAGGCACAGGCTCGTCCTGACCTGTTTCGTCTGTTGAATGCCGGGGATGGGTGTCGTCATTCCCAAGAAGGGAGTAGTCATGGGAGCGTCGCCGCCACAGTCCTCTGACACCATGCTCGCGAAAATGTTGGCGAATAGAGGCAGCAACTCCAAGCACATCCTTCGAAAGGAGCGGCCTGAGGGCAACATATGATAAACTAACAACAGCATCAACCAGCATTATTGCCAGTGAGATCCATATTATCCAGCCTTTGCTTCCACGTTCCCAATCATCCACATCGCCAGGAGCCCAACCTTGGGACTTGGCCAGCGGGCTAAGAATCCCCCAGCCAATGATGGCGCCGAGTGTCATATGAAGGGTGGTCTCAGTGCCCATGATTATTCCTTGGCCAACATACGCGAGACTGGGGTTGAATGTCCAGAGCCAGGTGCTAGCAGCAACTGAGCCAAAAATAGGCAGGTTACGCAAGATGGGGAAAAAGTAGGTCAAAAGAGTTGACAGGCCGGAGCCAACGAAACATATCAGGAGAAGCCGCATATTTGCGGCCCAGTCTGTCTTGTCCGAACCATCTTCAGTTTGGTGTTGGTGCTCAGCGTCGGTGGCATTTGGAGGAGTCACAGCTGCATCATGCAAGTCATCATTCGGAACCAAGCTTGCAAATCCGCCTTTGGCAGCTGCATCAAGTTCTTCCTTGGAAGACTGTTGCCCATGAAGGACCGAAATCAACACGGCAGTGCTAAATCCGCTGGGAAACTTCAGTCGCTCTCTAATAATAACCTGGCGTCGCCTGGGTAGACAAGGGTTAGTGAAGAAGCTGGCCATGAAAGGAGGTGTTGGAGCTTACAAAGGAACGGCGAAGACGACGCCGAAATAACACAGCCCTAGAGACCAGATTATGAGCTTCCAAGTCTCCAGAATAATTGGGCCTTGCTCTTCGGAAGTAAGGAGATAGTTCAGCGCCGGGACCTTCAACTGTTTAGACTGCGCTCTTTGAGGGGCTGGGGGGTTCCACTGACGACACCGACAAATCCACAACCAAGGGGCATAATGGCCATTCCACAGGCGACGCTTTGGAGCAGAACATTCTCAACGGGGGAAAATGGAAACCGGAGATGTCGGGATAGAAGCTTGAAGATACCGAAACCCATGAGACTCGCCGGCATGGACATGATGGACACCCATCCAGTCTGGAGACCGAAATACATGTTGGAGAAGCAGATTACGGTACCGACCGCCAGGCCGACTAATACAGCCCTGGCGGTAAAGTGACGTCCAGGAATTTTCCGCATTGCCATGATGCCGATGCAGTGTCAACAATTCCAAGATACCTACCGATGATCAAGCGCGGTTGATAGATGTGGTGACGCGAAATGACATCCGCGCCACATCCGTGGTCATGATGACTAATTCAACCTCCACTTCCGAGACACGTTCAATACCAAGAAGGCATATTATAATTATACCAAGGAGCTACCGAATTATTAATTTTGCATCAATTTTTTATGTAGCCATCCTCCGTCTTGGAAATTCTTTCTGTTTGTCTTCAAAGATGTGGGCATATTAGCGTCAGGTACAGCTTCAAACATCAGATTCACTAATTGGCACGATTGCATTACAAATGGACCCAAGTTGAACGGGTACTGGGTAGTCATTTATGCTAAAGATACACGAAATGGTACAAAAATTCTGATTAAACATCTGCCATGGTTCAAACAGGAAAAAAGAAATAATTCATCGCGCTCCCATTTGTTGCCTTAAATACTTTTTTTTTGGGCTGTGTCTAGCCCAACGCCAGTGTTGACAAGAAGAGTCATCCAAGGTTAGAACCCAAAGCTATCTAGCAGGGAGCTAGCATCCGGCTCTTGAAATGTTGTAGGTGGCGCCGTAGAAATCTTGTTGTTCTTCTCAAATGGCACCGATGGTGTAGGCATGTCGGCAACTACAAGTGAGCTGCGGCGGCGAAGTAATTTGAGCGGATTCACCTCTCCACCAAAGCCAGCCACTGCAGATTGTTGGAATTCCCAATTGCGTACTATACAATCGTCAGCAATTTACGATCATTTTTAATAGTCCAAACACTCACCTAGATCTAAGCCGAGAAGATCACAGCCCATACGATCATAAAGTTTAGCACTATGAAGAACAAACTCCCACTCAACCTTTGGTGTGACCTTGGAAGCTCCACGGAGAGTCTGAAGAGTCTGGTGTCGTAGTTGCGAGTATAAAACAACCAGCGCGGGATCATCGGTAAGAAATAGTCGTGATTTGATGTCAGGAGAACATGGCGTCTCCAGGAGGGTATAAACGGGCATCTGGAAGGTTTATTAGCCTTGATTTGCAGGGGGATTACTCAGGCGTATCATACAATGAGCGATCTCACTGCCATATCTTTCCGGCCCATCATCCAAAATGCCCAGGACGCGAGCCAACGATTACCTTCCTGGGCCGCTATTGGGAGTACCTCGTCTTGGAGCAATCTTCTCAACACTGGGCCATGGTCACCCTCGTACACTCGGGTGATGGTTATGGCGAGCTGCATGTCCTTTAACTGCCTCATACAAACGTCAACGGCATGACCCAGGTGATCAGCCAGCAGGAAAAAGGCCGCGGCGTATTCTATGCAGTGTTAGTGCCCCTCAAAAGTGAATTGGGTCAAGTCATCACGTACCAAACCGCCTCTTGCTCAGCAAAGCATAAGCATTCTTAAGGGCCACAGTTTTCCATTTGGGGTCTTCAAAGTTGTTCGATAAAAGACGCTGCGTCGCCGGTTGTTCTCTGTTCCAATTTGCCATTCGCCAAAGACCCTGAAGGACTGTTTTCTTCCGCAGTGCTAGATAGTAGAGACTGCAGTCCACCGGGTTCTTATCGTCGCTTTTAGTGTACTCGTTTCTAGCGATGATCTCAAATTGCGTTTTCTGATAAAAGGTTAGGCCATTCACACAGTTTAATTTCCGAAGGCTAAGCTCACCAAAGCGGTGGTGTCAGAAAGCCACATGAAAAGGCCACTTTCTCGAGCATGTTTCCAAAGCATACTCCCATGATTTTGTTTTGATACAAAATCTACCAGAATATCCTGACTGTTGGAATGATATGCCCAATTTATTTCACGCCACGACAGGTGCATTTCATTAGTTCGCCCTTTTCTAAGGGCATGTTGGCGAAAGAATAGCATGAACCGAGCACCATTCTCATCCATAGAACGGCGATGCCTTTCTACCAAGGAAACGCACTCGATAATGTCCGCAAGCTGAATCTGTTCATGGCCGGAGAGTTGAGATATCCCCACCTTAGTCAATTTCTCGTTAATCAAAACTGAAGTTTGCTCGGTGAACACATCCTCATCTTTGTCATCGCCGTCCGTACCATTCAGGTAAGAAACGGATGATTTTTCAACAGTTTGAGTTTGAGACTGCTGTTGTCTTCAGTCTCAGATTGGCATTCCAGAATGGGGAGTATGAACTTACAGCTTGAAGATAAAATTGCCCAATATCCATTCCCAAATAGTCGTCAATCGCCTCGCCCGCGATATGATATTTCAGGATCTTATGAAGAGAAACGAGAATTTTCCTGACCAATGTGGTTTTGCCTGATAAGATACACTGACTAAGGAACTGGGGGTGAAAGACCGGGAGAGGGCCGTTTAGTCTCTGAACAGCCTCGAATATATCCCAGGCGCCATCTTTGCGAGGGGGCAAGCGAAGATCTGGCCTGAGGGATTCAGACACTCTAACTTTCCTGTCCTGGACGAACATCTGATTGCCTGCCCCAATAACCAAGTGGCCATCGCCTAGCCAGGTCGAATCGCCAATTGGATGAGGTGTTAGTTCACGGATACTAATTTCGCGGATCTGCGCCCACGCGGGGCCTTTGTTCAGATAATCGAATCGCATTTGGGAAAGCAAAACAACTCGGTACTGAAATCCCACAGCCAGTATAGATTGGGAATCGGGTGTGGAGGTCCAATCCAGGTCTTGAATGGTATTGTGCGTCTTAAAGTCGTTCTCATACTCGAGACGGGAGCTCCCAATATCCCATATTGTAAGCTGTGAGCGGGTTGAGTTCACTAAGGCTGCCTTCTTCAGCGTGCTACCACTAACTAAAGCGGGTTCTGACAATCCTGTTTCTGTAGAGCAAGTAGAGAGCCATCCAACCTTTGGTTGGTCTGGGTCAACTCGTGCAGTCCAGAAATCGACTCGACCAGTCTGGTTGTAAGATATGGCAACATCGCGTGCAAAAATATCCAAAAAGCCAGAGGCAACGTGTGGTGACCCGGCAGGATCTACCGGCAGAACATATGCCAAATCCTCAGCATCTTCCAACTCAAACCGACAGAACTGCTTGATAGCAGTTCCAGTAGTTGTATTTGGGTCATCAAAGTACCGTGGAAGGTGAATTTCCCAAACAACTCCCTGTCCCTCTGATGTCAGGGTGGCTATGTGCGCAACTGTATAGTCCTTGACTTGGCGTCGTGGTAGGAGTATGAGACAAAGGGGCTTCCCGACAGCTTCGTAATCACATTCGGCGAGCAAGATGGCCTGGTGTGACCGACAGTCCCAGAGAGAGACGGAATGATGGCGAAGGAAAACAACAAAACGACCTTTCCGAATGACGCATATCCGGTGGATATGGTCCTTTTCTGGGATGACGCTGGCACGGGAAAGACCGAGACCAGGGTCCCCATGTCGGTCCAACCCGTGTTTCCAAACAATACTTTCGCCATCTCGAGTTCGAGAGACAACAGCTCGACCGCTGAAGTTGCGAACGATCTTTGTAATAGAGCTTGAGTGACCAGACCAAACCGTATGTAAAAGAAGACGTCTGTCGTTAGTTGTCGGATCCAAGAGATCTGCAATGCTACTTGTGAAAATCCCGATCCTCCCATCGAAGGAATGCAACAACATATGAATCTTCCCACTCTTCCTATCGCAGTACGTCTGAACTTGCGTGTAGGGTGTGTTTTTTGACTCCAAAAACCCGCCGATGAGCTCAAAATGCTCGGACTTAACGTGCGCAACAGGGAAAATCGTGGGGTTGTGAGCTGTATTGCTAGATACATTCTCTAGGGCCCAGGCCGACATAGTCCCTCGGCCATCCAGCGCAATACAGATCTCTGGATTCTTGTTTGCAATAGCTACCAAGTGATCAAGAGCGACGTCATCGGTGGTTTCATCGTCTGACATACGAAGTTCAACTGCCTTCTCGACAGACGCTGTGAAATCCCGACCATCAATAATGAAGGCCCAACGCATATCATGCGGGTATGGATAGTCCCTAGCTGGCGCGCACGTGTCCACTTGGCCCCAAATCTGCCAGTATTTTCCATCTGGGCCATCTTTTGGAGTCCAAATACGAACACATTTGTCGATACTAACGGTGTACAAGACATTGTCGACAGCCTGTTCAAGATGAAATGGTTTCCGCCACCTTGCCGATGTTATGATGTTCGGGTGGCGAAGGTAAGTAAGTTCAAAGCGAACATCATCGGAGCCGTATGTCAAGCGGCGCCAGACCTTCATGAGACGATCGTGCTGTGCAACTGAGGCAATGTATGCTGAGTCGAACGAGATGCAAGCACATTGTACAGGGCTCGGAAGCTTCTTTTGCCATAAACATTTCGGTTCGGACTTTGTACTAAATAAAGAAAGGTAACCGGTGGCTACAAGAAGCTCCTCGGAGCTTCCCCAAGACAAGGCGCATATCGATTCGGGGTTCGGGTGGGGGATATCGAAAGTCGATTGCAAGGCCCACTATCAGGTTGTGAGTGCTCATTCCACTAGTTGTGAGTATATCTGGGAGTTTGACCTTCAATGTATCTTCCCAGGTTCCAAGCGGCCGGTAGACTCGGGCTTTGGTCGCGGTACATGTAGCTATTTTGCCTGAGGCTTCGTCAAAGGCTATAGCCTCGAGGGACTGCGTATCGTCATCGTAGATTGTTTGGAGGACATCGTGCGATCCCTCTAAAATTGTGAAAGCGTTGCCGGAAATGTATGTCTGCCAGCGACAGTGTCGTCAGCGAAGAGTCAGAATTCAGAGTCACATCGTTGCAGCACCTACGTTGATGTGTCGGTTGTCCCAGTAGCCCAAGGCAAGACTTTGGGGCCTCGACTGCGGCTTTCCCGGCAGGACGGCTTTCATAATACCGAATAATCACGGATCGCGCATTTCCAGAGGGATTCAAAGGCAAATGAGTTGCCTGATCAGGCCGAACAGCTTGGTGTCAATTCAAGATCGTGATGAATGCTTGCGCAGGTGGTTATTATCGGAGGCCTTGGGTTCATGCAGCAAACGAGAATACGCGACAGGTACCTACCTAGTCCAGCCAGGTGGTGAGTTACCCTGCATGGTTTCTCAGCAATGCCATGTCCAATTAACGCGACGACGGTGACGTGACGTTGGCTGACTCGGGCCGCATTAACGCCCCACCTCCAGCAGATCTGAGAACCCCCCCCCCCAAACCCTGAGAGCGTGGACCTAGAGGAGGAAGATCGAATGAATTTCAAAACAGCTGGCTGCCGCGCATCTACTGACACACACTTGATTTCTTTTTTCTTCTTTTCCTTTTTTAGAATCGCACAATTTACCGTTCGTGGTAGGGTAAATTTTACAGCATTTCCCAAGAGCCTTCTAGCATAGAGAACGATATGCATGTATTGAACCTCCTCTCCGTTCGCTCATACTTGTAGAGATACATCTATTTATCCTAGGCAAGTATACCATTCTCTGCTCTTCGATCGAAGTAAAATTTCACTATTTCTCATGTTGACAAATATTGTTCGATCGTAGCTTATATTATGGTCTTGCTGTAGAATCCACTCTAAAATGGTGGATAGACGAGCAAGCAAGGAGCGTGCAGGATCCTACACCAGCTAGCACTTAATCTCATGTTTTTACACTATAACGCAAAGCCTCGCCTTCCATTAAATATTGGATAAAATTCTTTTTTTCTGGTCCCCAAACGCAAAAGCCTGCTTGAACGACTGGCAATCAAGTCAAGTTTTGCCATCAGATATCTGCCATACTTAATGTCGTGGTTTGCCAAATCCCAATCCATGCCCTACGATTAGATATTCCCAATCTCTTCCAAACTATGCCAACAAGATTTTAGGGTAACAATGTAGAAAAACCACTCTGCAATAGACTATAGAGCAGGGAATACAATCCAAGATAAAAGCGGACAAAAGGCTCATGACATAATTACCAGCTGGACCCTGCCACTATTTCCCTACCGCAGTCATTTAAAATAATCTGCAAAGTTATTAGGTTATCTCACTGCTTACAAGCGAATTTAAGATCGATCGCAGGGCTAAATGCACTGATGAACATTGGCACATTATTCACAATAGGCTAAGCACACGACAGAGTAACCGGAGGTGAAAGAGGTGCAATTCTAGGAGAGCATGGCCACTAATGGCTAGAACCAGGGCTTCTCGCAAAAGTAGTCCAACAAGCACAGTCACCCAGGAGCACACATCCTTTCCTAGCGCTCAGACACACTCAGGTCTTTATCTTGAAGCCCAGGGCCAAGTTGCAACTCAGCACAGCCAAGTATCAGGCTGTTCATAGTCAAGAGCAGTGCAAGATTCTATCTCATTCCAAAACCTCTCAGTTCGATATAACCTTAATATCAAAGTGCCAATACCATCCAGCAAAATATATTCACCATAGTAAGACCGTAACGCCCGCATCATTCGCCACATGGAGTAGATGACCGATTAAGCCCGCACACAGCTCAAGCGAAACCGAAGGTGTTCTCGCCAGAGTAGGTGATGTAAAGGAAGCTGTGGACATAAGTTAGCGATATTGCTGCAGCTTTGGAATCGGGAAAATGTACCCATCCTCGTCCTTGTGCTCCTCGTAGATGCTGCTCATGAGAGCAGCAGTAGGAGGCAAGACCTCGTCAACAAAAATGAAGATGGCCTTCTCGGGAGAGAGCTTGATCCGCTTGCGAATGACGTAGACGAACTGACCAACAGTCAAGTCGGCAGGGACCAGGTATTTCTTCTTATCGATCGTGGCGATGTCGCTCTTCTCAACCTTTTCGCAAATGACCTATTGAATAAAACGTTAGCAAGAGGCGTGCTGGAAGGTGACTGCTGAGGTCAAGGCAGATGACGACATAAGCAGTCCAACTGGGCAGTCACCCCGCCAAGTAGGTCGCCGACTCATGGCTTGTTTGTCCTCGTCCAAGGGACGGCGTGGTGTCGATGGAAAAAAGAAAGAAGGAAAGTGGGAGGGAGATACTTACAGGAATACGATCGGCATACTTCTGGCGGATGCGCTCGGCCTCGGCCTTACGCTTCTCGAAGGGGTGCTCGTCCTTGAACTTGCTGCGCATATTGGCGGTGGATTTGAGCGCGGCTGATAAAGGTGAAAGGGTGTCTGGAATACGAAAATGTGATCTCAAGATGGAAAGGCTGGCGGCTTGTATTTGAGGAAATGCAACAAAAAGATTGTTTGCGGAGATGATGAAAGATGAGAAATGGATTTAGGTTGCGATCGGTTTGCGTAAGGGAGTAGGAGAAAGGACGGAGTCAGAAGGTGGCACCCGACGGGAACAGATGAGCGGTCGGCGAGCGAGGCGCCTGCCTGCTTGCAAGTGGCGGAGACCACGGGAGGTACCTGCCTCCCTCCAGGCCAGAAGTCAGCGGAAGGCAGTAGGCCTGAGAGGCGCTGTCGCAGGCAGACCCAGGCAGCGACAAGGTAAAGGCGGACGCGGGGCTTCTGCGCTAGTCCAGAAACAGACTGGCGCATCCAAGTGCGGTCAATCAAAGGTGGATGTTGGGCGGCAGGTGCGCGCCAGCCAGGTGATTACATGGCGGGGGAAGGAAGCCATGACGGTCAGGCGTCGCACTGCCTTGTCACAGGACCATAGCCGAGAACAGCCTTGATGGAATCACTGCCAAATTGTGCTGATGACCGGATGGTTGTTTCCATGATTCGTTTGATCCTTGTTCCATCTATGTATTTTGCCTTGTCACAACAGCTATCTCGAATGAGTCAATCAGGGCGTCGGGCCCGTCTGTCAGTCAGGGTGCTTATGCTATGCATCGATGGCGTTGAACACTTTTCACGCAAGGTACTAACTTGGTGACACTCTATTTATGTGAGATGCCAGGCGAAACTTTTGTGCTTCAGAGCTACTGGCACATGATCACGATGCGTTTTCAAGCTCTACCTTCGTTAATTACGTGTCAAGCTGGCTAGTCAGCTTGTGAAAGTCTCTGGATCCCATGGTAAATTTCAACTGAAAAGGGTAGTACAACCCTCGATAGCAACAAAACTAAAAATGGCCGACATGTAATAGGTGCACCTCGGACCCTGAGGCAGCTACCCACAGTTGTTTTCCGATGGCAATATATACTTCACACTGTAATCGTGTAATAGTTATTCCGCCTTCCAAGTGAGAAAAGTTGTGGCTCACGTGTGAAGTCACATGATTGGAGCAGTCAGGAACTGGAGAAGGGAAGTCATGAGGGGACTAAGCAGAATACAGGTACCGCACCCGAAGTGCCGAGAACGAAAAAGAGAAAGTGGCGTGCCTTTCAACGGGGATGTGCTGGAGGGAGCTCCCCTCGTCAGCCGATTTGTCCAAGGCCAAACCACACAGATCAGGGCCCTGATACTAGGTTTCTAGGTCCCCAAGTCCCGCCCCAGGAACAGCCAATTGCTAAACATTCGATTTTGGTCACCATTCGAGTCAATTCGGCCCTGACCGCTCCCCAACTGCTCGCCCAGGTGGTCCCATGTCCAAAAACCAGGCTCCCCAATAGCACCACCTGTCTCCGGTCTTGTCTACGTACCCTGACCTGACGTCTCCGCTCTCTGCCAGCGATACATACATATTTGGCTCCCATGGCGGCCAAACGGCATGCTCAGTATCTTGCAGCGCATCTCAAACTTCCTCCTACGCGCTTCACACGCCTCTCTCAAACTCAATTGAATTCTTCCAGGCGCTGGTTATCCGGGTTGACCAGCACCCGTGCCTCCCAGAGCACTTCGTCTGCTCATTCTCTCCCATTGTGGCTTGCTGCTACTCTTGTAGGCTTCGCAGTCCCTCTCGCATACAAAATGGTATGATACGATACATTCCTTCCCTCTTCACATAACAAGCCAATTGCTCACAATGTGCCCCTTCAGTCTGAAGCCGAGCCCATTGCCCTCGATCCCGCGAGCCTCGCCGATCGCGATGCTCAAAAGAAGCGCGAGTCTGCCATCGATAACAACTCTCCCATGCGCCTCCGCATGGAAAAGTTCATCAAGGAGCAACAGCAACTCATCGTTGAAGGCCTTGAGAAGGTCGATGGCCAGAAGTTCCGCAAAGATGAATGGGAGCGCCCGAATGGTGGCGGCGGCATCACTTGTGTCCTGCAAGAGGGCAAGGTGTTTGAGAAAGCCGGTGTCGGTGTCAGTGTCGTCTATGGCTCTCTACCCAAGCCGGCCATTGAGAAAATGCGTGTCAACCATAAGAACCTCGATCCCAACGTTGAATCACTCGAATTCTTCGCTGCTGGCCTGAGCATGGTCCTCCACCCTTATAACCCAATGGCTCCAACAGTTCACCTCAATTACCGCTACTTTGAGACCGCCAACCCCGACGGTACTTCCCAGGCTTGGTGGTTTGGAGGTGGCTGCGACCTGACCCCGTCGTATCTCTTCGATGAGGATGCTATCCACTTCCACAAGACTATCAAGGAAGCTTGTGACGCCCACGACAAGGACTACTATCCCCGATTCAAGAAGTGGTGCGACGAATATTTCTACAACAAGCATCGTGGTGAGTGTCGCGGTATTGGTGGCATATTCTTCGATGATCTCGATGAGAGCGAACGCGACCAAGAGAACACCTTCGCATTCATTCAGGACTGTCTCAAGGCTTTCTTGCCTTCATATGTCCCCATTATTGAGAAGCGCAAGGATATGCCCTACACCGAGCAAGAGAAAGATTGGCAACAGATCCGCCGTGGCAAGTATGTCGAGTTCAACTTGGTCCACGATCGCGGCACTGCCTTCGGCCTCAACACACCAGGTTCTCGCGTTGAAAGTATCCTCATGAGTCTGCCCCTGACGGCAAGCTGGAAGTATATGCATGAGCCTGAACCTAAGAGTCGCGAGCAGCGCCTTGTGGATGTACTCCGTGACCCCAAGGAATGGGTATAGGCGCGTCATGTCCCTTTGTGCGATTGGATCAAGCATGCGCAATCCCAGTAACGAATTGAGGAGAATGTAAAATATGATGTGGCAATATAGAAGGGTGCCCAAAGTTGTATAAAACCAAAAAAGAATTAATAAGATGCAATAAAATAAAATGAACCTACCATTAAATCGCTATTTCCCCTCAAGTATTGCGAGAAGTCGGAAGTTGAGTGTTTGGAGCAACAGAATCGACGCTGAGTGTATATTTCAATATCACCTGTAGTGTAGCCAGATGTAGTTCCCACTCACTCGTGCATCCTACCTCTCTCATCCACAACAAACCAGAGCGGTACCAAACCCAAAAAAGAAGAAGAGAAAAGTTTCCCATGCCGAGTCTCCTCAATCATCGCCAGCTCTTGACAGCTCTGTTAGACTCCATCTCCAGCATCGTGCCGCAAACTGCCGACCCGGGCCCATGGTCGCCACCATCGGCTCCTCCTCGGTCAACTACAGCTACCGCGTCTTCCCTCCAGAACATCCCGGAGTCTCAACGACCACTGCTTCTCACCCTTCATGTACTCTTTCCAAGCTTACTCCTTCCGGCACTTGATTTACTCGATCGTGGGCTCGTCATAAGACTATGCCGCGAGAAACCGAATGTTCCAAGTGGGGAAGATGCAGATGTCGATTTAAGAGAGGCCAGTGGCCATGATACCGATGGTGCTGAAGGCATCTTTCTTGTGAGCTCAATTGTCACTACCATGAACCGTCGGGGCCGCAGTTACCCGCTCTCATCGCAGCGCTATGTCGTACATCTGCATGTCTGGAATTGCTCTTGTCCGAGCTTCGCGGTTGACACTCTTACCAGCCATGCGGGCCCTACTCCAAAACAAGGGACGACGCCTGAGCCTCGCCAACCAAACTCGAAGTGGTCTTTTGGTGGGTTAGGTTCATACGGGGATTCCACTGGCGATGTGCCCTGCTGCAAGCACCTTCTCGCTTGTATGTTGGCTGAGAAATGGCCCAGTATACTTGGACGAAACGTTGAAAGACGAAACGTCACAAAAGATGAAATGGCTGGGGTGGTGGCAGAAATGTAGCAGAATATAGAACATTTTTGACACGACATGGACATCAAGGGCAGTGGCTTGCATGTGTTATCCTCACAACCTCATCTAGTAATCCGACATGAAATGCTCAATATACAAAGGCTTTTGCCTTCCCCACCTCCCGGCCAAAAATGCCGCCATGGTTCGCATCCTTCCAGACGCCGAAAATCTCCCAGCCTAGGTTTCTCTACTTAGCTCTGCTACCATTATTTCTTACTCTCCTTGGCATCTTTGTCTTTCTCGCCCTCCTTAGACTCGCCATTGGTGTTAGAGCCGTCCTTCTTCTCATCTTTTCCATTGACTTCCTCCTTCTTCGCATCTTTCTCTTCTTGCTGTTGTCGGTTCTGGATCTTGTTTTCGATCAGGTCGTGGAATGCAGTAATGGCGCGTATCAGGCTGCTCAGGTAGATAGCCATGAGCTGGTCATTGGTCTTGATGCTCATAGCATAGGATAGCTCGCTAGCGCCGGACTTGCCATCACCCTCTGGTGTCGACAGGTTGGGTAGCAGGTTAAAAACATCCTGAAGGTTACCTAAGATGGCATGGTTTACGGGAAGCTGCCCATCGAGCACTTTCTGAAGGTATGCGCCAATGTCTCGGAGGCGTAGGTGTAAGCCCTGGAGAGACTGGAGCTGGTTGGTGATTCGAGTGGACAAAGTCCCGGCCGCCACATCGCGAATATCTCTTAGCAGGTGCTCAACGCCAATCTCCTCCGCTTCCTCGGCCTCGATGACGGAAGGTGTGTGTACAAATGTCCGTGACGTGGTGGTGCCGTCCTTTATAAGAGTTAGCTACCAGACACGGTTTTAGGCAAATCAACACTCACATCCTTGATTTCTTCGACTGCGAAATAGGCATCTGTGGGTACGCCAGACTCCTTCGGTTGGACATCAATGATGACAAGTAGAGGGTTGGGGGTATAGCGCTTGAATAGCTCATTGATCTCCAGGTCAGAAGCACGTAGCTTTGGGCCAGTGTGGTACCATCCTATCAGCTTCTCCCGTGCGTTGACTTTCTTAAACATGTCGTTCATGGACTCGACATAGTTGTGGTCGAGAAACCACACGGACGGATCCTTGTCATCTTCTTCGAAGGGGACTGTCATTTGTTGGTCAGCGCCGCCGAACGAGGTGGTGAATTGTTGAGGGAAGAGGGCAACAAACCAGCAAAGCTGTTAGATACTCTTACGCTCTTCCCATCGTTCTGCCCGAGAAGAACACCAACTACTCGTCGCTTGTTCTTGGGGGACGCGGTGCGGTTATAATGGTCGACAGCGGAGAGGAGAACGAGGGGCGCAACGGTGACGTTTCGGGTGACGAGGGAGAGGGTTTCTGCGGTGGTGGTAGGCATTGTCGACTGGTTGGAAAGGGATGTCACAAGCTTCTGTGTATCTTATGGGGAGAGTATTGCTCCTTTCATGAGGCGACGCAAATGAACAGGGCAGAAGCGGAAACAGAATATTGCGATAGGTGATGGAGGTGGTGGTTGCACGTACGTACACTTGAGGCTGCCTTCGACGTGGAGAGAGAGCTTAGCTCCCAATTGGGCAAGACCAACCAGCCTAGAGGGCGCATAGCAAGAGCCTTGTCCAACACCTAGTCACGTGCTTATGTAGCCCAGCCACAAATTCTAAATGCTCAGCCACGCTTCGCTCAGCCACGCTTCACTCAGCCATACTTTTGCTCATTCTTCGCAACGTACGGAGTACTTAAAGGTATCCGTCTGGTCGCTTTTGCCAACAGACGCAAGGTAAGCAAACCAACAGTGCGCGAATCTGTACTAACTAAGTTAACCCGGACTAATTCCATGGCGGTGTAACTTCCTCTTCAACCTACGCTTCTTCAATTGCGTTGTATAGAGCGCATTCCTTCAATACCCAAGGTAGATAGAGCCTCTTACTCATGGGCATGTCCAGAAGGCAATGTGGGGCTGAATATTGACCTGTGCACTCTGTTACGTCAAGGGTGTGATTCGGCAGATTTCTCAAGACAGTCGCCGAGAAACCGAAGTAAATACGTCTACATTTTTATTTCATATGACGCTCACCTGCTTGCCTCAAATGTCCCCACTCCACTTTGAACCTCGGTGTCGGATGGCAGGGGAGTGATTGCCATGGCTTGCCCGGACTAGCTGCAAGACAACGACAGGCGAGCCTCAAGGGCGGAAAGATGGAGAAGACGTAGACGGAGTTCAAGCCGGCTATTCCCACGCCCGATAAATTCGCTGAACACACCCACCGATGTCCACCGAATAGGCAGGCGGAGCTGTCGGGACTTGCCACTCAAAGTTTAGTGGACCTGGCTTTGCACCAGACCTGATGATTACTTCTCTCATCCAGTTGTATTGTTTCATTAGAATCAAATGATTCAAATAGCTGGTTTCAGTCCAAAGATACGGTTTGTCAATGAGGGTATGAAGGCAATAGTGGGCCAAATGGCAAGTTCATCCTGGCGTTAAACATGCTAATACAGCGGCTGGGCGTCGCGGTTTTCGGTCGGGTCAAAGGACTTCAATGCTCCGTTCTTCCCTCAACAGCCAGCCTCGGTCCCTATGACCGAACTTGGTCTATCAAGCTTAGATACAGTATTGTAGGAAAAAGAAAAGGGCTGATCTTTTTTCTTCTTCTTCTAGGGGCATTATTAGTTTTATCCTATAAATTTTCTCATTGGATTTCCTGATGTAGACTCTGATCGCCGGTGCATTCTCAACTCTTGACGTCGTGCCGGGTCTTTAGACGAACTCGGTGCTGGCTACCCTATATTGGCAGCTGGCAGAGTCTGTAAGTCCCGTTTTAGAGATGGATGAAGTGGATGTTTGGGGGCTTGAGTACAGGTAAATCTTGCCGCTGCGTCCCTGGGCTTGGCTGCAGGATTTTAGCGTTTTTATTCACTGTAAAGTTCACAACGTTTAGGGGGTTAGAATCGTTGCTCGGTAATCAAGGGACCGAAGTGGTAACCCTAAAAAGGGAAGCTCAATTCAGCCCCTATGACCCAATGTCTACATCTCTTGAAGACTCATTAATACTAGAGCACAGCGAGGTACATTGATTCCAGTCAATAAGAATGCCGTGACACATACCCGTTCGGCTGACGGAAAAGCGCGATGACGAGTGCCGAAAAAAAAAGCCGTGGGTTCGCCGCCGCTTCAGACGCCCAGCCTAAGGGGACATGGTGTGCCCGTAGTAATCAATAGCCGTGTCCCTATCCCACACCTGGGGACCGGTGCCTTTGGCCAATCACACACGGCCAAAGCTACCCCCAAAAACCTCCCATCCTCCGGCTACGCAGCCAAGATTTCCCTACTCGCTCACCTTTGACGCTCTTCTCTGCTCCGTCTTCCTCTTCCTCTCCCTTCCGGCACTCTCCCTCCACCACCATCCTCGTCGCCGCCTCATTATCCTCCTGTTACCGTACTCTGCCTTCGCCGCACCCATTGCTGCACTCGCAATCCCTCATTTCTACATCCCGCATCCCGCCACAACCATGGGTTTCATTGAAGATGAACTGAAGCAACTCAAGGATGTCTTGGGCAACCTCGACTCGCGCATCAAGAAGCTTGAGGCGCGAGCTACCGGATCTGCCCCTACCACGGACGAAATCCGCATGATTCTCATCGGACCCCCAGGCGCTGGTTCGTCGCTCGCTTAACCCCACGGATTTTTTCCTCTCCAGTGAGTGCTAATGTTCGTTTCTCCAGGCAAGGGAACCCAAGCACCTAAGATTAAGGAACGCTTTTCCTGCTGCCACTTGGTACGTTCAATTCCTGTCACAACCTCCCTGTACCGGAATTGGAATCTCTAACGCACTCTCAACATAGGCTACTGGTGACATGCTGCGCTCCCAGGTTGCCAAGAAGACCCCCCTCGGTATCGAGGCGAAGAAGATCATGGACCAAGGCGGCTTGGTCAGAGACGACATTATGATTGGCATGATCAAGGAGGAGCTCAAGAACAATAAGGAGTGCCAGGGCGGGTGGGTTACTCTTTCCCCAATACATAGTCTTACTCCCCAAAAGGCCGCATACTAACATAGTCACCCCTTGCAGTTTTATTCTGGATGGCTTCCCTCGAACCGTTCCACAGGCAGAGAGTCTCGATTCCATGCTTGCCGAGCAAAAGCAGGCACTCCAGCATGCTGTCCAGCTCGAGATTGATGACTCTCTGCTGGTCGCCCGTATCACTGGTCGATTGGTGCACCCTGCCTCCGGCCGTTCATACCACACCACCTTCAACCCCCCAAAGGTGCATATGAAGGACGACATCACTGGAGAGCCCCTTGTGCAAAGAAGCGATGACAATGCCGATGCTCTCAAGAAGCGCCTTGTCACCTACCACAAGCAAACCAGCCCCGTTGTGGACTACTACAAGAAGACTGGCATTTGGAAGGGCGTCGATGCTAGCCAGGAGCCTGGCCAGGTCTGGAAGTCTGTCCTGGCCATTCTTGAGAAATAAATTTAGATGTTGGATATCGGCAGTGGAGAAGGGCGAAGGGCGAGGGACGAGGCTATCAAGCTGCTGTCAAGGCCTGAGCGCGCCTTGGATACGAATGGTGTATGACTGGCATGACGGAGAATCCTCCATGCTTTGTGGCGTTACGGTAGAAGGTTTCCCTGCATTTTCTGGGCCCTATCTGTAAGCGGGAAAAGGCTACCAAGGCGACGCTTGTATGTACCACTATTCTACTATTACCTTGGTTTACAACGTGACCATCCAAAGCATGAGACGTGATCTTGGAGATGGCTGGTGACTTGTTACAACATTCCATATTTTGCAAGCTGTTTCGTACTAGCGTTGGATGGTGACAAATCACCGTCTACATAGGTATTGGTACACCAAACTTCAACCCACTCTGAGCGACTGTATTGTGCTAGCCCACCTACTTCGCTTTCGACACCTCTGGTGTCAGTTATGTATGTCGACAAAGTGGGTATCAGATCGCGAGTTGCAGTCGGCAAACTTGTGGTAGCATGATGATGTGCAAGAAAAAAAGAGGTGTGACGGAAACCTTTGGAGATGGAGGCATATGTATATTGATATTCAATGTAGCCTATTCAATCTCTAGAAATGTAGTCCCACTCATTTCAAATGGTGACAATCCACTGTCATCCATCCATTCCAGGAATGCCCAATGATATAAACTCCCTAAGCTCCCTCGCAATGCGACTAAAGAAGAAAAAAAGTAAAAGGAGAGAAAGCAAGTGAACCCATGATTGAAGGAAACGAAACAAACTAAGATGTGTGATGGGGAAACGCCAAACGGCAACAAGGAGATAGGCAAGCAAGCAAACAGACAAGCAAGCAAGATATACGCTTACAGGGGGCATACTAACAACTCGAGTTTCCGGCTTCGTCCTGGTGCTTGCCGGTCGAGGAGCAACGGTTGAGCTCGACCAACTTCGGAGTCAGTCATCATCCTTGTCGACGGGGTCTCACCCCACGAGTTCCTATCGCCGCGGGGTCGCTGGCGAGGGACGTCAGTAGAGGTAGAGCGAGTCGCGGTGGCGCAACTGACCATTGACCATCTGCCTCTGCTTATTTAACCAACTCCGGGGAGCATCGTGCCGCCGTTGTACAACGACATGGTTGCTTTGGAGTCGGCTTGTAAGATCATACCATGCCGTCGAAATTAGTGCGTTCTCTCGCTCAAGATTTCGGATAATTTGGTCACTCATGGCCTTATAATCGAAGTCAGCCGGATGGTCAGGAATATGATTATTTCCAAGACGAGAACACATGCAACTCTCACCACTTTGCGATGGCGCTGTGGAGGTGAGAGCGACGGAATGTAAAAGCGTACCTTCTGAGCGGCGGCGGCTTCTCCATCCTGAGCGGCCTTGAGCTTGCGTTGCAAGTCAATCTTGTCTTGCTCTGAACTCTCAAGTTGCTGAAGATCTCGTGTTAGCGCAGCCCGGCATTATGCAACAAAACAAGCGACTCATCGCCCACTTGGGTTAGAACGCGCAAATAACCCTTGATAAACCCCAAACACTGTTTTGAGGATCGGGGTGGAGCTCTTTGAAGCACGGGTTCCGGTACACAAGCGGCGCTCGCCACGTTGATAGCATTTTGCCGGCGGCAGCGGTAGAATGGTGGGTTTGTCATCGCTCAACTTGATTCCAAAGACTTCCAAATCCCGATCGTCTAGCCCGCTATCGTCGATGCCCGTTTGGGGCCGACTCTCATCGACGAGGGTCTCTGATCGACTGTCATCCGCTAAGACAGCATGATCATCCTCGTTTAAGAGGGCGACCAAAGAACCCAAATCACGCCGCACATTTTCCAGCTCCCTTAGTTCGAGAGTTGTCAAGGGACCCATTTCCCTCGGCAACTTCTCTAATCTTCTCACTAATTCCTCTACACTCACCTGGCGAAGTTCAATGAGACGCGCACGGAGTCTCTCGATTTTGTCCATCTTCTCCAGGTGCTTTTTGCCGGCTTCCGAAGCATCTGCATCCGAAGATGGAGCCTCTTGCAAATTGCCCTCTTCAACCATTTTCCGAAACTTTTCCTTGGAGAGGAGCGCATCAACAAGTTGTGCTTGTTGGGCATCTCTCTCAGCGATGGTGTCGCGGAGTTCTTGGCGTGTTCGATCTAAATCAGTTTTAAGCGACTCAAGAATTTGTCTGTTACCGTTGGCAAGCTCTTCCTTCAGCTCCTTGATATTAGCTGAGGCAGAGAGTTGAGTCTTGGCATCGAGCAATTCACGGGTTTGATCGGCCACCTGAGAGTTGAGGTCTTTCTCCCGATTTCGAGACTTCTCAAGCTCATCGTTTGCCTGTTTGAGCTGATTCTTCAGGTTAATGAAGGCTTGATCCCTGTAGAATTCACCAGTAAGTACGCTGCCTTGTTTGGCCTCGTCAAGAGCCTTGACTAACCCTTCACTGGTCATATTCTTGATCAAAGCCTCAATCTGGTCTTGGGCAATTGCATGTTTCTCGAACATATCGTTAAAGCTTTGCTGAAGACGTGCTCTTTGCCGCTTTTCCTCATCTAGCTCACGTCGAAGCTGTACAGCCTCACCGGTCGAACCGACAGAGCTTCTCAATAGGTTGTTCTCTGCCCTGAGGCGGGACATTTCTAATGGTATATTGACTTGCCCATCACCATTGGCTGCATCGTTCAACTCATCTTCGAGGTTGGATGTACCCAGATTCCCCAAAACACCGACTGGAGCATCGCCGCCGTGATCCAGTTGGTCCTGTAGCTCTTTGATGACATTTTCGTCAGTATTTTGCCTCACCCTCATTTGATGAACCTCTTGTTGTAGAAGGGCAATGTCTTCCATCAATCGTTTCTTTTGCTCGCGTTCGTCCCAAAGATGCTGCTCAGAGAGGTGGATAATCTCGGTTAACTCGTCCTCTGCCTTCCTGGAACGAGCATTCCGCTCATGGTCATTGGCCAGGGCTCTGAGTTGCTCCTGAAGTTCAGTTTTTTCATATTGAAGATTCTGAACCTCTTTGACAAGGTGCTGCTGTGACTCGAGCTTCTGTTTATACCTTTCCGCCATGTTGGCCTTCTTCTCAAAGTCTTCAGCTTTGTGTTTCAACTCTGTAACTCGGTCACGAAGCTCATCGGCCTCAATACTCCTCTGGGTCAACCTCTGGACCTCGCTTTCAAGATGCGCCTGACTTCTTTCGTATTTGCGAATCATTTCTTCATTCCGAGCGATTATTTCCATCTGCTCATGCACTTGGGCTTCGAGGACCTTGATCGATTCGGCGCTGTTTGCACCATCCTGAGTTGCTTTTCTCAAAACCTCAAGCTCCCGATCGTTCTTTTCTTTTTCATATTTGAGCTCTTCATGACTTTGTTGTAGATATTCGAGCCGAGTGATGTAATCCGATAGATTTTTCTTGGTCATGTCTAATTGTTGGCGTAGGGCTGCGTTTTGTTCTTCAACAAGGAGATCGATGTCCCGGGCCTCCATAACAGCGTCTATGGCTTCATCGAGGTGATCATCACCCCTGGAATTGTTGATATCGTTCTGTATGATTTGTATGATTTGCATAATCTCTGCTTGGGTCTTGTTGTCGAGGCCCTGAATTCGAGGCACGAATCTTTGGTTGTCAGGGCCCATGGCTGCGGCAGAGAGCATAACTACAAGAAGCTGCAGTTTCGCATCGTTAACTAGGGACACTGCGACGAGTGTGAGACGAATAATTATACCTGACTTATGCCCTGGGGCTCGGGGTTTTCGGCAATCGCATGGTAGTCGAATTTCCTAGCTTGACAGCCAAGTTCAGGGACCTGCCGTCGTATGAATCTGAAAAGACCTTTGTATATGGCTTGTATGTTCCTCTTATTTGTGAGATATCGAGAAGTACCGGGACTTGCGTCAAGCTCAGAGGGATTGAACTCTGGATCTAGTTGATGAAGGATTTGGGCGAGAACGATACCGTCGGCGAGATCCTCAAGGGACTGAGCGGTAGTTTTCGGCTCGAATACTCGATTAGCCTACAAGGCACGAGGTGTTAGCAACCTATCACTAGTACAGGTAGGATCGAGGTCGGGAGATACGTACGGCCTTGAGAAGCGCGGCCTGCGCATGGGTGCTGTAGGCCGGCATCGTGCGTGGAGATGTCGGTTTTTTTGGTGACATATAGTAGGATATCGTTCAATGTTGTGGTCGACTATTATTGTCCTGACCGGAGTCGCAGTTGGGTCGTAAGGAGTGTAGCGGAGGGAATCGCGTCGCGTGTTGAGAAATAGGGATGGGGGTTGGAGTAATTTGAACGCATAGCGGATGGGAGAAGCTAGGTTCTGTCTCTGTTTCTTTTTCTTTTGGGGGTTATGACAGAGTGTATGGCGATTTCAGAGAAGGCCTGGTTTGTTCCATGATATGTCGGAAAGGCCGTTCAGTTGTTCAACTACAAATGAGAAGTTGTGAGGTCACAGAAGGTGCTGTTCTGAGCCACGGAACGTGGTCCCTTTGAGGGGAAGGGAGGAGCTTGGAGCTTATCGATTCCGGGGCGGGTGGGTGCCCACAGGCCGCAGGGACTTGACTGGCTTAGCTTGCTGGGCATATTAGGGGCCCACGTTTGGCCATCGAGCGAGCCAACCCAAGGGCTGGTGGGGTGACGCTGACATTGAAATGCCGCTGAAGAGTCGCTACGTAGTGATACTCCACAGGTCAGGTCCCTGTCCGGCACTGTATTTCTTTCCATAAAAATGAGGAAGCTACAGCGGGCTTTAATGCATGAGAGAGGCCAACGCACCAGTTACTTACCTTGCTTCTGATGCACAGGGATCACGCGCTGCCATGGGCACCCTCCTCTGAATCCGCCGCGGTTCAGTGGCAATTATGGGCGTTTTGTCTTAGCGAGATTTTGTTGATACTCCCTAACACCAACCTAACATTCTATTACTTGGAATGTCTCTGCTTGACCCTGTCAGCCAACATCCCGAGAAAAGTCATATTGAGACTCCGCGTGTTAATTTAGGCCTCGGGGGCTCCCATGCGTGTTCTGCCAACAACAAAGAGCCGCTTTTGGCGGACAAGTGCCTCTTGAAAGAAAAATGAACCATTGTTTGCAGCTTGATGTGTCTTTTCCCTTGACCTACCTTCGTTGCAAATTAAAACTAGCCATAAACAGTAGGATCAGTCTTCACAGATGCAACTCGATCAAGTCCCATGGTGACATCACTCCTCCAACTTTGCCAGGACAAGCGCTACCAAGCCTACCCAGGGAATACTTTCGGGCCACCTTCGGTACCCTTTTTTAAACCGCTAGCTTGATGTTATGCGGTTGTCAGCATGCTGTCTATCTTCGCCAGACTGCGAAAATTAGGAGTTCATTCGAGACGGAACATTCCGGGAGCAATAATTTTCGAACGGGTTCAATTTAGCTCAAGGTATTCCTTCAATCAAACAACAATACTGCCGAGCCAGCGAGTTTTGTTGTTTTTGGCACGCTTTCATTGCCAACGAGTGTAATATTCTTCTCCCAAACATCCTTTGCCTAAACGCCGAATTCCAATACTGCCAAGTTGGCAGTGGGCCAGTCCAACGCCAAGTTCGCGCCTGAAACTGAGTATATAAAGTATTGCCGCCTTCCAAATCCCGTTTGTTATCCTCGTACATCTAGCTTATCGTAACCACTTGGTCCTCTTCCACTCGGACCTCGTATTGGGTATACAACTTGACTTGTTCAAGGGCTTGTTCAGGAGCGATAGCAGAGAAACCCCTGAGACTCGTCAGCAAATGGAACGGTGCCTGGAATCCCATTCTTTGTTGAGATAGACGTACATGATCAAATCGTAGACGTGGGTGATTTTACCGCCAGCATCGGTAATTTTCTTTTTGGCTTCGTCAATGACGGAGGTAGGAGTGTTGTCTTTCTCGAACCAAACAATAACCGACTTTTTCACATCAACGGCGAGAGCCGTAGACATGACAGCCAGTGTCGCAGCGAGGTACGCGAGCGGCTTCATGATGATCAAGAAGGGTTGGTTGCAGGACTCGGTAGATTATGTGCGATATGCGCGCGGAATGACGGCCTGATTGATTTGCAGGGTATTGTTGTGGTAGGGCGATGGGAGTGGGCGCAGGCTGATGTTATAACTTGTTGTGAAGATCGCATACGATGGGTCGTTTTAGGAGTGGACAGTGAGCAAGGTGGAAGCAGATGGGTAGCGATCGATGATGGCGAAAGCGGTCGATCCACCCGGGCGCCTTGTCACGCGGAGTCGGATCCACCCGAGGAATATCCGCAACACCCCTGGGAACATTCAATGCGAGAGCACGCCACACCCAGCCAAGAGCGGACTAATGCGTAAATATTTCGGTGCCTGGCCATATCCTTGCTTTTTTCTTGTGTTCCTTGTGTCTCGCCTCAGACCGACGCCTCCACTGTGACAGTCCATTTAGCCATTTCCGTGACACCCAAAGCCCGGCAATGCCGAACAGGGTCGCATACCTACACATTCCACCTTTCTAGAACTCTCATTAATAGGTATTAGCACAGTAACACAAGCAAGTCAATCGGGCCTTGCATTGAATGCCGCCCCCATAATGACTATTGAAAAAGAGAAGAAAAAAAAGCCATTGGTCGGTATATTGAGCCCCACCGCTAAAACAAGGATTATCCGGGGGAGTGACGGTGGATTGGGTGTGATGTGCCAGCTTAAATTTTTGATCACATTTGGATGAGATCACGATCCATGTTACCCGTTTTTTACATTTCGTTCCCGTACGAATTGGATTTTATGTCGTTGTAGTGTAAAGTTTCTATATTGTGGCTGTACCAGTGGATAAAATTTATTTGCCATCTTTTGTTTCGTCTGGCAATCTGCCCTCTGTTAAATGCAATATGCTATAATTGTTGGATACATGAGGCACAATTGTCATTCCAGCGCGGTGATCTTACACCTTTCCCCCCCTTGTACATTTTTGCCTTGTGACCTGCCAATTAGTGTTTATTTTTCCTGCTGCCTTTCTGCCCACCCTGCCTGTTCTATAAGCGCGAGAGCTACTTGGTATTTGAGGCCACCTCCTGACATGCATGGAAATCGGACACATGCTCTCTTCCCCAAGACAAAAATTGTTACCATAGCTGGATAAACTACCCAAGCGAAAAACAGGCCATATAGACCACCGGAGACATGAGGAGAAACGGCGAAGATAAATATTTACACAAACAGATCAAAGGTGTTGTTGACGACCATTGAGTGACTTACTTTGCTCAGCATAGAAGAAGCAAGTCCAAGCCAAAAAATGACAGCCTGGAAACCAGACTGGCCTCCCTGTCCCACAACTTTGGGATGAATGCCTGCTACAAAGCGAATCCGTTTTACCACGCCGAGTTCATATTCTGTCAGGTTCGGCCACACTATCATGTTCACTCCATATATCTTTACTCTCTTGCTCCACAGCACGCATAGCGACGGCGACATCCTCGAGCCTTGCGACAACATCAATGACACCTTGGTTGACCCTTTGGAAATACCGGTCGTTCGCCTCTCGTCGCTTTCTTGCGAGGAGAATATCCACCTCGGTCTCCTCTTCCAACTTAGCACCCAACCCCTCAACCCCTGTTCCACTGCTCTCGGGTCTAGGAATACTGCCAGTGCCAATGGTGCTCTTCCCACCTTCGGTGCCATCTGCAGGACCGGGTTTTGAGGCATCGCCGAGTGCACCTTTCAGGTTGCGCACTTCATCCCCTGCAGCGGAGGTTCCATACTCACGCTGCCCAGTTTCGATGGCGTCGTCAGCCTCACTCCTAGCCCAAGCCTGAGCCAGAGCAATTTGAGCCGTCCTCAGATCTGCTAATTTTCGATCATGTTCGGCGCCAAAAACATGAGTCCCGCCTGATGCTGATAATTCAACCTCTTCTAAAGTGGCTTGCATCTCCGCCCACAAAGCATCAGTCCTGTCCGCGCTCCGCGTACTTTCGGCCACCAGGGTTCCACGCCCAGCCTGCTGGGAATTTGGAGAGACTACAGTGCCAGATCTGTTCGAGGGTGTACGTTCGAGGTTGGTGCGATTCAGGTTTGATTGACCAGGACCAGCGGCCCCTGACACTTGAGCGCCAGGAAGTGAAATATGTGATACATTGGGCGAGGGATGGAGAAACAAAGTGGGAGGTGGATCGCGTTGCCTGCTAGGTGGGCGAATTGATTGGGACATGAATCTTCACTTGTGACTCTTGAGAGTCAGGTCTGTATTGGTGATGGAAGTAGAATGGAATCTCCAGATCTTCGCACCATCATAACATCTACTGTCTCCCTGGACTGCTGGTGGAGCGCTCGGTGGAGCCCAGCCACATTGGTAAGTGGCGTTCCTAGAATTGGCCAACTGTGGCGTGATATCTTTCACGTGATGTTGCCAAAATTACGGCTCCCACTTAGTAGGGTCCAAACCCTACCTCCAATTTTCGCTGGCCGACCCTCCAACTTTTCGCCCTCCGCTAAACCTCATCACCAACCGTCGTCGCGATACACAGATAAGTCGGTAGGTGCCCCTGCAACCAATTCGACCTACGAAGTCGTTGTGACAACCTTTTACCTCATCGACAATCCACTGACAACACACAGCAAAAATGGCTGGAGGCAAACCCCGTGGTCTTAACGCCGCGCGAAAGCTGCGCACGAACCGAAAGGACCAGAAATGGGCCGATCTCGCCTACAAGAAGCGTGCTCTGGGCACTGCTTTCAAGTCCTCGCCCTTTGGTGGCTCTTCCCACGCTAAGGGAATTGTCCTCGAGAAGGTTGGTGTTGAGGCCAAGCAGCCCAACTCCGCCATTCGAAAGTGTGTCCGTGTCCAGTTGATCAAGAACGGCAAGAAGGTCACTGCTTTCGGTACGATATTCCATTCGATCCATACAAGGCACGACAAATACTAATAACTACTGATAGTCCCCAACGACGGTTGCTTGAACTTTGTCGACGAGAACGACGAGGTCCTCCTGGCTGGATTCGGTCGCAAGGGCAAGGCCAAGGGTGATATTCCCGGTGTGCGATTCAAGGTCGTCAAGGTCTCTGGTGTTGGTCTGCTCGCTCTGTGGAAGGAGAAGAAGGAGAAGCCCCGCTCTTAAACAACGACGAAGGGAGAAGGAAAGAAGGCACATTTCGGCACGAGGAGTCAAATCGGCTTGCTTGCATCGGCTTTACAGGTTATGGGTCTGATCATGGGAGACGAGGTCTGAAAAGAAAAATAGATCAAAAGTCTTCAGAATTACGAGTTTGTGTGCGAACCATGTGCTTATGATTGGGAGATTATCACATTCCCTAAAATTACATGACTGCCTTAGTAGTACACAGTTCTTATACACCTTGTTGGTCCTTGAGCGACTCGACATGCCCCTCTGGTTCTTGCATATACCTAATGGCGTAGTCAGTCGCCAACCCAAGGCTGATAACGCCGCCTGTGATCCAACATCCATTCACGAACCACCACCAGCAATCCTTGACGCTTTTGAGGTTAACTCGCTTGATCATGATCCCAAGTGTGACCAAAGCCCCTCCACAACTTCCGATGAAAAAGGCTGGACCAGCCCCGGCTGCCAAACCTGCCGCTGACAGAAGACCCACCTGGGTCAGTGCAAGACCAGTTAGAACCTGTTTGGTTTCGGCATCATGTTTCAAAGCAATGCTCTTGATGCCAGCTTTGACATCGTCCTTAATGTCCATGTGAGCGTAAATCATATCGTAGAGCACCGTCCATGCGACGTTGGAAGCATAGAGACAAGCTGCTGCTGTCAGAGCCGAAGAGTGCGACAGCAAATCAATCCCAAGAGCTGGGAATCCCATGATGGCACCCCACGAAAAGGTTAATCCAAGAACGAATTGAGGATAGTACGTAACTCGCTTTGCAAGTGGGTAACTCGCGACAAAGAGCAAGCTAGGTACTCCATAAAAGAGACAGGGTAGCGGAAACTGGAGTAGAATTCCTAATCCAGCGAGGAGTTGAAATCCAGTGTAAACGAGTCCCTTGAACGGCGTAATAGCACCACGAGCAATTGGTCGCAGTCTCGTCCTGGAAACGTGAGGGTCCAAATTTCTATCCCAGAGGTCATTGATAGAACATCCGGCACCACGCATTATCAAAGCTCCAGAGAAAAACAGCAATGAAGTCCCAATAACGGATCCTGGAGTCGCCATGGGGGCAGCCATGGGGGCAGCCATGAGAGTCGAAAAAAGACAGGGAAAGAAGAGATAGTAGGTTCCTGTTGGGTTATTAAGACGCACCAGCTCAGCGTAAGGAACCCATGAGGCAGGAATCACAGAAAGAATGCCTGACTTTGGTTGTTCGTAAGGTGGTGCTGGGGATATGAGGGATTCCGGCGTGGGGCCTTGGCCGACAAGCGGCAGAGACTTCCTCGTTGTCCCATGAAGCCCAGTCACTGACTGGCGGATTGGCCATGGCTGAGTCGGGAGCCCAGATCTCTGGATTAAGGCCGAACGAAAAATCGATTGCCCCGTAACTCTCGAGGTTGTCCCAGATAGAGCTCGGCAGCGAGTCCAGGCCGAGGCCTGGGGTAGAGCAACAAGTCTCATCGATGAACAGAAATCTGCACAAAATGTGAGAACAACTTCACGCTCTGAAAGCGAACGCGGAAAGTCTACTTACAATTAGATATGTTTCGAGTCGGTCACAGTCATAATGTCCTCAGAATCTAATTCCCCAGTCAGAAAGCACTCTGCGAATATGAAATCTGCTGCACTCAAATAACTAACTTTCTGGCTAGGTGCACTTGTCAGTGTGGTCATTTAGGTCGGGTATGTCACGTGCACCTCCAGCTGCTGTTGTTCGGAAGCGACTTGTGGGTCTTGGGGAATCTGGCACTAGGCAACAAACACATGCACCGGCCAGTGAAGATGACCTCGATGCAGTAACAAAATAATCACCCAAGAACTATTCTCACAAATCAGTCGAAACCAGGCAATTCATTTTTACTGGCTTGTATAAGGCGTCTGCTTTAGTGATGCATGACGATGCCTTTGACCTCGGCTGTGGAGTATCTCATTCCATCGTTTTGATTGAGCTGTGAGCGTCCACCCTTTTCGTTAGCTCCCAGCCCCGCCGCGATCGCGTTCCTCGAACACCAGGTCGCGTTTCCCGCGATACTTGCGAGCCCAACCACAAGATGCCAACGTCACTTCATCCACAGGCCAAGTTCGATCCTATTTCGCCTGATTTGGACTTGCATGGTCTAGTTGACCGAACTCCGAACTTCAAGTGGGTTCAGAGAGTCTCAAGGTCACAAATCCGCAACCTTGGGCAACTGGACTTTGAGAAGCTTGTGCTAATCCACGTTGTGGCTGGAGGCAAACCTCTGGTCATTGAGGGATGGGATGAGGTTCTTCCAAAATGGCTTTTCAGTGCAGAATGGCTGGAAAAAACATACGACAAAAAGGGTAAGTATGGTATTTTTTTGACAGCCCCCTCCGAAACTAACATGCATCAGAGGAGAGCGTGAGAGACATCCAAACTGCAACTGATATTCCTATGACGACTGGTCACTACTTGCGGTCAATGAAACAGCTGACCAATCAGTGGACAGCTCACAACTTCCGCGATGAGCGTCGCCAGCGGCTTTATCTCAAGGATATAGACTGTCCTACGGAATGGCAGGATGAATTGCGAAAGTTTATTCATCCAAACCTGTTCTATCTGAATGAGAATGCGAGTGGGTCCAGGAGAGAAAATATTCGTCACGATGGCTTCCGTGAAGAAGCCATCGTTGCTCCTGCAGGCGATCTCATGTCTACACTCCCCGAAGAGATGCGAGCGCAGAATCTGATGTGCTACATTGGGCATGAAGGAACCTATACCCCAGCCCATCGCGAGATGTGTGCATCGTTGGGTCAAAATATCATGGTCGAAGCATCGACAGACTGCGAAGATGAAAAAAAAGGGAGCTCAGTTTGGTTCATGACTGAAAGCAAAGACCGTGAAGTTGTTCGCGAGTACTTTCTCTCCATGCTCGGACATGATATTGAAATTGAGAAGCATTTTGCCCAAGTCAATGCTTGGAAGAAAGCCCCATTTGACGTTTATGTCGTGGAACAAAAAGTCGGAGACTTCATTCTGATCCCCCCGCTGGCCGCTCATCAAGTGTGGAATCGTGGCACAAGAACAATGAAAGTGGCATGGAATCGTACAACTGCCGAAACACTTGAACTGGCTCTCCACGAGGCACTTCCCAAAGCGAGGTTGGTTTGCCGTGATGAACAGTACAAAAACAAGGCAATAGTCTGCTTCACTCTCAGAAAATACTACCATCAGCTGTTGGACATGGAACAGAATGCAGAAATGGCTTCAGTCAGCTTTCTCGGACTCGGTCAAGAGATGATGCGAAACTCGCCTCGCGCAAAACAGTTAGCGGGCGACTTCAAAAAACTCTTCAGTCTTTACGCTGAAATCCTCTTAGACGAAATGTTCGCGTTTAAAGAGAAGGATGTCGAGTTTATTCCGTTTGAATCATGCATTACCTGCTCTTATTGCAGATCAAACATCTTTAATCGATTTTTGACGTGCAAACATTGCGTCCGAACTTTAGTCGATGGAGAAGAGGATGCCTACGACGTGTGTATGGAATGCTATGCTATGGGTCGGTCATGCGCCTGCATGTCGAATCTTCAATGGTGCGAGCAGTGGTCCTGGTCCGATTTGGTTGAGAACTACGAGGATTGGCGATCTATGGTCATCAGGAACGATGGCTTTGTAGATATGGAAACTTCACCACAGCCTCTCGAGGTTGCCCGGCTGAGCACAAAAAAATCAGTCGCACAAATTTGCCAAGAGGCATTACGGCGGCGCCCCTGGAAGGACATCACGAAGCAGGAGCGAGAAAACACACCCAGCGAATCGGAGCCAGATGGGGAAGAGAAGCCAAAAAAAAGAAAGCGAAAGAAGAAAAGGGGCGAGGTCCGACGATGCCATGTTTGCGCTCATAAAGATTACAGTTACAAGGTGCATTCATGCACCAATCCCGGCTGCAACGAGTCATATTGCTACGGTGTCCTCTACAGAGCTTTCGACATGATGCCACAAAAGGTAATGGAAGATGAACAATGGCAATGCCCAAAGTGCTTGGGGATATGCAATTGCGGATATTGTCGACGTGTCGGCAACACAAACCCCTACATGCCCAAGAATACACTGCTTGGGCATGACACACGGCCAATCGCCGATGATCGAAGTGTAGAAGCCCTCGTGGATTTCCGTGTCCACAACTTGTCGTGGCTCAAGGCTGCTGGGGAGGAGAGTCGCAGCAAGGATAGCAAACGGATGAAACGATTGAGGGAGCAGGCCGACAATGCTAAAGCCCAGGATGTCACTGAACAGGTAGAGGCGGAGCGAGCTATGCAGAAGGGACCAGAGGGCGAGAATGACTCATCAAACCTTCTGGTTTCCACGATGGAGGGATACGGGGATCAAAGCCATGTTCTTGGCCATGCGCCTGTGGAAATAGAACATGAAGAGCCGCTCCAGCCTTTCCATGACAGAAACACTAGCAACATGGATGAATCAGGAATCGTGATGGAAACCTCACAGATGGAAGATGTCGACACATCACTTTACCCCGATCCATCACCAATAGTTGGCCGTCAGCGCATTGGCATGGGCTACTATGAACAAGATGACACTCCGGATAAAATTTTGTTTGACCCCTTCCAAGCTCCGTCTGAAGAGGCCATGCGACTATCAGAACCGGACATACCAGAGTTTGTCAAAAAGTCTATCCGAGCAGCCAAGAGAAAGGCGAAACGAGACAACGAGGATCCCGACTTTATCGTGGGGAAAAGCCATCATAAAAAGCCTCGTCTCACCGGTGAGCCAAATCTTTTAGATAGTATGGATCCAGCCTTGTTTGGCAGTTTCTCGGCTGCCCCGGAAGAAACCATACGAGAACCCAATCGAACCGATGAGGAGCAGGCAATGGACAGAAACGCGGAAAGTGATGATGGTGCAAAAACGGCTACTGAAAAGCCAAAAGAAAAGAAGGTAACGATGCCCAGGTATGACGCCAACGAACCTTCGCTTCGACACGCAAAGCCCCGAGCTTCATACGTTGAACTCGAGGATGGCGACTCTGATGAGTCGGATGAGGAGCCAATGCTGCACACAAATGCAACTCGGTCGTCACCAACCACACAAGTTGAAAGTGGAAAGGATGCCGTTGATCTGGCTGCCGATGCTGTCCGAGCCCTGTTTGGAGATCCTGATTCGGTTGATAATGGGCATAAGTTGTCCACGGATGGTGAATTACCAGTCGAACCAAAAGTTATCAAAAGACGCGGGCGTCCTCCTAAGAACCCAACTCCTAAGGTGCTGACTCCAGTAAAGAATGCCACAATGGCAGGTGTCCAATCTGGCGAATCGGTAAAGCGCCCAAGAGGTCGTCCAAGGAGGTCGAACTTAGCTCAGGTTACCGTTGTGGACGATGCGGCTGAAACTAACGAGAGCATCGCTGAGATTCCTGATAAACTTGGCCAATCTGCTGCCCCGGAACAGAACAGCGACGATGAGCATGCGAAAATGGTCGAAGAACTAGAGGCCCATCTAAGAGAAGAGGTCGCCACCGAGTCTTTGAAAGAAAGTGCAAAAATGGACCAGCCAAAGCGAGGGCGGCCTCGAAAGTCCGGAGTTACCACAATCATGGCAGCCGCAACGGAAATGAAAAGCAAAGCGTCCAGCCCCAAGGCCGAGTCCAACACTGAAACACCGAAAATTCTGGAAAGTCGAGCCACGAGAGGCACCCGCCAACCTCGGCGGTCAGAAGAAACAGGGCCCTCACCAATTGGCTCTCAAAATATGAGCACCGGGGGCAACACCCAACTATTATCTATGGCTGAGCGTATGGCACTCAAAGGTAGAAAATTCAAGATAGGCCAACGAAAGCCCCAGCGTGCCCCTGAGAATATAGCAGTCATCTTGCCTGTTTCTCCTGCTACAACAACCCAAAAAACCTCGGTTGGGGTGGGAACTGGCCTATCTCGCTCAAGATCACGATCAAAACAATCCACGCGAGAGTCGGATTCTGCTACAAATTACCAGAGCGAAAATGAATCATCATCAGAGACTAGTTCTCGAAGCCCAAGCCCTCCGGTCTCAAAGATGAAAGTCGGGCAACCGACAGTTGTCAGACTAATTGAAACAGAGTCTGAAATAGAGAGTTCAGTCGATAGCTCGGATTCGGATTCTGACAGCGATGGGGATATTCCCGCTCGAGGCCGTGAAGCAAACAGTGGAAACTCAGATGGAGGTCGCGGGCGTGGCCAGGGACGTGGCAGAGGAAGAGGGCGTGGTCGTGGCCGGGGCCGGGGCCGGGGGAGGTCATAAAAGAGGCCTCAACTGGCTAGATATTGTACTAAGACGAGTAATTCATGTAAATTGTGATCTTTTGAACGCTGCAAATAGGAAGTGGCAGCTTAATTTCGCACTACTTCACCAGTCTCATTCGGTTTAAACCATTACCAACGAGCTAAATATGTAATATCCAACAACAGTATAACAGCGAAATTGCTGTTCCGCACGTGCCGATTATGATTCTCCAGTTCTGTCAACAAAGCCAACACCAAAAATGCAGGAATCGGCTATTGCGATTATGGGACCGAGCGAGTGAGTTTAGACAGCCAAACTCATGGAATGGGTTGACCAGTCAGTGGCCAGAAAACAAATTAGGCTTTATTGGGCTAAAAATCTACAGTGCTTAACTGTTCTTCCAAATCATTCCACCGACCGTTGCGCATAGGGTCCAAATTTTTAAGCCTCTGAAGCCATACGACCATGTCAAGTCGATCTTCTTCTCGCACCTGGCCACTCAACTGTCCAATAGCAGCTGTATACTCAACAAGGGCCTCGTAGATCCATTTGATTTCGTCATAATCCTCTAGCAAGTCTTTGATGTCGACGATTTCCCGAACAATGTATGCTTTGCGTTCATCTGTGGTCAAATGTGGTGCAATTGATGACGCGCTCCCCGTCTCCGTCAGATTTAATATCAAATATTGGTGGTAGAACCAGAGAGACTGATCCTCGGGTCCTACATTTAGAGCCTCGCGAACGGTGTCCAGCTCTATTTCCAATTAGAAAACATGCATTTATTTTTACAATATGGATGGCGGAAGCAGGACTGACCTTTGTCAAGAAACTCTCGACGTGCCTCATCATCAGCTTTGCGCTCGTTTAAGAGTCTGGGGATTAATTGGCTGCGGTTGTGCCAGGCCGAAAAATTTGAAAGATCGACATGAATCATATTGGTTGTGTACTCGAACTCGGACTCGACCAAACTGGATCCGTTCAACTCCGAACTCTCCAGCTGTGCGACAACATGACGGCGGTAGCCCCAAGCATGGAAATTCCTTCGATCCTTGGTCAACATTTTGCCAACAAGGCCAAGTTCCTCCTGCCATATACGACGAGCAATGTCGACACTTAATCTCGTATTCGCCTGCCGAAGGATCCATAGTCGATAGTGCCAAATCCAATAGCATTTTGGGAATTCCATTAGGAGAGGAATGGTAAAACCCAGTTCCGCGCGAATGAGCTCTATGTCTTGCTTTTCGCTTGCCACAGTATCCGAATTTTCCTCCGAGGTTGTTTCAGGTGCTGTACCACTCTTCCCAGTTATCTGGAGGTTGGGGACTTGCGGGATCTCGGTCGAGGATAAGGGCGACGAAACGTCGGAAGAGCGCATAGGTGTGTCGATCGCTGAAGTATTCGGCGACGCCTTCGAGGGCGACGACCCATCCAATGGTTTGGATAATAAGCCAGAGATTAGACAACGCCTGCGGGCGTTCCATATTGTATAATATTCGGGGTTGAGGCGGAGGAGCTTCGAGGTAAGCTGGAAAGTCTCTCGGTCGTATTGGCTCTCAGTAATCTAGAAAGCAATTGGTTAGAGAAAGGCTTAAATCTGGCGCAAATTTCTCTGTAACCTGTGTTCTGATTTGATCTTCCAGGTGTCGGTATTTCTCAATCTTTTCTTGGTCTTGTCGACGCTGTTCGTCAGTTCGAAACCGCGCGGTGCGGGCTACGCCATGCTAGTGATCTTGCATCAGTCAATACTATCCTCCTGGTGGAGTGAATTAAGAAGGACGCGCTCACGCTAGTCATCCTGTAACCGGCTACGGGGCGTTAGTATGGGTATAATCTCGCTTTAGATATTGTTGCGCGACGTTGACGCTTCGGCACAACGCGGCAGCATGACGTTGAAGACATCGAGAATAAGGTGGCGGGGCCAACCCCGGTGTAGTATAGGGTGATCAGGCAACAATTTAGCGGGATCCCCACCATAACGAAATCATCGCTAACCTCAACACAGCAGAGATGGATGTAGGCAACATGTGTTCATGATTAGGCGGTATTTTTTTAAGAATTTATATAAGGATGCTATTCTCAGACTTCTCATTCATAACATTTTAAGTCGCCACAGTATCCTTGTGCTCAAACACAATCTACTGATTAACATTCCAGCATCTTCTTGTCACACAAACTGACTCTTCTCTTGACATGGATAGCCATTGCGCCTTCCCTAGATTGTGCCTGTACTTCATTTCCCACCACCCTAAACCATTTGAGAATAAGCTACGCAGTATGACTCCTTCCTCCTAACATACTCCTACATTGTGTACCTAAAATCCAGCCCACCTAGGAACTCGCCAAGCATCCATACGACCATACTCCGTATTCATAAACCCGAATCCCTGGCCATAGCTACTTGCGCCCGTTATTATCAAGCTTTTGAATCGAAGTCACTCTGGAGTATTTGATGCCGTTCGCTCGACCAAGCTACCAATGACGTTTCCAGACAAAGCTGGCTCTGTGTGCCACTGACGACTGGGCTCGCCCTTCATTCCCTAAAAGGCTTAACTTCGATCCAGCTAACTTGATTTCAAACACGTTAAAAATTTTTTTTTTTCAAATGATGGGGGTATCAAGCCATGACTGGAAAGTCCTCCAACAAGATAACGAGCTGGCACCTGAACCATGTAGCCCCGCAGACTCCGGATACGGTTCAGCAGAGAACTACTCCACGGCCTCATCGAAACGAAAAGGCAGAAAAGCATCTTTATATGATGGCACTGGGTCTTGTGAGGATCAAGAAACACTTTCCGACGAAGAAGAAACCGAGAGATTGAACCGGGTATCACCGATTATAGCTGGGACTACATCAACTGCAAGCGCGCCTCTGGTCAAATAGGAAACAAACACGGCCCTTGCAACCTCCAATGGAATTTCTCCTGATTATAATTCTCTTCGGCGAAGATGTCTTGGCCACCCTGGGCAGTCGTTGGATCGGTATGTTCCAAGACGAGACGGAATATCGCCATCAGCAGACAGATACCGAACCACCAAGCACGCTCAGGATCTTTCGCCGAGTGAAAGAATTTTGAGGAACAGCAGAGCATCTGTGGACGCATTCTCTCCCTCAGAGATGGAGACAACAGAGCAGTTTGCACACACTCAAGCCAATGAAAGAGGCTTTGACAGGAGTTTGTTTGCTCGCCCCATAGGAAAACCGATGCTAATCCGTGACAGCGGTCGATGTGGCTTCGGCTCCATTCATGAGAAACTCCAGAAATCTCAGACAAGTGAGCCATGGTACTGTCTGGTCAGTGGGCGGACTTGCTTCCAACACAACCGCCACACATGATGGACAAGCACTCCAAACGCGTAGTGGCACCAATCCTCGCATTTTCTCGACTTCTTTTCACAACCCAAGACCGAGCGGGCAAAACGATTTAGAGAAACATGAAGGTCGAATTGCTACAGCCTTAAACATTGATAGGGCGCGCAAGATATTTGATTTTGTCCAAAACGAACCATTGGCACAATCTATACCGTCCCGTTTCGAAGACAAGGCAAAAACAGTTTGGACTGGATGGCAGTGGGTGAATGAGGGACAACTCTATGGTATGCGATGGGAAGATATTGATTTTGAAGACAAAATGAAGACTTAAGAATCATGCAGCTTCCCGACAATCACCTGCGAAACGAGACTTTCCTTCTGCGCCGTTTAGGTATAGTTGATATCCTCGATAACCACGGAGTCTCGTATTCCTTTTCTGACGATTTTAGGGTACTTGATGCACCAAACCTAAAAGATAATTTCTATAGTTCGCCTTTGGCGTATTCGTCTGTGTCTGACACTCTTGCGGTCTGCTTGGGCAACCTCTTGTATGTTTGGTCCGAGAACAATGGCGCTCGTATGATTCATGCCGCACACACTGATACTTGGTTGACTTCCGTTGCGTTCTCATCGACCCCTGGTGCAAAGGCCATTCTCGGAATAGGCCAATCAGACGGCTGTCTTATTCTCCTATCAGTCTATGATGGGCTACCTCGTTTTAAGGTTCAGCAGCCCTTTCCAGTTGCGTGCATTAGCTGGCGCCCGACATGTACTCTGCGTCCCTCTAAGCATCCTTTTAATCCAGGGCCAACTGCCCAAACGGAAGATTTACTCGTTGGTGACGAGATGGGGACGGTATACTACTATGTGGTAGAGTGGCCGATGAGGTGGGAGGTTACAAGGGATACTTGGCCTGGATCGGTATCGCTTGTGGCTAAAATTACTATGCACACTCAGCAAATATGTGGGTTTGCCTGGTCTTTTGATGGGAAGCTCTTTGCAACCGGTGGGAACGACAATCTCTGCTGTCTTTTTGAAGTCAATCGCATCTTTCGGAAAACCCGATCACATCAAGGTCCAAGCCAAGGCTGGCAGAATAAGAGAACGGGGGTATTCGATGTTGATTTAGACACTGAAGGGAGGGATGGAGCCCAGCTTCTTGGACATGGCGATCCAGAGGCTACATTGACTCCGCAGCCAACAGAAAGCGACATGGAGGCTGGGATATTCCAATGTTCGCTCGATAGAGTCCTCTATCTTGGACCCGGGGCTGAAAGACATAGCTGGGTCCATGGTGCTGCCGTGAAAGCCATCGCATTCTGTCCCTGGCGACGTGGTTTAGTCGCAACGGGAGGTGGATCCAACGATAAATGCATACATTTTTTTCACACTTCCTCTGGCACGACTCTCGCGAAGATATCGGTTTCTGCACAAGTCACTTCGCTCATCTGGTCGAAAACGAGACGAGAAATCGCTGCCACATTTGGATATGCTCAACCTGAACACCCATATCGGATTGCGGTGTTCAGCTGGCCAGACTGCAGACAAGTAGCAGCTATTCCTTGGGAGGGTGAACTGAGGGCTCTCTATGCTATTCCGTATCGCAAAACAGATGTGGACAAGAAAAGCCAGAAGACTGGCAGGCCCGTCATAGAAGATTGCATTATAGTTGCATCAAGCGATAAAAATGTCAAGTTTTATGAGGTGTGGTCTGCTAAGGGAGATAACGTGGCAGGACCAAGGATGACGGGTGACCCCGAAAGCCGTGAGCACTCAAGAGGAATCAATGATAGCATAGAAATTATTCGGTGATCGGCTGGCAAGGGCTACATATGTTGGTAGTGTGTGGAGGTAGATTGTGGACTCAGTCGGTTGACTCTGGAGCAAGATATTGGAGCTTCAAGAATGCTGGCAAAGTAACTGTAGGCCTACGATGACTTGGTTCCTCAACGCGATATGTACTAAAAAAATTAACGAAAGAGGCTTTCCTCATTTCGAGTGATACACATGACCCGAATCAAGATGATCGAATTTTCATAAAAGCAAAGAACAAAAACTATCCAAATGAATGCGCCATCTTGCTTAACTCCGAAACACCAACCAAATGCATTACGCTTGCGGTCCGGATAAAGTGAGAGTTGACTATTTCAAGATGGCAATGAGCAATACCAGGATGATGATTAGCACGATAATGGTCGTCATTTGCTTATTCTCACTGGCACCCCGGGCTACCTTGCCCAATGTACGGCTGGCACGGTCTAACCGGCTCTGGTGGCGATCGGTAACGCCCTCGACTTCATCCAGCATGGCAACGTGGCTGTCGAGTTCATCACCAATCTGCATGCTTAACTCTCGCTGGCGGCTGATCGACTCACCCAGCCGGTCGAGCTGCTCATCCTGCTGCTCTAGAATCTGCGAGTGGTAATCGTGAATCTGCTGGTTGGACATGCCCTCTGCCTCGTCACGATAGCCAGCCGAATCTGTTGGATCATCGCGGTATGGGCCGAAGAGATCCTGGGAGGGGGACCGAGGGGTGTCGCTGAAGCGGACTGTCTTTGATTTGCGTTCCGCCGGAGATGTTGAAGCGGCGTGGGCGAAATCTTCGGAGAGCGCATCCGAGTTCGGCTGAGTGAGGGTCGCGTTGGTCGAGGGATTGGAGAAGCCGTGAAACTGGGCTGTCAAGTCGTCGTATTGTTTCTGGAGTGCTTCCATGGAGTCTGCAAGGGTGGAGGCGGCGCTGGGGGTCTTAATCAGCATCAGGTTGAATGCGCGAGAACGAAATGGTCAGGGCAGCTGGGGAGGGGGAGATAGGGGCAACGTACGCTGTGTCGCCATTGTCAGCCAGGCGCTGTCGCTCTTGGCCTAGACTGGTGAGGCCATCACGGAACTGGTCAAGAGATCGGGAAATGTGACCGTCCTGGGTATCGTCCTTGAGGTTTAGACTCTGGGCGCGTTTTCGCTCGAGGAGCGACAGTTTGATGTGATCGGATAGGAGAAAAAGCTGGCTTGAGGTCGACATTGTAGATGATGGTGAAGCAACCTGGACTGGGCGGGGGATGGTGGTGGTTACGAGGATTTGGTTCGGGGAAGGGGATGGTAACCCTCAGCGATGAGACGGGCGAGACTGTGCTGAATGAGGTAGGTAATGGTTCCCCGGGATAGCGCAGGCAGCGCTTTTCGGTAGAGTTGGGTTGTGCGTGGCGCCTACAAGGGTGGGTAGTGATGATGCGGATGCGGATACGGACCAAATAGCACGTTGCTGATGATTGATGATGGTTTACCACCTGCACTGCTCGGTAGCATGCAAATTGCTTCTCTGCGTTGATGAACCTTTCCAACCATCTCATGTACCTAAGTAGACAGCACTAGAGGGAGCCGTCGGGGGGGAGAGCCGTTTTAGTACAGTGCATCTCACGCTTTTAGTACGCACCGTTATATTGACACTGTATGTGGCTTTTGACGCGACAATGAGAGAGAATGCCCCAAACCACTTAATACCACGAGTAATTGAACCCACACGGATGGATCAACTCTTTACCTATACCTACACATTGGCCGAATCCAAGGTCGGCAAGTAACCATTTACTTAGGCTCGACAGCGAGGAACGCGACAAACCTACATGATGAGATTTACCTTCCGGTAGTGCCGAGATTCACAATTCAGTACAAAGTGTCAGTCTCAATTTGACATTTGGCACACAGAACACCGCATTTTTCTCACTGCATGCATGGCACAATCGGATTGAAAAAAAAGGTCAAATATTGATGCAAAAATATTAAGCGCTTAGTTTTCGTGGTCGTTTTAGACCAAATAATGACGTTGTTGATGAAAGACCCGAAATATGTAAAATGATACATGGCCATGATGAAAATCCCTGTTCACGGCGATTGCCTCTGTTAATTTCCCATCCGATATACCGAATCCCTTTGTCCTTCCCAAACCCAGCTCTCCAAGCATGGCAAACACACAAACTCCAAAGCAATAAGTAGCAAAAATGGTTTTTTTCTTGTTTTGAGATACGTTCATTGGAGGGAAGGTTTTAGTCCATCCTCATCTCGGTGTCAGTCGCAACAGCGGGCGGATGGCTGTTGACAGGCTTGGGCGACACAGCTGCCGTCAGGGTCTCAGCACCGTCAAATTTGGGAGGAGAACATTGTAGATTGCGAAGTGTGCCTTCAACGGTCTGACTGACGAGCTGACCTTGACGGAGGCTCTCAGCGAAAAGGAAGAAGCCCTGGGAAGTTTCGACAAGGTATGACTGAAGACCCTTGCTCTCAAGTACAACACGAGCGTTGGAGATGGGGAAGTGATTTTCAATGAAACGGGCCCACCCACGAGCGGCGGCTTGGATGTGCTCGTCATCGCTGATTCGTCTCCAGCCAATGCCGAGATGAAGGGTGAAGTCGTCAACAACGGGGGCTTGGGTGCCTTCTACAGAAGCAGATGTGGCGTTAGCCCTGAGGGGAGATGTGTTGGTTGGCGCAGGTGTGGAGGACACGCCGACAGTGCGATCAGTGCGCAATGATTTGTGGTTTCGTCGAACATCTCGCAACTCAGCACGGGCAGACTCCTCTTGAGCCTTCTTCTCCTCGAGCCAGGTTCCAGACTGGCTGCTGGCATCGGAGACGTAGGCCTTGGTTGACTTGATGAGGGTCATGCCAGGTCCGTACACCCATTCCGTTTCCGGTTCTTCTTCTGGGAGTGCCGAGACATCAGGTTCAAGATTGGTAGATGCCTCGTCACGCGATCGCTTCCGTCCAGCGGCAGCTGGTCGCGCAAGGTGGCCAAAGGACCGAGGGGATGCGTGTTGGTGGTTTGTGAAGCTTGCCATGCCCAGGGGAGACTGGTGGGGAGCTTGCGGGGACATGATGAGAACGGGAGAAGAGGACGAGAACTGGGGGCTGAAGTAGGCCATGGTGGAAAGCTGTGGGGAGGAGGAACTGGAATGGTGATGTTAGTAGTTAGTACTCTCACAAACCATCAAAGATCAATAGTCTCTCGAGCAGTGGATAGCGAGACGTCCAAATCTTGCGTCTAAGTGTGGAGGCGAAAGCGTTGACTAGTGGCGCAAAGGTCTCCAGAGAGTTCAATTGGAGATAAGGTGTTGCTGGTGAGGACAAAAATGGAGGACGAGGGTGGAATATGGATGAAATGAGGTTCTTGAGGTTTGGTAGATGTATGATGGGTGTATGGTTGATGAGAGGACAAGGACGGAGATGAAGAAGTTGGGAACGGGAGGTGACAGAAGGGAGGGAAGATCGGTGTGAGGAGCCCAGAATATATGGTGCTGGCTGGATGTGTGGGTGTGGAGGAAGAAGAAAAGTGAGCGCGAGAGGAGACGAAGAGAGGTAGAAGAGTGTGCGAGAGGAAGGGGCACGAGTGGCTCTTGGCTCTAGCTGCAGGAGATCGGAGTGAGGCTGCATGGGCAACCTGGGGTAGAGACTTTTGTACTGTGTGTTGGTCTTGCGGGCGGCGAAGGCCGGGTCGCTAGTACTCGGGGGCAGATAGCCGAACCATGGCGTATGTTCGTATACACTATCGCCCAGCAAGGTACCGGCGCGCGTGCTCCGAGCTGACCACGTGCGAATAGTGTGCATACTGTATGCACGGCATCAGCTTATCGGCCGCTTGCTCTCAACCTGCCGGCCCTAAAAACGGCCTAGCGCCAAACTAAGGTGCTCCCTGTACAACCCCCGGTACAGTACGTACCTTCGGACACATCCAAGCACCTGCTCATATCTTGGCTGCGTAATTGCGAAAGGCCCTGACTTGCTAGGTCCGTATTAGGTATAGCCATAGCAGGATCCCCAGAGTCGCCATTTGGTTGGATGGTCAACGTCGGGCGGACTGAGGCGCCCGTGCCCAGGCCAACGCAAGAGCCCACCACCCGAAGTCAGACACCACTCGACCGATCTTATTGGAAGTGTCGTCAACGCAGTGAGAGGCGAGTCCCACGCAAGGGTTTTCTATTTATTCTGAGCCGAGGTAGGCGTGCTGAGGAATTTTCACCCTAGAAGGAATGATGTGTACGGAAAGGTAATTGTTTGTCTTGTGTCGTCGCATTATAATTTCGCAAAATGCTGTCATTATGGGGCAACAAGACTCGTCGCATACATGGTGGTTGGAATAAATATCTGCCCAGCTCCCTGCATCGAACGCGTTTTTAATAGCAGCGTCCAAATGCCATTTGACCATGAATAATTGCATTACTCTGCAGGTTCGGCCCCCTGCTCTCCGGCCTGTTGCCACTAAACAGCTCATTTGTCTCTCACCGAAAAAATTGTTCCTTCCGCTCTCCGGAGCACGATCCCTGGGGATAGGTGCTTGTAAACCAGGCCATCATTGGCATAGGCTGCATTGCAACTTTCTTTGGATGGCATGGTGAAGGATATTGCGTCGATTCCATCGCCGGTTCTTCCATCGCTCCTAGCCGCGTTGGACGGTGAACTTAAGTAGACTCCTAGTAGATACTGCAATTTCATGACTGTATGTATAATAGACCTGAGATCATACATGGACGTGTTGAGAGTTGCGCCTATGCGCCTCCTAGCTAGTTTGGAGAATGCATTGTTTGACGTGATAGTGCACCTTTTTATGGGATTAGACTGAGCACCAATTTGGGAAGGTGAACTAAAATATTATCGCGAGGGCTCTGTCACGGATGCCATCGAAAGCGAGGATGCCAATTGCGCCGTGGTAGCTCAAACAGAACGGACGCGTTTGGACCGCCATCGGAGTCGCCTTCGGGTGGTCAGGACACTCTGTTCCCAAGAACCACATTAGTGACCGTGCCACCATGCTCCTGAAAATGCTTAGTTTCCCATTTTCTTTTCTCTTTGGGACAATCATTCTGGCTCGCAGAGGCTTGGACATGGTGCCAAATGCTCCGTCTCGTGGGCCGATGGAGCGGTGGATTGACACTGAGGGGAGTAGCTGGATCAAACCGGGCATGCGAGAGTGCCGGTTTTTGTCGCTCCACTGTCGCAAGCAGCAAATGTTAGGGAAACAAGACTCAAAAATGCCCGAGGAAAATGGTTGGATAGCGTTTAGTTGCCCAGAGCTTTGGGCCAGTTGTGCGAGGACAAATGTCAGCTTTTGATCCTCGAGATCGCTGGCCGTTAATGTGCTCGAACGAGGCATCCGATGTATTGGACACCGGACTTGGCATTCTCATTTGGGCCCAGCACTCCCACCGAGAGTTGCAATCAATCCTTTTTCATTCAATGTTAAAACCATTAATGACTTTACTTGCGTGATGGGTATCCGCTTCCCCGCCGTGGCTATTATGCCCGTACTTTCTGCAAGAACTTGGTCCAACGAGTGTGGCTCAGCTGGTGGCTTGGGGGCGACACCCAGGCACCTAGGCAGCAATTGGCACATTCTTAGGACAGTCAGAGCGTTGGATCAGCTTTGAGCTATGATCTCCCTTGCTACACGAGACAGCACAGATAGACGCGCGAGAAAAATTTGCGCTGCTGGCTAGAGCTGAGATGGTCTTCTAGAACGAGTAGCGACTTTTCTTCTTGCGTGGGAGTATACGATGGTGCATTGGGCTTGAGCCAGGATTAGCGAGGATATCGCTAGTTCGGTTCACTGAGCAAGGAGGGCTGGCTGGTCAATGGAGGCCGGCTACTGGGTAGATAGAACACGAAGGGCAATCGAGCCCGTAACAACCGGCGTTCGAGAAAGGTATCCTCATTGTCTTGATGTGAGTTTTGGGGCCCGGGAGCCGCTTCGTTAACGCGAGGACCGGGCAAAACCTCCGGACATTGGAGCGCCACACTAAGTACGTACTCCCAAGCCAGCGAGTTGGATGCCGGAATTACCTCCAACCTTCACGTACTGGTGTTGGAATGACACCAATATGCTGCGAAAGGACGAGCTGGAGAATCATGCGCGTAGCTTGACTGGTATACGAGTTTGTGTATTTTGATCCAATACGGCGGGTGGTGTCCGGGCAAAGCCATCACAAGACAGCGGCCGTTTGGGCCTGGTTAATCGGGTGAGGTGCGCCGTAATTTGTCGACGCATTTCTCTGGGCATACTTTGTCGTTGCCCTGGCTCGGGACGCCTCAGTGGAGGTGATTGCCAACTAAGCTGTTGCCCAGCAGTGCCACCAGAACCACCGCCCACTTGACGGGGCACTGTGAACAGGTTGGTCCCAATGCGTGCCCTGCCTCAGCAGAAGGACACGCCGTCTGATCTGTCGTCGACCCCCTAACTTGACACGGGCGTGACAAGGAGTAATTACCGCCGTCGCCCCCTGTTGCGGTTCGTCGAAATGGAGAATTGAAGCGAGAGAGGAAAGCGTGTTTAGTAGATGAACGGGGACGCTACCGACGCTACCAGCCGCGGTCCTTGTCTCTCAGTTTATTGGGATGTTTGGTTTTTTCCCCCCGAGACGCAGGGAGCCATCCATCCGTCTTGTAACGAGATGGCTGTAATTAGTACCAGGGGAATGCACATGCCCATCATCACTCCCTCACCAAAGTACCGTCAACACCTGGATTCACCAAAACAGCCCAGTCTGCATTACGCATTGGTATTTTGGGTATCATTTCAGCAAGTTGCTGACCTGCCTTGACTTTTCCCCCATATACGCATCAATTGGGCTGCATAGATTCGACAGCCTTTTAGGTATAGAGCCAGAAACACGTAAGTGTACTAAGGTTGGCAAAGTCAAGGTGGTTGAGGTGGACAAGGTACCTTACCTTCCCAGCCTGCAAATCTACCAGCTCATCCCGTTAGTCTAGCCTGCCCAAATTCGCAGTACCCATCTACATCTTTGTCCTCCTCCAGCATTTATCCTAGCTGGAGATCCGGCAGCCTGAGGCGTCCCTCGTACTGTCCTACGTAAGGCAGTGCTCCTGGCCTCCGTCCCCAAGCAACAGACAGAGAGGTATGGTCCGTCTCCCCCGACCCAGCAGACGCCGTTCCCGTTCCCGTTCCCGTTCCTGTTGGCAGCTGCTAACCAATCCCCCCTCGACAGCAGCACCACCACCACTGGTGATGCCCTATGGTCTACGAATACGTCGTCAGTGGTCACCGTCCCTCGTTTACGATCCGCGTCTTCCTCTTTAAGCATTACTTGTCGTGTGCTCTGATTTCCCCTCGTTGAGTCCTCCTTCCGCAGCCCCTGAATACGAACTGCCGGGGCACCCATACTACAAGCATGAACGGGGACCTGAGCCTTTCTCAGGCCCTGGGCGGTCTTCGCATCGCCAACCCTGACGATGCCGCCGAGGCCGCCTCTGCCTCTGTGTCGGCTACCACCACTACCACCGCCTTGACGTCTTCCTCCCCCCCTCAACCAGCGACAGAATCTCTAGCCGATACCATCCATCTCGAACCCGTTAACGCTGGCATCGAACCTCTTCTTAACGACCCCCGACTCTCCCCGCCTGCCGGGCAGTTCGACGTGACTCCTGAATCCACTGCCACCGACTCCTCTCACCAATCCCCTCAACCCGACATGTCGAGATTATCTATATACGGTCTGCCCAACATTCCCGAACCCAATCCATCCTATCCCGCCAACGACCCTGCACCAGTGGACCCTCAAGTCAGCTACAACCATCAAGCGCCGCTTCCTCCTGCTGGTGGTCAGTTGCCCCCAAGGAGAAGTTCTCGGGGTGTCGGAGGTGGTTACTCTTCTGCTCCGGCAGCCTCTCAGTCCAACCCTCCATATGCTGGAGATGCTCCAGTGCCATCAAGCAGTGAGGAATGGAAAGACCGTGGAGCGGCAGTAGGCGTTCGCCGAGAGGTAGATGCAAGCGGCCGCACTGTCGTCCGACAAGTCAAAAAAGGTGTCCGTGACTTCAATTTTGGCCGGGTGCTTGGCGAGGGCTCCTACAGCAGCGTGTATCTTGCTACTGACCGTCAAACTCTGAAGGAGTATGCAATTAAAGTTTTGGAAAAAAGACACATCATCAAAGAGAAGAAGATCAAATACGTCAACATTGAGAAGAACACCCTCAACCGTCTTACCGAGCACCCTGGCATCGTCCGACTTTATTATACCTTTCAGGATGAAACCTCACTCTACTATGTGCTTGATTTGTGCAATGGAGGAGAGCTTCTTGGTGTCCTGAAGAAGACTGGCACGTTCGATGTAGAATGCACACGGTTTTACGGCGCTCAAATCCTCGACGCCATCGACTACATGCACTCCCGCGGGGTCATCCACCGTGATTTGAAGCCCGAAAATGTGCTTCTCGATGACCAAATGCACGTCAAAATTACGGATTTCGGCACTGCAAAGTTGCTGAAAGACCCTCGCGAGGGTAGAAATCAACCCGACCGAGGTGTACCCGATCCCGGACCACGCGATGGAGAAGATGATGATCGAGCGGCTTCGTTTGTTGGAACGGCTGAGTATGTCAGCCCAGAGCTTCTCACGCACAAGAATGCCTGCAAGGCTAGCGATCTGTGGGCGTACGGGTGCATAATCTACCAGCTTCTGGCTGGACGGCCCCCTTTCAAAGGCGGCAGTGAGTATCTAACTTTTCAGAAGATTGTCAATCTGGAATACGAATTCCCCCCTGGCTTCCCACCAGCCGCACGCGATCTCGTGGAGCGATGTCTAGTCTTGGATCCCGCCCGACGCCTAACTATTGAACACATTAAAAACCACGAGTTTTTCGATGGCCAGTCCTTCGGTAAAGGATTATGGCGAACAAAGGCCCCGAGACTACGCCCATACGTCCCACCCCAACAAGAACCTGCCCTAATTCAGCTCAATGGCTTCCCTACCGCCCAAATGCCCATGTCTAATTCTCGTGCCCCTTTGTTACAAACGAACCCCTCAAATAGAAGTAACCGTCCGTCAAGGATCATTACCGAGCTTCCTCCTCCCACTCAACTGGATATCGAATGGTCACCTGTTTTGACCAGAAACAACGAACGGATTCTCAAGCTGGGAGATTTGATGGTTGTATCAACACCGCTGCCTTCAAGCCCCCACGGGAAAGGTTCCGATGAAGGTCATAAGAAGCTCTCCAGGTTCTTTGGAGGAAGTACAACAAAGAAGCGACAGAGGCTGGTAATGATTACATCCAGCGGTCGCATCGTGCTCGCTCCCGCGGGCGGTGAAGAGAAGAGGGCAAAACAAGAGATATCGCTTTTGGCCCAAGACTGTTCTTGGAGGACCCAAAAGGATGCGAAGGGTCAAATCGTTTGGTGTGTCGATACGGTAAGATGATCACATCTGGTTCGTTCTTGAATTTTACTAATTCTTTACAATAGGGCGGACAGCATTATACCTTTGAGGAGACAAAATCTTCACCACCACCCGAAAGTGGTTCATCAGCAGCAGCCGACTGGATTGAGTGTTTAGAACGAGCGAGAGACCTCGCCATGTCTCAGAGCATGCCTTCGGCTTATGCTAACGATAATGGATTTGCCGACATGTCATCAGCGGTGTCGAGTCCCGCCAGCACACTTGGAGGTCGTGCCACCTATTCTGACGGTTTCGGCGTCAGTGATCGACAGGGCCGCAATCACTTAAGCAAAAACCAAGGGGCAGTCGAAGATCCGGCGCCAAAACGGAATCGCTTTAGCAAGAGGCAGTCGAGAAGCGGACTTGGTTCTGCGTTTTGAGGTCAACCATTGCTAAGCTTGAACAATACTCAGCGGCTGGCAGAGTCGTTGGACTGATCTCCTTGAAAATTTTTTTGCCTCTTACCTTTCATATTCAGTTCGGTCATGGGCATTGGCAGCGAGGCGTACTACTATGGGGTTTCATTTCTTGTGAGATTGAGGGAAGCATTTTTTATGCATTTTCGAGCATTGAAGAGTAGCACCATGGCTGCAAGGATCATATGCCATGCATAGTAAACATGAACACCATTATGGATGTTTGAAAAGCTCGCATTTGGTGTGGCTTAGACGTTTACTGTATGCTGGCGGCCTAATATGGAAGGCTGAATGGGTCTACTATCCTGTTCTATGTACTTTCGAGTGGTTGGGGATAGTCCGGGTTATTGGTCAGTTGGCCTTGAAGACTAAATTTGAAGATCATATTGCATACAGAACATGGTGATTAAAAGAGAGGGCGAGTTGTATTGTATTTGGATTGGATTAAAACAGACAGGGTAGTGGATTAGCAGAATAGCTGCTTGCCACCACAGTTTCTTGCAGATCTGAGCCTTGTGAGGCGGGCTCTTTTTATACATTCATGTAAATGTCCTCTCCCGCCTAATCACATGTGTATTCATTCGCGCGAATATTTATCCAATTCCTTTTGTCAATGTATTATTAGTTCTGGGATACAGTTTGTGGATCGTTCTTTCGTCCTTTTTATCTTATCGTATCTTATCTTCGTTTTATCACGTGACACTCCTGGACAGGACTAGCGTTTTCCCTGAATTCAGAGATGCGATGCGACGCGACACGACCGCCTACAAACTTCCAAGCTCTGGTGAATCCTCAGCGGAAGCCGCGTTCATTTTTCTTCTCGACACCCCACATTTCCACAAATATGCAGGCGCAATATCGCTCCTATGCGCAGCAGGTGCCGCAGCGCTCGCCTGCGAACCAGCGCAGAGGTGGAATTGGTATGCAATGGCGACAGCATATCCCGTATCAACGCACTTTGGCTAATTCAATATCTATTCAGGGCCCATGATGTCTTCAGGACCCCACCCTTCAGTTCCCCTTACTCAGGCCCAAATTGCCCAGCAGCAGCAGGCTCAGGCGCATGCTAGTGAACTTGCAAAGAGACGTAGCCGCAAACCCACCGACAAGAACATGCCGGAAGGTGTCGAAGAGAACATCATTGACGGCGAGGGTGTTCAGCGGTATAAAGACCTGAGAGATGTCGAGCGCCGACTTGATGCAACTATGACGCGTAAACGACTTGATGTTGTCGACAGCGCAAGTCGCAGTTTCAAGGTAAGCTAGATATCAAATCCACTACGCGTGGTCCGCTAATCATTGGTGGTTTTTCTAGCGATACAAAACCCTTCGGATCTGGATCAGTAATACAGTTGAAGACCAGATTTGGCAGAGCAATGGCCTGAACGTCGATGCCTTCGATTTTACCCCCAGCATGGAAGCTTCGTATCGTGTCAAGATTGAAGGCCGCCTGCTGGATGACGAGGATGAGAAGGACACGTCGGTATCCGAGAATGCTGGCGATGACAAGATGGAGCAGGATGGTACAGGTGCTTCGCCCCAAAAATCCAAGCCGCAATCACCAAAACCTCGCTTCTCTCACTTTTTCAAATCCTTGATCGTTGACTTCGACCGGTCGCGATTCCGAAATGGTTCTGAGCAAACGGTGGAATGGAAGAAGCCTGATGCTACATCCAGGAGCCAGCCCAATACGACCTTGTCTGCCGCGGCCGACTTCGACGAACTCACATTCAAGCGAAATGGAGACGAGAACATGAACATTACGATCAACCTCTTCCGACAAGAATCCCCCGAAACCTATCAGCTAAGCCCAGAGCTTGCTGAAGTGGTGGATATGACCGAGGCTACCCAGCAGGAGGCTGTTATGGGCCTGTGGGAATATATCAAACTCATGGGGCTCCAAGAGGACGAGGAGAAGCGCAATTTCCGCTGCGATGAGCTCTTGAAAAAAGTTGGTGATCCCGTATGCCTTTTATTATCAAGCTTGGCTAACTTCCGAACAGGTCGTAAAACGTGGTGACGTAGGATATATTCCCATGCTCAACGAATACGTTACACAACACCTTAGACCCCTTCCTCCTCTCCGCCTTCCGTACACGATCCGAGTCGACCAAGAGTTCCATAAAGATCCTCGACCTACCATTTACGATATTCAAGTCCCAGTGGAAGATACTTTCCGCGAGTCCCTTCTGCCTCTGATCAATAACCCACAGTATGCGGCCATGCTTAAGGATGTGACAGCGCTGGATGAACAGCTTGCAAGAGTCGTCCAGGCCATTACCATTTCCAAGACCAAGCATTCATTTTTTACATCGCTGAGCGAAGATCCCGCCAATTTCATCAAGCACTGGCTCAGTTCGCAGAAGAGGGACCTCGAGGTCATCATGGGAGAAGCCTCAAGAGGGGGCGGCGAGCATGTTTCAGGCGATGAGTGGCGTAGGGGGGGTAAAGATAGCGTTTGGACCACCCAAAACGCTAGAGAGAGTGTCAATGTTTTGCTCTCCAAACAGCGCTGATGCAATGGTGGGAATCTTGAGTTCAAGGCTGGTGGGGGACCTGGGAGTTAGGATTACAAATTGATTTGACCCAAGAGTGTAGGATTCAATTGGCGTTGGCTGGGAGCAAGTCTGTTGTACAGTAATACCAAGAGCCGTAGAATTGGCATAGTTGTGGAATCGTCGTCGCACTGGCGAGACCTGCTCATTCGTGCCTGTGAAATTTCATAGAGCACGAAAGGCTCTGCAACTTGTTGGTGGTCTGATTTTGTTGGACATTGATCTGAGTATTGCTCGGTTGGATTAGGAGACTGGTATGCGTGATCAAATAATCCGTCAAGAAAGAAAGAGAGACCGCATGAGGCTAAGGCCGATGCCCTTGTGTCGCCATGACATTATCGTTGAGGAGGAACAGGGACAGCCGGCATGTTGCGAATTTGTTTAATTAAAAATTCCCTCTCATCGATGAACTGCTCATCATCTGTTCGGTCCTCTAGAAAATGGGACAGAAACGTGAGAAGTTTCTCGCGGTTCATGAGAAGAATCTTTTGAACAGCGATCGACTTGTGAGGATTGGCAACAAACACTTTGAAAACATGGAATCCTTCGTACTGAACCATTTTCCGATCATCGCGAAGGAGATTCATGCATATCTTCAAGTGCTCGCCGCGATCGACATAGGCAGTCATGACACTATAGTTGGATCGATCCAAAAGAATCTCGCCCAGGAGTTTGATGGATTGGCGCTTGGTAACATAGCTATTAGATTGGACCAGGATATTGTTGTACTTGTCGAAGAAAAGGTCGAAATTAGCGGACAAATATCGCGGCACTAATTCTTTATGGCGTGTCAAAAGTTCCTGGAAAGTCGCATGTTAGGTCCGCAATCACTGTTAAGGTGGGGATCTCTCGTACTCGGAAGGTAGTGAAGGCATCAGCAGCTACCTCGAAAGAGCTCTTATCGACCCAATCAAAGAATCTCCAAAACACTCCCCTACCGCTTTGTGGACGGTCACGATCGATAGCATTGAGGCCTTTGGAACTTGAACCAGGTTCGTCTCCGTCATCGTAGAGGATAATGGCGGCAGCCGCCTCGTTCTTGAGCAGTTCTCGTAGGACAGAGCCGGCTGGGGTAGCGCTTTCTTTGTGATCGTATCCTCGGCATAGCTCGACAAGGACTTGGGGTCGGTTGCAGACAACGTATGATAGCGCAATGGGGTCGCTTTTGGGAGCAGCAGTGGCAGGGCGAAAGCGGAAGACGTAGGAGAAGATAACCTGAGTGTCCTTACGAGACTCAAAGGGGAGGCGGTAGAGATTGACAGCGAGCAGGTGTAGGAGATCCTCGTCGATCAGACCAGTGACAAGCTGGTAGATTTGCTCAGGGGAACTATCAGCCTCTTCAGAGGGTAAGCTAATATGTCTGAAGAGGAGGGGGAGAGGTATATCTGCATTGGGTAGGAGTGCACCAGCGACGCCGTTTTTGGGCGGCTGAGGTATTGGAGGGGCTAGGTAGCGTACCATGAGTTCCTTGAAGGATGACTTTCATCTGGCCCAAGACGCGGGCCAGTTCCTCAGCCTAAAAAGGCCAGTCAGTCTCGAGCGTTAGATAAGGACGCGGTGGAGCAGCAACCTTGGAAGCACCATTGGGACCTTCGAGCTTTGAGATGTGTTCGCGAGCCTGCTTGGGCAAGTCGGTGACGGTGCGAGTTCGGCCTCGTCCGAATAGGAAAGACATCGTGATGATGTGTAAAGCTGGTATATGGTACGTAATGCGTCGTGGCGACGTAAACGACTCTCACGGAAGCTCTGGAGCTACTGGTTTTGCAGCGCAGCTGTATGGTGAAGCGATTGAGTTGTGTTGGGGTGGTCTGGATGGACAAGTGGTGAGATAGCTCTGGAGGACGGGGCTAACAGACATGAACAAAGAAAGGTTTGAGCTAGCCGAGTTCAAGAAGAGCAACGCGACGCCGGACGAGTCTACCTATGCGCAAAGAAAAAAACGCCGTATTGACTGTAACTGGACAAACATCTAATCGACTGAGTAGACTGGATGTTTGGTTACCGCGACCGACAGGTAGGGACGAGGGACGAGGAACGGGGTGATGAGTGCACCGCGCGCACGCCCTCTGATCCACTTCGCTAGCTCCAGCTGTTTGGGGTTTCTGACAAGCGAGCGACAGGCATGGGATCAAGACAAGACAGGTTTTGGACGAGGTCCAGCTGTTGCAGGAACAATCATACTCGGCAATATTTAACAGGAGCTTTTTTGGTCGAGCAACCTCGCGGATGTACATGCGCTTGGTTACTAAGGTAGCTGCCGGGTCAGGCCGGGTCCCGTTCCTTGCTTATTGACGTTATTTGTTGTTGCGCCCAACTGTCCCTACTTAACCGAGCCGTATTGTCAAGCACGGCTGGAGCCGTTAGGCGGTACCTTGGGCCACAGGAAGGTGCCACTAAGCTTCCAGGTGGGCAGGGTTAGTATTTTGGGGGGGGGGGTGGGGGGTTTGTCGCGACCGATTAGCGATAAAGTTGTGTCTGTACTGCATGCAGAGCAGAGTACAGCGCCTCCCTGACACGCGTAGGTACTAAGTACCTTATCCCTGATACTGGTTGAATGCATTGAGCCAAACATCATGTATCCCCATCCAGGTCCGCTGAACCCGAATTCCCTCCACTAAAGTCCCCAGCGCGCCATGAGCAATGGCGGGGCACACATTCTCCCCCACCTGAGTTGATTGAGTCACCCACCATCCCACCATCGCGAAGCGCTCCTCTGAAACCTGCCCCTCCATCAAATACATATTTTTGAAGTAGGGTAAATCGGTCTCCGTTTGCCGACTGCTGATCAAGATATTACTGGCGAAAGACATTGACAGTGAGTCACAGAGGCGCATTTTTTGCATTACTCATCTTTTAATAACCATCGCGTGCCATTCATTCACCTCCGCTTGGTCCCTTCACTCTCTTTTCTTCCGCGATCTTGGGTCTTAACTTTGGTGGTTTTTCTGGCTAACAATCCACTGCTTTATAGCCGCCGCTATGTCTATCGACTTCCCCAAGGAAGAGGAGGCTACCATCCAGCGATGGCGTGAGATCAACGCCTTCCATCGCCAGGTTCGTCCCGACCCCGCAAACAGCGCCGATTTTTCTACTTCATTCTACTTCCACTTCCCTTGAGGCTAGCTGGACTCTTGACTAATCGTTAGCATGTGTAGCTTGAGCTTTCCGAGGGACGTCCCCGATATACCTTCTACGATGGCCCTCCATTCGCCACTGGATTGCCTCATTATGGCCACCTCCTGACCTCCACAATCAAAGATGTTATTCCTCGATACTGGTCGATGAAGGGTTATCACGTGGAGCGACGATTCGGCTGGGATACTCATGGCTTGCCGATTGAACATGAAATCGACAAAAAACTGGGCATCTCCGGAAAAGCTGCTGTTATGGAACTTGGCATTGCCAAATATAACGAGGAATGTCGGGCTATTGTCATGCGCTTCGCTGCGGAATGGCGACTCACAATCGAGCGTCTTGGGCGCTGGATCGACTTTGACAATGACTACAAGGTATACATGATTCCCTCGGCTCCAGATGGTCTAAAGAAGCTAATAGTCGTTCTTGAAGACTATGGACCCTAAGTTTATGGAGTCAGAGTGGTGGGTCTTCAAACAACTCTTCGACAAAGGCCAGGTTTATCAGGGCCACCGTGTTATGCCCTACTCGACAGTTCTTACCACAGCTTTGAGCAACTTCGAGGCGAACCAAAACTACCAGGATGTTACTGATCCTGCTGTGGTTGTTACTTTCCCTCTCGTGGATGACCCCGAAACCAATTTGCTCGCCTGGACCACCACACCATGGACTCTTCCTTCCCACCTTGGCCTTGCTGCTCATCCTGACTTCGAATATGTGAAGATTCTGGATGAGAAGACCGGAAAACATTATATCCTCCTTGAAAAGCTTCTCGGAACCCTTTACAAGGATCCCAAGAAGGCCAAATTCAGGATTGTGTCCAAGATCAAGGGCAAGGATATGCTGGGCTGGAAATACACCCCTCCATTCGACTATTTTTACGAGGATTTCAAAGACGTCGCTTTCCGGGTCCTGAATGCTGAGTATGTCACGGCGGACAGTGGTGTTGGAATTGTTCACCAGGCTCCTGCATTTGGTGAGGACGATTACAATGTTGCCCTAGCTGCGGGGATTATTACCGAAAAGCGCCCCCCGCCTGACCCCGTTAACGATACGGGTCACTTCACATCCCGAGTTCGTGACTTTGAGGGAATTCACGTGAAAGAGGCGGACAAACTCATCATCAAGCACCTGAAGGGGCTTGGCCGTATTGCCGCAGATTCACAGCTCAAGCACTCGTACCCCATGTGTCCTCGTTCGGACACTCCCCTGATTTACAGGGCGGTGCCATCTTGGTTTATCCGAATCCCCAAAATCATTCCCGATATGCTCAAAAACATTGAGGGATCCCACTGGGTTCCGAGTTTTGTAAAGGAGAAGCGATTCGCCAGCTGGATTGCCAATGCCCGAGATTGGAACGTCAGCCGCAACCGATACTGGGGCACCCCTATCCCTCTCTGGGTCAGTGAAGACCTCGAAGAGAGAGTGTGCATCGGAAGTGTTGCTGAGTTACGCGAGTTGAGCGGATATGAAGGAGACCTCTCCGACCTTCACCGAGACAAAATTGATCATATCACCATCCCTAGCAAGATGGGCAAAGGGCAGCTGAAGCGTATCGACGAAGTCTTCGACTGTTGGTTCGAATCTGGCAGTATGCCTTATGCCAATCAGCATTACCCTTTCGAGAATGTTGAAAAGTTCAACGAATCTTTCCCTGGAGACTTTATTGCTGAGGGTCTTGATCAAACCCGAGGCTGGTTTTATACCCTTCTGGTTCTGGGAACTCATTTGTTTGGAAAGTCCCCGTTCAAGAACTGTGTGGTCAATGGAATCGTTCTTGCAGAGGACGGAAAGAAGATGTCCAAGCGATTGAAGAACTTCCCTGACCCCAACATTGTTCTCTCTAGATATGGTTCAGATGCACTGCGTCTCTACCTCATCAACTCCCCCGTCGTCCGTGCCGAACCCCTTCGTTTCAAGGAGTCGGGCGTCAAAGAGGTCGTGCAAAAGGTTTTGCTACCTTTGTGGAACAGCTACAAGTTCTTCGAGGGCCAAGTCGCACTCTTGAAAAAGGTAGAGAACATTGAATACAAGTGGGACCCCAGCATGGAATCCAGTAACACCAATGTTATGGATCGATGGATCCTGGCGAGCTGCCAAAGCCTGCTCCAGTTTGTGAATGAAGAAATGAAGGGTAAGTTCTACACATCACAAAGGAACAGCTTTTGTCAGAACTAATATGGGCTGGTTAGGCTACCGACTGTACACTGTTGTTCCTCGACTTCTTGAACTTATTGACAACACAACCAACTGGTACATCAGATTCAACAGAAAACGTCTCAAGGGAGAGAATGGCGTTAATGACACATTGCACGCTCTGAACGCTCTCTTTGAAATCCTCTTCACCCTTTGCCGTGGTTTGGCTCCGTTCACCCCATTCCTTACCGACGAGATCTACTTGAGGCTCCTGCCTCATATCCCCAAGGAGCTGCAAGGTGATGACCCTCGCAGCGTGCACTTCCTTCCATTCCCCGATGTCCGACAAGAGCTCTTTGATGCAGAAGTCGAACGCCGTGTGGGACGCATGCAAAAGGTGATTGAACTCGCTCGAGTATCTCGTGAACGCCGCGCGATTGGACTCAAGACCCCTCTCATGACGCTGGTGGTTCTCCATCACGACCCTCAATACCTGGAAGATATCAAATCACTGGAGTCGTATATCACCGAAGAACTAAATGTCCGGGACTTGGTGCTCTCCAGTGACGAAGCCAAGTACAATGTTCGGTATAGCGTGACTGCGGACTGGCCCGTCTTGGGTAAAAAATTGAAAAAAGACATGGGACGTGTCAAGAAGGCTCTCCCAACACTCCAAAGCGAGCAGGTCCAGGCCTATGTGCAAGACAAGTTTATCATGGTGGATGGCATTCGCCTCGAGGAAGGCGATCTAGTCGTGCGACGAGATGTTGACGAGTCATCAAAGAATCTCGAGACCAACACGGATAGTGATGTTCTTACTATTCTGGACACTGAGCTGCACCCTGAGCTGGCTCAAGAAGGACTTGCTCGTGAAATCATCAACCGAGTGCAACGTCTCCGAAAGAAGGCTGGTCTGCAGCCTACGGATGACATTCGCATGGAATACCGGGTGGTTTCTGATCCCGAGAATGTGGGATTGGAGGAAATGTTTGCGGCACAGTCATCGGCTTTTGAAAAAGCACTACGCCGTCCTATCGATAAAGCAAGTGAGTCGACTACAGAGTCCATTATTGCAGAGGAGGAGCAGGAGGTACAACAAGCGACCTGTATCCTGCGTCTATTGAAACTGTGATTGCTCTAGAATAAAAGTAGATTTGAACAAATACAATTTTTCTGTTGATTGAAATTGGCAAAAATTCAGACCTGTAGATGAGAGACCCACCGTTGCAGCCAACAGACACGATGGGTGTTTTATATCAAGAGGCACCAAGATTCTGCCACTAGAGGAGGATTTAGTTAGAATGTGAACAAGTTCCAAATTAAACGAATGCGATATCCTTAATGTTCCGGCCGTAATTTAGGCCGCAGGCAAAACTAAGGCAACAAGTGTATAGCATGCTCGGGATTCGCACGAATGTATTCTGGGTGATACTATACCCGGATATCCCGTCTAGCCAACAACAAAGGCACCATTTCTTAGTTCGCACGTCAATAGAATGAGGCGATGTTGATTTGGTCGGTATCTTTGGCAGTCCGTCTGAATATGAACGCCTCGAGGCGATGGGCAGGCGACAGTTCGATAATCTCAAAAACAAATCGCGATATTCCAAGGTAACATCGATGAGCATCAATATGTTGATAGAAAAATGGCAATCAAACTCACTAGGATCTTATTTGTATATGAGTACGGTTTTTTAAAGCTCAGGACCGAGCAACTAGCCTCAATTCAGTGGGATGGCTATGGATTGTGTACATGGGGGGGCCTCACAAAAACAGCAGAGCGCTCTTGTGCAACTACAGATTTACCAATCCAGAGAGACATAATAGCTATATTCAGCTCTAACTCTAGTAACAACCAGTGTTCAAGGTATTTATTGAAAGCGTTATTCTATTCTATGAGCTGTTATTAACTGAAGAGGCCATGCTACAACACTACTTTTTTGATGCTGACTGTGACCACGTCAGAGACTATGATATCCATAGACGGGGCCAGAAAAAACGAACCAGATAACAATTCTTTAGCGCCATAAACTCTTTCAGACATTTGTCTTTGTGTACAGAGTTATAGTCAGCCACAATACACTTTCCGTAGACTACCGCCTGTGAATGCGATGGTCGTTAGAGAATAAGGCTCAATTGTTGGACCGAAGCTGGCTATCACTGACCTCAGCTGAGCACTGGGACACTGCCTTGGCAAATTTTTGGATGGGACGTGTGTTTGTACGGGTCATTTCGATTAGGACAGCGCTCTGGTGTCATGGGGATTGACAAATTGAGTGTGAATACCCTGATGGAACGTTGGCTGGGGAGTGCTGTGCGTCGCACACGGACCACCCCAATCAGCATTTGGTACAACCCCACCGAGATCTATTGCCGAACCAACCACTCACTTTACGCGCTAAAAACGTTCTTTGCGACGGGACGCGATCGCGAAGCTGTGTTTTGCTTGTCTATCCCTGTCCCTCCACGCCTCGTCCTTTCATCTTTGATTACATTGTGGCGCCTATAGTTGCTGTCTTGCGCGCGCCTCATTCTCCCTTCACGCTCTTTCTTCTCGCCCTCATTGCTGCTACTGTATATAATATCTGTTTGAGTCGCTGTTTCCAGCTCTTCCCACCCCAAGCTATTCCGACAAACGCATCGCGCCGGCTCGGAACGCGCATCCCCTTTCTTGGCTATGGATCGATGATGGAACTGGGCAGCACGCCGCTGATGTCCCTCGACCAATTCTCCTCAGATGCGGTCCGTCTGGTGTCACATATGCAACCGCCGGACCCTAGGCCTCTTTCTCCTCTTCCATCCGACGATGGCAACTCGAGTGTTGCTAGCCGGCCGCCATCAAGCCAGGATCCTTACTACTCGAACGACGGTCCGTTCAGTTTGGTCGCACAAGTCGTTACCTTTCTTACTGACCCTCTGTAGACATCGCCGCCTTACACGCAGTGGTCGTCGCCGCGCAAGAAATTCTCGAATCCGCTCCGGAACCGAAGCCATTACCCGCCGCAGCTCTTTTCAATGCTTACGATGCCATTCTTCCCAATTATGGCATTGATCCCGATTCTGACCACCATCTTTCGGCTTTTATCTTCCGGATAGGTGGCGAAGGAGGGGAGGGGAGTCTCGTTGATAAATTTCAAGCCATCCTCGGTCGCATGGGTATCGTACTAGAGTTTGGCGACAACACCACAGAATCATCATCACCTCATGTTTCATTTGAGCGGCAAAGACATGATAACCAAAGGTCGCCTTCCAGTCGTATCGCGAATGAGGAATCTGAGCAAGCCCAACAACCCCCTCGCCCTCTCATCGTTGAGCCGCAACATGTCGACCAGGAGAACCATCCTCCTTGGCAGCTGGACCAAGATGAAGATGAAATCCGTATCCAGGCCCAGCGTGCGGCTTTGTCTACCATACTTGGTCGCTGGCGTACACAGGCTTTGGGAAGAAGGCAACTATTGCAACACGAGACGATTGAGGAAAGTCCGGAAGAAGCGGTCTACGCCAGTACTCTTCCAAATCAAAACAATGCAAACTTACCAGCGCAAGTCGAACCTGAAACTGAAGCCGGTAGGGGAGAAGTTCCTGGCAGACTACCGAATGGGCTTGAGCATCAACCTGAAAAGGAAGACACGATAACCACTGTAAAGACACAGCAGGATTCATTGCGATCCTTGTTGCATCCTCCCTTGAGTAACCCCAACTTCCAGAGCCCACCGCCTGAACAAGCTCAGCGCAACGATACCCCTACAGCATCGCGTCCAGAGGAAACAATTGTTCAGGAACAAAACACTGTGGGCCAACATCCAGTCAGGAGTCCTGTAGAAGCGAGCTTTTATAGCGCTTCTCAAGCACATGAGCTGGCATCCCCACAAGAGGTCAAGGAGATTGCTACTATGCCGAGACCCGAGGAGCAGGAGATCACAGAGCAGATTTCCGAAGAAGCCGAAGAGGAACACCGTCCATCTACCCCAGTTCAGCTTCCCAGGGAACCAGACACTGTCGAACTCGAGACAAGACACCAGAGGGTTATGAGACAAGCCGAGAGGGCTCGTGAACTTTATCTTGCAAGCAAAGTCTTCAATCATTGGGCTGATCGTACTGCGCGCCGTCTCGAACGAGATGCGGTTGCAAGACGTCACATGATTCGCTTTCGCTATTTCCAAGCCTGGACTCAGGCGCCGGTCTTGAAGGAACAGACAATTGATAACATGAGGTCTACTTGGGTCGTTAAGAAGTGGCAACGCATTGGGGCACAATATGATCACCTTGGCCGCGTCGCTCAAGAGGTCGCTGCGTTATATCGCCTTGAATCAATACACCGAATTTTGAACCAATGGTCATGTCACCGGCTTCAACATGTCAGCAGAGTTGTTATAGCTTCTCGGAGCAGAAACAGAGCGCTTTCGAACTGGATATCCCAATCATCAACACACCAGGCCCTATCCGAAACTATTGAAGTTCAATCAAGGCTTCGACGGGAGCAAGATGTGTTGATGAAGTGGAGGAGCCATGCCAACAAAGAGGCAGCACAAGCCTACATGTCACAACGCATCGCTATTATCCAGCAAACTTTTGACCATATACGGAACTGGTGGGATCAGACAGAAATTGAACGCCGTGCAGTGGCGTACCGAAACCGGTTGCTAATCAAGAAAGCGCACTCCGCGTTTGACCAATGGAATATGCAGGCCAGAGCACAAGCATTTGTTTGGAGGCGTGAATATGTCTCTGTAACACGCGTGTTTCAAAAGTGGTGGCAGCGTACTCGGGAGATGGAACAATTGCAACGCGGTGCCTGTTATTGCTATGAACGCCATGCAAAAACAAAGGTTTTGCAATCTGTCCGTCGCCAGGAAGCCCAGTCGTTGCAGCTGACCTATCTGGAGAGTCGAGCTTGCCTTTATATTCGGGGGACACTTTTGTTGAAAGTACTGGAGAAAGGAATAAAACAGCAAAAGGATCGGGATAAACAGTACGTGAAGCGATATTTGATGGCAAGGTTCACGCAAGTATCATCTGCAAGAAAGAAGCGAAATTTCTTTGCTGCTCTCGACAAGTGGAGTGAATCTGTGGCAATAGATGAGACGCTAGCTCAACAGGCCTACGATCTGAAAATATCGAATGAAATCCGACAACATCTTGCTGTTTTGCAGTCGTGGAGCTCAAAGGCAGAATTGGATAAGAGAGAATTGCATGAGGCCCGTTTACAACATGGACGAAGCCTGCTGGAAGTCTGGAAAACTCATTCGATATACCTCGATGGGCGGGACATGGAGGCTTGGCAGCTGTGGGCAAGTGAACGGCAGCGAAATTGTTTGAAGGAATGGTCTATTGCCTCCTTGCAGCAGAGCGGCCAAGCACACACCGCGTCAGAGGTACGGAAGAAACATGATCGCCAAAAACGCAATCGATATGTGCAGCAGTGGAGACAGCTGGGTGAGAGACTCAGACCAGAGAATGCACCTTTTCGAACATCAACAATGTTCCCTCAGGGCAGTTATCGGGGCAGCTGGAGAGCGCTCTCCGGAAGACGTTCTGTTATTAGACGCAGCGACAAGATTCCTGATTACTCAGCGAGTGCTGTTGAGACTCCAACTCGATGGACAGGACAACCCACAATAGTATCCAGCATCTTGCCTGCAAGTTCAATGGCGCCCGTGAGGGAAGCAGACGAGGACGGGGCATCTTCAACCACTGCCGAGGATGTGGGAATGGTGACATCTCCTTCAAAGAAGGCACAAGATCGGAGAGCTAATCGCTTCTTCCTCATGTCTTCTACAACACCGAGGGCCCCTGTGCCATTGCACCTAGAGCGAGGATTCCATGAGAATGATAATGATTCCATATTGGATGAAAATGAGAATATCCACCGATCGGACCTCCAGCGCAGGCCCAACAAGCCAACGCAGAGCGTAGCTACAACAATCCCGACACAGGCCGAGTCTGTCAGGGCTGAAGGTTACGAACACGCATCATCGCTCTTGCGCCCCCCAGCCCCGGCCAAACCGTTTGGGTCTCGAGCAGTAGGGGAGAAGCCTGTGGGCATGCAGTCTAGCAGCCAGTCGCTCTCCCGGACTCAGGTCAATAAGTCTGTCGGCTCGAAGCCTTCTGGGCTCCGGTACGGTATTAATCAATCCTCAAAACCCATCCCTTCGGCCAGATCTGTCCGAATACGCTCGCCAAAATCCTTCACTGTCACAACCCCAAGACCACTTAATCATAATGCCATAAATTGATGAGTTATGCACTTTGGAGCACCGGTTTTCTTGAAAATAAAGAAAGAGGCTTGGAATGGGGGGAGATGGTTTTGTTCTATTTTATTTTCGAAGCAGCACTCGTGGGAAGATGCGAACGTATTTTTCGGTCTATTCTTGGATGACTGGCTTTCAATGTATATCCTTTGTTGTTGTATAGTGCTATGGCAAGGAGCTGGAGGCGTTTTGGATGGAAAATGTGCAAACTGAGCCCCTGCAGCTGCAGCAGAAACAGATGAAGACTGCATGACCAATTAATGATTAAACGTTACAATTCAAGGCTCATCTTGAAATCCATAGTACGTGAGTGAACGCATGGCATACGCCCTAGTCATTATTGTTATTGTTTGGGGAAAGTGGCTTAGTTTGATGCTTTGGAAACGTCATCAACATCCAGTTAAAAACCATGTATTTCTCATTATTGATTAGCTCGGAGGAAATGTGAAAGGAGCATTACATCACCGGGGGGGGGGGCCGGCGGCGTCGGAATTGGATGTCCTGAAAAGTTGCGCTATCTTATCGGTCGCCATTTGGAGTCAGTGGAGGGGTAAAAAATAGCCCAACTACTCCTCACCAACCCTCTCACCAACGAACCATTGTGCCATCGAAAGCACTCGCCTTGCACCCAGGGCTGAGCGGCTCGATTTCTCTCGCCTCTATCCCCGTGTGCGTGTGTACTTTGCGAATCCCCTCTGCGTCTTGCCCCAGCCCTGCGCCGGCCACTCGAGGCCAATCCCAGCCATGTCGCCGAACTCGGCCCCTCCCCCGTCCTCCGAACCCGTCGCCTCAACCCCGTCCTCGTCGACGCGCCTCGTTGCTCTCCCGCTACTCAAGCCAGACCTGCACGAACGTGCCTGGGCCTCGGTCCCCCATCCGAATCTCCCCCTCATCGCCACCGCTCACTCCAAGAGCGTCACCGTCTTCTCCCTCTCCTCCTCATCCGTGCACAGCACCCTCACCGGCGGCCACACCCGCTCCGTACGCTCCGTCGCCTGGAAGCCCGGCCTGCCCCCGCACAAGCTCTGCCTCGTCACCGGCAGCTTCGATTCCACCGCCGGAATATGGCGCTGGGATGGCGATGCCGCATCCGGCGTTGCAGCTAGCGAAGGGCCCCTCGAGGTCGAGGTGACGGCCCAGCAGGTGCGAAGGACGAACCCAGACGACAGCGACGAGGACGCCGGCCCCAACCCTGCTGACAAGGACTGGGAGTTTACGCTCGTTCTCGAAGGTCATGATTCCGAAATCAAGTCTTGCGCATTCTCCCCCTCGGGAACCTACCTCGCAACATGCTCCCGCGACAAATCTGTGTGGATCTGGGAGGATATAGGCGCCTCCGAGGCTGATGATGAGTGGGAAACGATTGCTGTGTTGAATGAGCACGAGGGCGACGTCAAGGCCGTTGCATGGTGCCCGGATGTCCCCGGCCGCAACGCCCGCCGCAGCTACGGCGCCGATGTCCTCGCGAGCGCCAGCTACGACAATACGATCCGCATTTGGCGTGAGGACGGTGACGCTGAATGGGTGTGCGTCTCCGTGCTGGAGGGGCACGAGGGCACCGTCTGGGGACTGCAATGGGAGGCCCGTCCCCGCCTTGGCGATCGCTTCCCCCGGCTTCTAAGTTTCTCGGCCGACGGCACCATACGTATATGGGCGCTCACTGAGGAGGATGCCGACGCGGGGGATGACGGGCCGGGAGGGGGCTCGAGGAGTGCTCTGGGCGGCATCCCAAACACCATGCGAAGATCGCTGCGGGAGGAGTGGACATGTGTTGCAACTCTGCCCAAGGTTCACAATCGAGACATTTACTCCGTCGCTTGGAGCGCAGACTCAGGTCTAGTAGCTAGCACAGGCAGTGACGGTATCGTGGGGCTGTACAAGGAAGATGGAGATGCCGAGCCAAAATGGACCTTGTTGACCACGCAACCCAACGCCCATGGACCCTATGAAGTCAACCACATTACTTGGTGTAAGCGATATGATGTTGCTTCCGAGCGCCGAGGCCAGGAAGAGATGCTTGTCACGACAGGCGACGACGGTACGGTGCAGCCCTGGCAGCTGGATGTTCCCAGTTAGCACATATAGTCCCAGCAAATTCAAAGAGAAAGCGAGCCATGTCCATCAAATGTATCCAGTGTATATAGCAAATACGGGCGTCTATGTATCTCCGGGCTGAACAAGATGAAATTCGTATTCACAAACAAAATAAAAATCATGCTTTCCTCCATGCGCCCAACACTGATGCAACAAGCACAAACGGGCTATCCTTTCGTCTAGGAGGATATGATACAAAATGGGTTATACATAAAGGAACCATCCCTCCTTTCACACCATCGAAGCTTACGTTGCACCCCCCCCCCCCAGAACGAGCGTTGATGTGTTATGCGTTTGATGCCAGTTCCACCTCTCCCAAAAACCATGCAAAACCCTTTCTAAAACGTATTAGGTCTTAGTCACACGATTTCTTTCTCTTAGATTCTTTTTGTCTTCTTCTTTACTCGCCCTTAAGCTTGTCCTGCTTCACAGTGAAGGCCATCTCGAGAAGCTCCTGCTCCTCCTTTGTGTGCACGTGCTTCAGACCAGTAGCCACAGATGCGCTAGGGTTTCGGCCAGCGTACATGACGTGCTTGCGGTGGTGGTGCTCGGTCTGGTTTAGCAGCGTCTCAATGCGAGGCTGAGTGAAACTCCAGGCACCGGCATTGAGAGGCTCCTCCTGGGCCCAGACGATGGTCTTAGCGTTGGGGTACATGTCGAGGTTCTCCTTGAGCTGTTGCCAGGGGAAGGGGTTCAGCTGCTCAATACGGGTGAAGGCAACGTTATCGATCTTGTTGTCAGCACGGTACTTGTGGAGGGCAGCCCAAACCTGACCAGTGCAGAGAATGACTCGGTCAATCTCCTCAGGGGCCTTGATAGCGCCAGTCTGGTGCTCAGGGTCAGGGATGATCCACTGGAAACCTGCGTCAGGGCCAGTGAAGTCTTCAATATTGGAGCGAGCCAGAGGGTGACGGAGCAGAGACTTGGAGAAGAAGATGACAAGGGCTGTGAGGAAACAAGTTAGCACGAATACATTCTGTAATAGAGAGTTTATATCGGAACTTACGCTTTCGGAATTGGCGGTGCATCTGTCGGCGCAAAGCGTGGAACAGGTTGGCAGGGGTAGTGAAGTAAGCAATTTGCATGTTGCTATCCTGGTGCTGACGGAGGAGCTTCTCACCAGAGGGGAATTCGCGAGGATCCTCGTTGCAGAGCTGAAGGTAGCGCTCCAGACGGCCAGAAGAGTGCTCCGGGCCCTGGCCATCATATCCGTGGGGAAGAGACATGACGAGACCAGTTCGCTGCATCCATTTGACCTCACCAGAGGCGATGAACTGGTCGATGATGCACTGGGCGTTGTTGGCGAAGTCACCAAACTGGGCCTCCCACATCACGAGGGCATTGGGCGAAGACAAGGAGTAACCGTACTCAAAGCCGAGAGCGCCGTATTCGCTAAGGGAAGAGTTGGAGATGACAAACTTTCCTTGGTCCTTGCTGAGGTTCTGGAGAGGGGTGTAGATTTCCTCAGTCTCCTGGTCATGGAAGACAGCGTGGCGCTGAGAGAAGGTACCACGCTCGACGTCCTGGCCGGAAACACGGACGTGGTAGCCCTCGATGGCAAGCGAACCAAAGGCAAGCGCCTCGGCGGTAGGCATGTCGATGTTCTTACCCTCAATAACTGACTTGGTGCGGTTGGCAAGGATACGCTTCAGGTTGCGGTGGACAGCGAAGCCTTCGGGGGCAGATCCAACAACCTCACCAATGTGCTCCAGAGTCTTGCCATCCACACGGGTCTCATTCTGGTCCAGAACCTCAGTCGCCAACTCCTTGGGAGACTTGAAGCCGTTCCAAGCGGAAGTGGTCCACTCCTTGGACGTGGGAGTATACTCTTTGGATTTTGTGAAGCTCTCCTCGAGCATTCCCCACACCCACTGCTTGTGTTCCTCAACATCCTCCTTGGTAAAAGTGCCGTCCTCGAGGAGCTTGTTGACGTAAATGTCGATCTGGGGGTCCTTGGACTGGATACGCTTGTACATGAGGGGCTGAGTGAAGGAGGGCTGATCAGTCTCATTGTGACCGTGCTTTCGGTAGCAGTTGATGTCGATGACGACATCGTGCTGGAACTCAGCACGCCAGTCGGCGGCAAGCTGGCAGACAAAGTTGACAGCTTCAACATCGTCGGCGTTGACGTGGAAGACAGGAGCATCAATTGACTTAGCGATGTCTGTGCAGTAGGCGGTAGACCTCGAGAATCGAGGGTCGGTGGTAAAACCAATCTGGTTGTTCACAACGAGGTGGATCGTACCGCCAGTGGAAAATGCAGGCAAGGAATGGAATCCAAGACACTCGTAGACAATACCCTGGCCGGCAATGGCAGCGTCACCGTGGAGCAGGACACTCATGGCGGTACGGTGAGTCTTCTCGTCATTGTTGTAGTGCTGAATGGCACGGGTCTTGCCCAGGACGACGGGGTCCTCGGCCTCAAGATGGGAGGGGTTGGCGACGAGAGAGAGCTGGACGCGCTTTCCAGAGGGAGTGGGACGCTCAAAGTTCATTCCGAGATGGTATTTGACGTCACCGGAGCCCTCATCCTCGGCACCGCTGGTACCAGCGAACTCACTGAAGATAGACTCATTGGGCTTGCGGACAACGTTGCTAAGAACGTTAAGACGACCACGGTGGGGCATACCAATGACAATATCCTTGACGCCATAGTCAACACTGCGGTCGATGAGGGCCTTCATGCCAGGAACGAGGGTTTCACAACCCTCAAGACCAAATCGCTTGTCATTGGGGTACTTGGTGGCAAGGAAGGACTCGAAGCTGGAGCTCCAAATAAGTCGGTCCAGAATACGGCGCTTCTCATCAATAGAATACTTGAAGGGCTGGGGGACTTCCAGACGCTCACGGAGCCAGTCGCACTTCTCACGGTCAGGGATGTGGATAAATTCGACGCCGAAGGAACCGCAGTAGATCTTCTCGCAAGCATCAACGATCTCGCGGAGGGTCATCTTCTCGCGGCCCTCACGCTTGAATCGAGGCAGGATTCCAGGTCCCAGGGCATACTCGGCATCGAGATCCTTCTCCGTAAACTGATAGTATTCGAGGGTAAGCTCCTTGGGTCTAGTGCTCTTGGCGTTGCGGATATCGAGAGGGTCAATGTTGGCGGTATGGTGGCCACGAGCCTGGTAAGCGCGAACGAGAAGCTGGACCTTGAGATGGTTGGTGACATCGGAGCCATCCTCGAGAGCAAGGCCGCCAGAGAGACGAGGAACACCACCAGTCATGTTGGGGACCAGGTTGGGAGGAGGCTGAAACGCCTGAGAAACAGGCATATCACCACTTTCCATGTTCTTGAAGTAAACCTGCCAAGAGACGTGGACGCTCTCGGGGTCTTGCTTCCACTGCATGTACATCTCGTCAATGTAGTTGGCGGTGCTTCCAGAGAGGAAGTTATCACTGGGATCGGGGGGCGCCTGGGTCGCACTGGTTGCATAGGTACGGCGGGCAGCGAGAGCCAGAGGGCGGCGGGCAGAAGCGAGCTTCCATGATGAAGTCCTGGCCGAGGTGGTCGAGATGAAGGCGGAGGACGAAGCGCATCGAGCGCCTTGGAGGAGCTTGGAGCTCGCTCGGCAGAGGGAATTCCTCAACATGGTGAGGATTGTTGACCAGACAGAGCGGAAGACGTAACACGCAAAGGGGGAGAAGGTTTAAGCGAAGAGACGGAAGGGAAGCATCCCCTAGGAAGCTCTGCGACACAAGCAAAGGAACGGCGGAGTAAGTCGTTCGAAGGGAAATTGAGTCGAGTCACTAAGCCAAACAAGTAAACAAGACAATTGCTTTGGGGAGGGGAGTGTAGAAGTAGAAAGTACGGGAGTGACGGGACACGGGGACACGAGGGAGAAAGAAAATGCTCTCGGAGGTCATGGAGGTCGGAGGTAGGTTGGAAGTACGTAGTGGAAGTACATACTGTACGTAACTTTGATGTCCGTCAGGGCCTGTTTTACTGCGGGAAATGGGTATGACGGTGCTCTGCAGCCCCGGGAAAACCGGTTCTAGTGACGAGGGGCGACGCCTATTGGGCAGGCCACACCGTAGCGCACTGCGGCCACTGAAAAAAAGGGTTTTCCGGTCAGTCATCCAGCGGCAAGTGGACGCCTGGGTTGGTCATGAGTTGCGGAGAACCTATGAAACACCCCTGCCCGCGGCGCAAAAAAAAAAAACTACAGTGGACAGCGATGCCGAATGCTGGACCAAAGGTTGCGTAAAAGCAGTGCGGGCATCTGGCTCAGCACGGTCCGGACTAGCCACTCACCGTGCTGTGTTGCATTGCTCTCCGTCGTCATTGGTTGCCTGTCCCGGTACAGCGTCAGCTCCAGGCGTCATGGGGACCCCCATTTGGGGGTCAACTGGGCCTTTTGGGGTCTCCAAGCAGGCTAAGGGGTTAGGTTTACCGAGGATCGCAGTCCGTGTCGATCCGTGCGCACACCGTGAAGCCCGCCCCTCCCCGTCGCCGTCGCCGTCAGAAGCTGTCGAAGCTCAGCTGGCTCATCGCTAGCACTAAAGTGGCAGCCCATTCGGGGGTATGATTCCGTGTAGGATCCCTCTTTGACAGCGGCTCAGAAAGTCTGAACAAGACATCTTTCTTGCAGACCGCCATAGCTGAAATGGTATTCAACATGAGCAATCTTGCCCGGCGGATACACATACAGTCTCGGGGCAGAGGAAGCACATCTCGCACGGCTAGGGCAGAGCCAGGGGCACACGGGAAAGCAAAGCTGAGATTGCGGAGAAAATGTCATGACGGCGCTGCATCTCTGACCTGTTTGTGCAGGGTGGAATAGCCGGCGCCACACAGGGCCACAGGGGTCACTTCATCAACAACACCAAGACTTGGGCAAAAAGCCTCAATAAAAGGACATTGTGGGCAATCGTGGACCATTCACGGCCACAGCGGAAGATATTACGAAGGTTCCGAGAATTCCACGGCTTCTAGGAGCTTTCGGCAATGCTGACAGCCACATATCAGCTCCGGTGATACACATCCGAGAAGCCACATGTTCTCCAAAATGCTTGGAGGCTCTTCAATGGGTGGGTGGACCGAGGGCTACCTTACCTTAGGGTACGTACCTTTTTCAGGCTCCCCACTCTCAACTTCGGGTCCCACTTTATTGCAGCAAGGCGGAAGGCTGCCGTTGTTGGCTGCATAGAAACGAAAGCCTTTGACAACGACATCACAACTTCAAACGAGAGGGAGACGAACTTCGGTGCCCGGTGTACACATTTTCACGGCGCAAGCGCACCATTCAGATCTTTTTCTCGTCACTCGCGGTTGCCGAATAACTCTCTCTCGCCCCTCCCCTTCCAAACGGCGTCATCGTCATTGTCCCCAGCCGTCTCACCGTGAATCCAAGCCTTGTCCACTCAGCCAAGGATCAAGCCATCCCTTCCAAGGCCTCATCCTGCCACGTTTATTATCGCCATCATTGTAGTCTTCACAAAACCTGTACACACACCGGGGCATGAGGCTTCTCTTCCAACCCGAGTAGAGGCATCCCCTGGTTCTTGCCAGACAGGCAGCTCAATACACGCTCCACTCGCCCACCATGGCCATTCCAGCAGGCCGGACCCTTTTCAAGAAGAAGGATGGCATTCTCACCCTCACTGGTGACCATCAATTCGTCACGTGGACTCCAAACAGCGGCGGACCTCCCACCGTTTCTCTATCTGTTGCCAACATTACCAGTAAGGAAACGCATGTCATCGGCACCATGCCCATGCTAACTTTGTGCTGTTCAGACCTCCAACAGACCCCTGACACTGCCGCCAAGGTGATGCTTAAGATCTTCGAGAAGACAGCCGAGGCTGCCGAACCTGTTACTTATCTCTTTCACTTTAACACAAGCGAGGCCAAGGCCGAGGCCAAAGCGGTCAAGGATCTCTTATCGCGTTTGCTCACTGAAGCCCGCAGCAATGATGCCGGTGTACCAAAGCCTTCGGTGTCCGGTTCGGGAGGTTCGTCCACTCCAAATGCTAATGGAAATTCCGGGAGCGCGTCTGCATCCATGGCTTTTGCCAATGCCGTTAATTCCAATCCGTCACTACGGTGGTTTGATGATGCGCAGCTTAAAAATGATATCGAACTGCAGCAGTCCCTAATGAAAAAAGACACTAGTTTGCATCAAACTTACGTCGAAGCTATGCAAACCAAGCCCGATTCCATATCGGGAGCTGCTTTCAACTCCCAATTCTGGTCTACTCGAACTAATCTCCTCCGCGCACATGCCATTGAGATCAACCAAAAGAAGGGTGCATACAACGTCCTGTCAACCGTTAAGCCCCGAACCGTCGATGGCGAACTCAAGCTCAACATTAGCGTTGAGCAAGTTCAAATGATCTTCTCTCAGCATCCGTTAGTCAAACGCATATACAATGAGAACGTCCCGAAGCTGTCCGAGGCTCAATTCTGGTCTCGCTTCTTCCTCAGCAGACTCTCCAAGAAATTACGAGGCGAGCGCGTCAATGAAAACGATACTACAGATCCAATATTTGACAAATACGATGCCAATGAAAATACACAGGTCACTCAGAGCAAGATTATGGCACAGCACGTTCCTCACATTATTGATATCGAGGCCAACGAGGAGAACCAGGGTGGATTCAGGAGTGGGAACGCCAAAGACGTTGAGATGCGACCTCGGGCCAATATTCCAATTGTCAAAACCCTCAATAGCCTGAGTGAGAAGATTATGGCCAATGTTGCTCCTTCTGATTCCAACGTTGAAGACACGGATGGGGCCTATGACACATATAATCAGCTAGCCCTTCGGGATCTGAAGGGCGATGCCAAAGAACATCGCATCAAGCTGAATGTCAAGGAGCAAAGCAAATTCTTCTCTAAAAGGGACTCTGCCCCCTCAGCAAATGCGCTCATTTTTGCTAAGCAGAAACCTAGTGATGTTCTCTTTGAGATCCAAGGCGATCTTGAGACGCTTGAGACCGATGCTGCTGGTGGCATTGATCTACACGCCGGCATTGGTTTTGACGACGAAAGCGACAGTGATGATGAAGCGCCAAAGAGGCCGCACGTCGGCTCGCGTGCTGCACTCACTGCTGCCGATAAGGATGTCATGAAGGGTGTTCGTCAGCAACGTGCCCAAAAGTACGGTCATGAATCCGACTCTGCCACACCCATGGGTCTCTCAGCAGATCTCACAAATAAATGCAGTCTCACTCATGCCACTACCATTGAATTCCTGCATCAATTCTGGAATGCATTCCTCTCGGGTGACCCGGATCGGGCCGCTGAGCTACAATATCTTGCCGAGTCTCTTAAACGCTCAGCCGCTCGTGTCGCCGCTGTTGCCGACGAGGCAGAGAAGGAGCGTGAGGAATTCATCACTATTCGCAAGAAGGAGATTCGTGATCACTACCAGCGCACTGGTAAAAAGATTCGATGGAAAGCAGAAAATGTCGGCGGTGGTCGCACTGCCGTCATGCGCCTCATGCAGCCTACACTTGACGCACTAGAGAAAGCCGAGGCAGATTACCAACGGGCTTTGGCTGCGGAAAACATTCAAGCTTCCACAGAGGCAGCTTAAGGAAGGGGGCCGCAAACTTGCATACATTTCGTAGGTTAATAGAGATTAGGAAAATGGGCCAAAAGAGCATGTATTTTTCATAACGTCAAGCATTATGTGTACCATATCAAAATATCAAAGATCGGCGTCCGAAACAACCTATTCACCTTTGTTAACAGCTCCTGTGTGCGTTTCTACACTTGTACTTTTCGTCCTAGCGATTTTTTAAGTTTATACATGCTTGATATCATACAATTCTTAAAGTACAGTTTTTGTTTTTCATCCCAATCCTTTTTGAAGGACAATTTCCAAGGAATGCCTAACCGAACAAGTTTCAGTAAAGAGAAAGAGAGAGAGAGAGAAAGTAAAAGCTCGTCGTTTTCACCTGGTCATCATCAAATACTCCGGCCATTGGTCTATATGCATAGAGAAAATAAATAGAATATGGCTCATTCGCATTGGCAAAGACACCACCAACAGCACATTATTAGCATCAGTTCAATGGTCCTACGGGGTGCCACGACGGACGCGAACCTCATCAGTATCGGCATGGGTCTTCTCAGCGCCGATACCAAAGCCCATTGTCTTCTTTGCGCCCTTCTTTTTTGCGCCGTACTCCTCATCAAACTTGCGGATTTGCTTGAGAGATTCCATGTCTTCACTGATAGAAGCAGGGATTTGTTTAAGCGCCTTGTCAAAATGATCGCCACGGAGGATACGCTTCTTGGGGTATTCGTATTGTTCCGGGCCAGTATGTTTTGCTGCTGCATCATTCTCTTCTTCCACGGCAGCCATAGCTGCTGCAACACAAGCGTTCTTTAAGTCTGAGCCAGAGTAGTACGGTGTCCTTTTAGCCAAGTCATCAAATGAAACAGACTCGTCCAATTCTTCATCTTTGAGGAGGATCTTGAGGATAGCAGCACGGTCGGTCTGCAGTGGGAGATCAACGAGCAGACGTCGAGGGAGACGCCGAAGAACAGCATCGTCCAAATCAAACGGTCGGTTGGTTGCGACCATGATGAAGGCTTCTGTTTCCTCCAAACCATCCCACTCCTTGAGGAATTGGTTGATGTGTGATCGATGAGATGCTCTAGCACCAAGCATGCTGCGATTAGCTAGCAAAGAATCCGCCTCGTCAATAAAAACAACGCAGGGCGAGATCTTCTTCGCTAGAGTGAAGACGGCATGAATCAGTTTCTCGCTCTCGCCAACCCATTTGTCATTGATGGTGGCACCGCTAATTTCAAGCATATTGGCGCCACTTTCTTTTGCCACGGCCTTGGCGAGCAGTGTCTTTCCAGTGCCAGGAGGCCCATATAACAAGCATCCAGGGATTCTGTCCTGTGCTAGAACACCATAGGCAAAGGCATCTGGACGCACCAAGGCCAATGAGGTCAGAAGCTTAAGGGCGGAGATCGTTTCGGGAGGTACATGAATGTCGTTAAACGTTGTTCGAAGGTTTTGACGGTTAATGTGTCCAACGGATATCCTTTTTTCATATTCGTTCAGCTTGAGAGATGCACGACCATTGGACTGAGAATCTTCAGTCTTCTTCTGGGCTTCTGCCGAATCAGATTTGGTCTCTGGTTCTTCGTCATCAAGGAACCGTTGTCCAGGTCTTTGACGCAAGGGGCCCATCAACAACCGTTCAATGATGGCAACTGGTGCAGTCCCCTCAGGTTCGCTCTCTTGTTGCCTAGCAGCGCAGGCAATATTATAAACTTCCGGGAGTGGTAGGATTGATTTCTTAAGAATTTGTGCTCTTGAGTTAGTCACTAACATCAGTCCTTTCATATGTTCGTCTGATAGGTCAAGTAACTTTTGGCCACCTAATGCCCGCAACATCCTGTTCAAGTTGCGTACATTTTCCACAACCAAGTCCATGTCTTGTAAGGGAAATGGGTTTTCTGCAACCTGAGTGCCTCCACCTGTCGGCTGAGGTTGCACCAAGGAGCGATTCGGTTCAATATGGCGAGAGATTACGAAATCCCCCATCGCCAGATCGCGAAGCATATTCTGGTACTCATCAGAGGGGGCTTCGGTAGCAGAGGTACCAAGAATAGCTATCTTAGTGCCACACTGCCAGGCAGCATCAACCAGGTTCCTAAGCCTGCCGATAAGCATTGACCCTTCCAGAGTCATACTAAGTTCAACATAGTCGTGGATATGAATAATCAGAGGCTTGTCTCGAGATGAACCATGTTTCACGTCGGCCGCTTCAATGAGTTGGCCGAGGACCTTGTCGATTTTAAGACTCTCCCACTTTCCAAAGGGGTCATATCCTCCCTGCTTGATCTTTTGGAGTTCATCTTCCAACGATCCAGAAGACGTTCGAATATTGATCACTCCAGTGTCGGGGTCATTATCTTCTTCATCCATTCGCGAACCCACTTCAGGTTCTCGGTGCAGTTTCCCATTCATCTCAGCGGCACGGAAACCCATCGTTGACAAAGAACCGCGCGAGTATGCCCAATCTTGCCCAAGGTACTCGCCGACTAATATTGAGAGATCCTGTGCATCTAGCCGGATCAAGTCTGCATCATTAAAAAAGGCCACATGCTCCGCCATAGCCTCTGCGATACCTTGCCCACTATAGCCGGACATCGACAGAATGGTTATTTGTCGCTTGAGGGTTCTGGACTCGACGGCCGCCGGTGCGGAAGTGTTGAGCTCGCGGCGGAGCGCGGATCGAATTGAAGAAAATGTCAGAACAGGAAGGTCCGCAATGGCCTGGGATAATGAATGGTCGAGTCTCCAGTCATAGTCAAGTGTGCTGTCGATGGCAGTTTCAATTGAGAGGAATTGGTCGCGAAATTCTTGGCTATGCCGGTCAAAATCCTTATAGTAATGCCACCACCAAAATGGTCGCGAGTTATAAGCGTATTGCGCATGTCGAGCAGGGTACAAAGAGTCAGTCAAGTGCCAGGCTGAGTCAAGAAGCATGTCATTGATGCGCGTGACACCAGCAAGCTTATGAGACAACTCCTCCAGGTCAAACGAGCCCGGTTCAAGCTTAACAAGGTCATTGACACGATCACCAGCCCTTGTAAACAAAGTATCAACTGCTTTATCAAAGTAAGACTCGATAGCCTTGGAGTATTTCTGAAGAAGTGTAGGGTTCTCGCCAGGGCGGGGGTCGATCGATATGGACGAAGTCTTTGTACGCTCTATATCATTGGCAAGGGCAGCAGGAAGCCGGGGTCGACGCCAGGCATGGTGAAGGGAAACATTGTCGTCGAGAAAATGTTGCGGTAGCTGGACCGGAGGCAGGGCGGGGGCAGCCTGTTTGCGAGCATATCGGCTCTTCAGAGAACCAGAAGCACGGAGCCGAGAGCGGCCAGTCGATGATTCGGAAGCTGATTGAGACTGCGAATTGCCCTCTTCCTCCTCCTCCTCGGCAACAGAGGGAGACTCTTCGGGAGGCTTGTCCGTATTATTGGGGCTGGGGCTGCTGCTCAGCCAAGCAGGCGAGGTTCGCCATGGATAGCAAGCAGGGGACCGAAAGACAACCTTCGATCGCGGGGCTCTGGCGGCTAAGACAGCAGGATGGAGGAGGGCGCGAAGCCCTGGTGAGTGCATCCGGGCGGGTTGTGAGGGGAGTCGGTAATGGGGTGTGGGAGAATGGCGAGGCTATAGAGGAGCCCTGTCCAACAATTTCCCATGCAGCTTTCGCAGCTTCTCGATGTCTACAAAGGTACGTAGCTGGGAAACGTTCAGCGTCGAAGCGGGATTCGGAAGATTACGTGATCCGTACGGAGTAAATCCCGGTCATATTCCCAGCATAATTAATGGGATCCAAACTCCGACCAAAAAAATCACTTCACGCAATTCATATCCAAGCCAGAAATCTCCTAGGTGAGGACTAGGTGGTCTTAATATAAATGGAATACGTAGGCAACACAAAATAACCAACTGGCTTGTGAATCAACTTGTTTTGACTCGAAATCATGTCCTCAATAGGCCAGCTATTGGGTTGGCCGGAGAGAATCCGAACGGCAATGGTCCATCAACAGTCACAGCTACAAAAAAGAAAAAAAGCATCCTATAAATCACGAAAAAGAGGGGTAGGCGTTTATACAGCGCCTTATTACGTAGAGCATTTTCAAACCATAGCCCGAAGGCCTTGCTGCGCCTACTCAAAATAAACCAAATCCTTATTTTTCAGGGTCAGAATCCATCCATAACAGCCAGCTGGGGCTGAGCCTCCCAAAGCTCCACAAGATGGGCTGAAGTATTACCACGGTCAAGGCCACGGTCCATCTGAGCATCAAAACAGGCAACAACCATCAAACGGTTGCAATAGAATACCTGACTAATCTACAAAAAAAGGGAGGAAAATAAAAGACAATACAAGCAGCACATGTATTGTTCTTTGTCGGCACCATTTAGCGCGCCATTTGGCTAAAAATGGCTGCATGAGCTGCACTGGCTCCCAGAAGAGTAGCAGGCTTGATCCAATGAGCATGGACCGTATTCATCCGGGAGTGACGCTGTTTAGGGATCTAATGCAGCGCAGCTCGCCCTGAAAATTAGGTCCACTCCCATTTCGCATTCCTCGGTGTTCACTGCTTCGACACCAATGCTTGAACCTGTTGCTGGTCTTGTCCAGCTAAACTATCTCACAGCTGACAGCGCTGGATCCCGGATCTTATTTTGTTTGAATTTCCCCGCAACAACATAATCCCATCCACGGACCATCATCCCTCCATAAATTAACACCTCAACTACCGGCGCTGCAGCGCAGCCACTTATTACGTTGTGATTCGCTGCTGCTGACTTGCTTTGGTATCGCCCCAGTTTAGCTCAGGCCAGTGCCGATCCGAGGCCGTTATTCAGCCTCTCAATCATCATAGAATTGTCCACGCCATCGGCCACCAGCCATCCCATCGTCTCTCGCGCCTTGCCGAGCTCCGTATCTCCATCAGCCATCACCCACTCTCCACCAACTCCTCAGGATTCCCTCCGTCCACTATTCCGAGTTGCATAGCCCCAACCAACAGCCTTTCATCTCTCTCATTGTCGCCCTGCATCCCACGTATTGCACTGGCACCACTCTCGTCTATAGCACACCCATTACCATTCTATACTAGCACTGTCTTGCCATGTAGTTGCGCCCTCAATCATGGCCGACAACATCTTCTCCGAAACAGCCTCTCAGTACCAACTCGAGCAACAAAGCTTCGATGAACAGTCCCAGCTACACATTCAACATCAGCTAGATCGAGTACAGCTGCAGCAGTCTCTGCTTCCCTCTGGTACTGCCACGGACTCTACGTCTGCCGCTCCCGCCCCTGCTTCTGCCGACAGGCCTTATCACTCAAAACGCCCTCACAAAAAGTCACGAACCGGCTGCCGCAACTGTAAGGCCCGAAAGGTCAAGTGCGACGAAGCCCGGCCAACATGCCGTTCTTGTAAGCTTCGCAAGGTGGATTGTGTCTATCCCACACAATCAACCCAGTTACCCGCCTCATCATCTGCGCTGGTTACACCTGCGCCTACATCACCCACCACATCAACCACCTCCAACGCTCTTGTGCGTGGCAGCTCACCCGATGGGTTCTCCTCGCCATCCTCAAGCCCTCGCAGTCGGCACCAGAGCCCAGTTCCCAATGACGGCTCTCCTCTCCTTTTCCAACCGCTTTGGCAGCCCAGCAATATCGATGCCGGAGATATGAAACTGTTGTGGTTTTATACGACCTCAACATCATCATCCTTCTCCGTTTCCGCCCCAGGTCCAGAAAATCCCGTCGATGACATTCTCAAGGTCCGCATGGTTCAGGTCGCCTTTGAGATTCCCTTTCTTATGGATTCTCTTTTTGCATTGTCTAGTCTTCACATGCAAAGTCTCAATCAAGATTGCGATCCCAGCCGTGCTCTCGCCTATCGAGCCCGTTCATTTGAGGGCTACCGCCGCGCGGTTGAGGCCGCTGCCCCTGACACATACGCCGCTCTTATTGCAAATTCATTATTTCTTACAGCCCTTTCATCTCAGGTCTTTCGGGAAAAAGACGGCAAGGAGCTCTACATCCTTGACTGGATGGTTGTTTGGCGGGGCATCGGTCTCGTCATTGATTTGATGGGAGTGGAAAAGCTGTTTGACACGGGCATGTATGCACTCTTCCAACGCCCCCCGATCGATCTTGAGGTGGCCGCTACTTTCATCCCTAACCACCTCTTATTCATGGTTTCCTCCATCAAGCACAATGATCCCGATTATAAACATGTTTCTGTTTATCATGAAACTCTTAAGTATTTGGGTTCGTTGTATATGAATCTTCGAGACGGCTTTAATCCTGTCATGAACCTTCGCATCATAACATGGTTTACATTTCTCCCTCGCCCGTTCATTGATCTCTGCCGACAACGCCGGCCACGTGCCCTCGTCATTATTGCCTATTATGCAGCTTTCTTAAAACTCATAAATGCCATATGGTGGCTTGAGGGTGTCGGTCAACGGTCTCTAACTGATCTGTGTCAGTACCTCGGCTCGGCGTGGGAACATCTCCTTCTCGTGCCGCAGGCAGCTATTGAGGCTGATGGTGATTTGAATGTAGCCAGGGTAATATTTCAAGATTTCAACTGGGTTTCTCCTGATCTCACAGGCCTACATCTAGATCCAGCCTCCTCCATCACGGTGGTGGATGACACAGGTAGACGTGTGGCATGGACCCCCGGCGAGAGGAAGCTGGTGGTCCTCGATTCCAAACCACCCAAGGCAATTGTATGGGATGATTAGTCGACGTTTTAGTCATTAAATGGCTATAACTTTAACTATCTGGTGTTTTAGTTTTGGGTTCCTCTTGAAAGGCGAAAAATATTTGGACCTGGATGGAGATAGATCTTGACATTTATTGGAAATCAGATGTGACATAGATATTTAGCTAGAGTGCTTTGACTTTGTGATCAATATTCAGAGCTAATTAACAGGCAACCATATCTACTTTGGAAATGGCATCTAGAAACACATACTCTCGTGTGTATGGCCTTGTACACATATTGATGAAAGTCTAATCCCCGCTATCACAACTCCCAAAAAAGGACATGGCATATATATCTCCTATGCTAGCAAATATACACGAACACAGGCCGTATTAAACAAAATCATGGCGGGGCTCTAGGGTAGGGGTTTTTGGACCATGGGTTCATGTTATCGAAATATCACAAACAAAAACATACTCTGGTTTCTTCAATATTACCAAAGTCCGATATTATAGATGTCTGGGTATAAGCGAGAGTTCCATCAATGGTATAAGGGCGGGTGGCGAACGAGGTCGAGGGAACGGAGTTACCTCGTCGAATTTGGGGAGACATTTAGTAACTTAACTGTTACATGCCGAAGGTTGAAGCGGCCAAGAAACGAACTAAGTCAACTGACCTCACCAAAATAATATGATTGAGCACTAGACGGGCGTACAGATTCACACTATATCACTTATCATACATGAAGAACCAATGGCCAATGGACTGAGTTCACGGCACAAACGAAAGTTTGATATGGCTACAAGAGGAATTTTGTTGATTTCTTGGTACACAGCTCACAAACGAGACTTGATGGAGCTTACGAGAAACCTCCCCGGCCCCTGTTCCTCTTCTCTATACACAGGCCCAGTTCTCCCTCCGTCTCCCGCTATTACTTGATTCAAACCACTTAGTTGTTCTCCAGCTCGGCAAGAATCTTCTCACCCTTCGCCTTGGCGGAAGCGAAGTCACCAACCATGTAGAAGGCACCCTCGGGGAGGTTGTCACCCTCGCCGTTAAGGATAGCCTTGAAAGACTTGATGGTCTCCTTGAGGTCGACGAGCTTACCCTCGATACCAGTGAAAACCTGGGCGACAGTGAAGGGCTGGCTCAGGAAACGCTGGATCTTACGGGCACGCTCGACGGTAAGCTTGTCAGCCTCAGACAACTCGTCCATACCCAGAATGGCAATGATATCCTGGAGAGACTTGTACTCCTGGAGAATCTGCTGGACGCGGGTGGCGGTGTCGTAGTGCTCCTGACCGACAATACGGGGGTCAAGCATACGGGACTTGGAGTCGAGAGGGTCGACAGCGGGGTAGATACCCAACTCAGAGATACCACGAGACAACACAGTGGTGGCGTCCAAGTGAGCGAAGGTGGTGGCGGGGGCAGGATCAGTCAAATCATCAGCAGGGACGTAGACAGCCTGGACGGAGGTAATGGAACCCTTCTTGGTGGTGGTGATACGCTCCTGCATACCACCCATGTCAACGGCAAGAGTGGGCTGGTAACCGACGGCAGAGGGGATACGACCCAGAAGGGCAGACACCTCGGAACCGGCCTGGGTGAATCGGAAAATGTTGTCAATGAAGAGCAGCACTTGATTCAGTTAGCGAGGCTTTGTGGCACAAATTAGCGCGATATAACTCACCATCCTGACCCTCCTCGTCACGGAAGTACTCGGCAATGGTCAGACCAGTAAGGGCGACACGGGCACGGGCACCTGGGGGCTCGTTCATCTGACCGAAGACCAGGGCGACCTTAGACTCGCCATCAAGCTGAATGACGGAGGTCTCCTGCATTTCGTGGTACAGATCGTTACCCTCACGGGTTCGCTCACCGACACCAGTGAAGACGGAGTAACCACCGTGGGCCTTGGCGATGTTGTTGATAAGCTCCTGGATGAACACAGTCTTTCCGACACCAGCACCACCGAAGAGACCAATCTTTCCACCACGGGCGTAGGGGGCAAGGAGATCGACGACCTTGATACCGGTGACGAGAATCTCAGCAGAGGTCGACTGGTCGACGAACTCGGGAGCCTCGGCGTGAATGGGAAGGTGCTTGTCAGACTTGATGGGACCACGCTCGTCAATGGGGTCACCAGTGACGTTCATGATACGGCCGAGGGTTTGGGGACCGACGGGGATGGTGATAGGAGCGCCGGTGTCAAGAGCCTTGGCGCCTCGGACGAGACCCTCGGTACCTGCGAAAGGCATTAGAAAATTGGCGCGGGAAAAAAGCAAGAAGCGAAAACATACCGTCCATGGCAATGCATCGGACGACGTTCTCACCCAAATGTTGCTGCATAGGCTGTTAGCAGATGAATTGGCGCACACGATTGATGGAATTACGTACGGCGACCTCGAGGACGAGCTTCTGGCCATTGTTCTCAGTCTCCAGAGAGTTGAGAATGGGAGGGAGCTTGGCAGTGTCAAACTTCACTACAAACCAGTCAGCACAGCGTCCGTTGTGTTATTTGAATCGTAGCAAGTGTAAGCCAGTGATTGACTAACCATCGACGACGGCACCGATGACCTATGAAAAAATGTTAGTTTTTTGATACCGGACATTGTGCTTGGGAGCCGGGCGACCGGAGAGGCCCGAGGGCGGATTCGCAGTCGAGGGAAAGCGGCGGGAGCGAGCTCACCTGGTGAATCTTGCCAGCACCGACGCTGGTGGTAGAGGCCCATCGGTTGGTGATGGGAACTCGGAGAGAGGCAGGTCGGATGACACGGGGAGCGACCAGGGACGGGCGAGCCGCGCGGGCGAAGGAGGAAATGCCGCTGCCGAGGGAAAAGGTTAGTTTCAGCTCAATTGGCTCTCAATTGGGACGGAAAAAGCACAAATCAATTGGGAAAGGGCAGCAGAAGATTAAAACTCACCTCTTGAACATCTTGACAGATGACAAAGAGCAACCAGAGATGGGAGTGGAGAGAGGTAGGTGAAGCTGAGGGAGAACTTTTACGGAGTGAGCAGTTTTGCTCGGGAGGACGACTTGGTCGGTTAGAGCTTTCGCACCGGATCACGTGGAACGCTAACCTGAAATTACAGGTCACTCCACCGAGGGACCTGCGATGCCGGCAATTTACCGGGACGATGCGGCGGGATTATTCGCGACCAAGACCCAGTGCCCAGCGGTTGCCTTGCCAGAGGGCATGGGAAGGCCGTGCGACCAGAAAAATTGGCAGCTCAGCGGCAACAGCAGAGAGCACAGTGAGCGACAGCGGAGCTACGGTACCTGCCCGCCTCTGGGCCATTGAGGCATGACTTTGCATCAAGTTGCGGGCTGTCGGGTACTGGCCATGCCTGGGTATGGAAGGTCAATTGTGCAATGGCGGAAACAATGCCACGGGTTCTATACGATGTTTGAACAGCGAGATATTAGCGATTCATTACGAGCCATTGCTCAATGGGTGAAATCTAAGGAGACCAGGAAACAGTGATGGGGATTGACATCGGGAGACGACGTGGGAAAGCGGGGAAAGTAGCATTGGTGAGCTCCGAGATGGATGTACCTACCTGGTAACTACCTATACGTACAGTGCTACTTATGGACAGATGGAGATTGGGTTGGGGTGGATGCGCTACCCGTGCGTGGTCCGAATTGGGGGGGAATGAACCGGGGAGAAACAAGTAGCAGCCAAGCAAATTGTGACATCCAACGCCCACAGACATGGACATTGACACAGTGCCAGGCGGTGCAGTGTCTCGGGGCTCACCTCCTCTCTTCGGATAAAGTATCCTTTGATGTTACATTTGCAGTTTTACCCCCTGAGGGAGCCAATTGGCCTCTGACTTCTCACCAAGCAACGCATTTATCCAGACTTTATAATGGTCATGAAGCTTTTCTATCTTCAACCCTTTTGGCCTGCATCCCTAGCTTCAATGAGATTCTTTTCGTCCCAAGCCGATGCATCCATGCCTCTGATTGCCCCTCGTCATTGGTCCACCTTCTGAGCTATGCTCCCTTGCCATCCCCAGTGGGGCTCAACCAATCAAAAAGGGCTATTGCGGAAATCTGTCTCCACTCACAGTTGGATCTGTGGGTGCCAGTTTCGAGGACAACTTTTTTTTTTTTTTTTTTCTCTCATTATTACTCTTGGTTATGGTGGCGGACGGGCGACTGAGACCCAGTTTTCTCTCGTGCGACATTTGCCAATTGTTCTTGGATTCCCCCCATCCCCTCTCTCCCACTTCATGCCGTTTGTTGCCGAGCTCCCCGGCTGCCCCGGGCCTATTTGTTTGATGGCTTTTCTCTTACTGCTATATCGTGAATACTAGACAACATCATTTGCATCTTGAGAATTGAATGATACTCATGGCCAATGCTCCTACAGCCTCTGCGCTAAAGTAAACCAGTTGAAGAATGAATCTCCTTTCCATGATACTGAAAACTTCTTTCACTTTGAGCGTATTATTTTTGCCATAATGCCGAAACCCCGAGCCGAAAAGTCCGAGCCCCCAACACTCAAGCACAGACACTTTTGGAAGGCTCCATATTATGACAAGTTGCCATTGAGACTACTCACATTTGTATGTCAATCACCAAATATGGCTGAGGCTACATTGTCGCTCTTGCGCGAATCACGGTTCCTTGTTTTCTTCGGGGAACTACAAATCATAACAATCCCAGATATTGCATAACTCGCTCAGCCACATATCGACAAGAACGAAACATCTTTTTGGTCCAGATAACATGATGTGCTTTGATCAAGAAACTGAATAATGACTTTTTTACCCATCAATCACATCCATAATAGTCGTAGTATATGCCCCTTACAACCGCCTCTGCCCCTCTATGTGTTCTGCTGCAGCCTGACTGGTTTACAGTGTTGATTCGAGAGCTAGAACCTGCATGGTGGATTCTTCGTTAGTTTCTTGGCAATGCTGAAGTGAATGGAATTATTCGTTCTGATTAGACTTACCAAAGCTGTTCGGCATGGAATATAGACATGAGTCCAGTTTTTGCGTCCATTCCATTCCATCGCCGTCGTGAAGAAGCGGGTCTCCGTATCGATCCGGTTGTGGCCGCCCACATCTGCCGCGTCAGTGTTGATAACAACTCGATATGTTCCAGCTACGTCGATACCGATTCGGTAATCGCTGAAGCTTTCGTGATGATGGAAATTGAAAATAAAGACGAGGCCTGCCCTTTCAAACACGATGACCTTGTCTCCCTCATGTTTGAGTGAAATATAAGCTTGGGGAGCAGCTAGCCATTTATATTTGGCCTCGGTAGTGTTCATCAAGCGGTCAAAGTTGTTGAGATACTGGTATCGTAGGAGGTGATCTTCTGTCAGATTGAGCTGGCGTCGGGCATACCAGAATGAGTTGTTGTTTCCCTGCCGAGGAAAGTCCAACCATTCGGGGTGTCCGAATTCATTACCCTCAAAGTTGAGATAGCCCTCGCCACCCAACGCATGAGTTAAAAGTCGGATCATTTTGTGAAGAGCCATGCCTCGATCGATTACCGGAGTCAATGGGGAAAGGGTCGACATGTTTGTGTACATCTCAGCATCGCAAAGATGCATCATCAGAGTTTTGTCACCAACCAGGCTATAGAAGTTAGGGGATGTACTTTCAGAACCACGGAGCTTGGGAGTCTTACGCTTGGTCATGACTTTCGCAATATGCGATTGTCTTCTCTCCATGTCGTCGGTTCGTGAGAGTGTGGCAAATGTTTCCAATGTCCCAGTCCTCATCTTTGACCTCTTTTAAAATCTTGATCCACATGTCTGGAATAGCCATTGCCAAGCGGTAGTCAAATCCTACACCCCCAAGTGATAAAGGAAGACACAAGGCTGGCATTCCCGAGACATCTTCAGCAACAGTGATGCAGCTTGGGTAGAGCTTGTGAAGCATCTCGTTAGCCAACATGAGGTAGACGACAGCTTCTTCCTCAACTTCGGGGCCAAAATATTCATGGTAGCCACCGGAGAATCCCCTGTTCACATCAGTAACTGCTTTTCTAAATAAAGAGTTGGGATGGCGAGAAGGCACAACTTACGTTCCCATGCCATGATGAATGTATAGCATGCTGGTGACACCATCGAAACGGAAGCCATCAAACTGATACTCATCCATCCAGAATCTCAAGTTGCTCAGCAAGAATCGTAAAACCTCATGATGACCATAGTTGAAGAGTCTGCTATCCCACTGGTCATGATTGCCTTTGCCACCACCGTGGAAGTACTGGTGATCAGTACCGTCAAACTGGTTGATGCCATCGAGCACATTCTTTGATGCGTGGCTGTGAACTACGTCAAGAAGCACGACAATGCCGAGGCTATGGGCCGTATCAATGAGTTCCTTCAGATCCTCCGGAGGACCATATCGGCTACTAGCGGCGAAAAAGTTGTTGATTTGGTAGCCAAAGCTTGCGTAGTATGCATGCTCCATGACGGCCATCAGCTGAATCACATTGTAGCCAAGGTTATGGATTCTGGGGAGCATATTCTGGGTAAACTCTTTGTATGTGGCAACGCGTTGGTCTGGGCTGGAGATACCAACGTGGGCCTCGTATACACGGGCACTTGCAGGCTTAGCTGGCCTCTCATGCTTGAATTGGTATCTTTCCGAAGCAGGAGGGTTCCAGAAGCGAGCATCGTATACGGGCGAGACTGATAAGTCCTGTGTGACGTACTTGATCCAAGCCGGGAGCCGATCGGCGCGTTCTCCACTTGGGAGGTCAAGGGAAATCTGGGGTTGGAAAATTAGAGCGCGTTATCGACGATGGCAATTAGATCGAACCTTGACTTTGGAGTTGTGCGGGATCGCAGGCTGTCCATCCTTGGAGGGAATTGTGATCTCGAATACACCGTAGTTGTCCTTCTTCATCGGATGAGTAGAGCGGTCCCAATTGTCTAGAGCACATGTGAGCTAGGTCCTTGCTATCGCAGAGCCACGAGACCTACTGAAGTCTCCGATGAGGTAGGCAGCGGTGGCAGCGGGTGCCCATTCCCGATAGATGACATTTTGATTCTTGTCGACGTTGAATCCAAACTTTTCAATTCCCTTTGTAGATATTAATAAGACGCGTCTTTGAGCTCCAAGGCGTGGAGCCTTACCTTGCTAAATTTTTCAAGGCCACCTTCAGTGTCGTTGATGGTCTTGATCCATTCGTGGGCCTTCGCATATCGTCTCTTCAGCGCGCCGCTGAAGGGAGACAGCCATGGGTCGAGGCCGATGACGCCTGGAAGGTGGGGTTGTCAGTAAATCTGCCAGCCATCTCAGATCATCACATGTCAAGAATCCGACTGACCCGTGCCATCCCGGGGGACGTCATTATCCTGGCCAGAGCCGTTGGAATGCCCGAATTCGAGCTGGTTAGACGCGGACTGGACAATTGCGGCCATGGCGAAAGCTGTGAAGAGCCTGGCGCTGTGGTGGCGAAAGTGAAAAGAGGTGGTCGGTTGATTAGAGGCGGGGTAGCTGGCGAGGTAGTGTTGCGAGCTTCAGCTTTTAAATGTTGAGCCAAGGGAGACAGTGGCGAGGGTCTAAAGTCTAGACCGCAGCCGCTGGTTGCCAGGAGATCCGGCAAAGGGAGAGATCTGGAGAATAATTGTGGGAATGGGTAGCTCTGGAACGAGAATATTGGGGAGATGGAACGTTTAAGAGGTGGCAGGAGGAGGAGAAGATTGGGGAGATCCGAGACCTCGACCTCCCATCCTGCCTCCCCCTAGCAACTCTACACTCTGGGGAGCTTTATCGATAAAGCGCGACCAGGGGCTGGGATGACGTCTGGGATGCGCTCAGATTCCGCTCGGATTCCCAACATCTGTGGTACGTACTATTTCCTTGTACGTCGGCAGGCATTTCTGCTATATGTGAGGGAATGTTGTGTGTTATCTCGCCTGTGCACTGTGCCACACTGACCTCGCCTGCGTGCGTACGGACAGCTTACTGGCGTGATCTCGCCGGCGTTTGCCACTATACCTGTTGCTTGACTCGATGCAGCAAGATGCGAAGTCTAAAGTGCAGTCATGGGTACAAGATACTTAGTGGCTAGGCTAAGTAAATTGATGGCTGTAGGTGATTGCTAACTGCAGTGGCCTATGGGGCGGGAGATGGATTATTTTGCTGTTCCCCCACAAACGGCGGTCCAGTTTCCCGAGTTGCCCGCGGGAATGTGTTGCGAGGTTTCATTCTCCGGTCATGCATGCATCGTATCTCTCCATAAGGAACGATGCTAAATCGTCTAAGTGGTTGGAAAATTCCCGGAGGAATCGCTAATTGTCGCCTTGAACTAGCAAGCTGCTTTTGACGGCGACCAGGTCGACAAGTTTCCCGCGGGAAATTCTTCCGATAGCGGCGAAGTGCGCCGGTGACCATACCTTCCGAGACCATCACCTCACTGAGCTCATGAATCCCAATCACATATAACTGCGCGAAAGCGCATCGTTTTATTTTATTCATGTTATAAATTCCACCTTGTTCGACTTAAGAAACCACTGTTGTGTCTCATCTTGGTGTGGCGCGATAAGCTTTCCCTCGGACCTCGCGACCACTCACTCACTCGCTCACACACCATAAGCCGTTGCCGCTCCCCGCACTGGCATCTCGTCATCATCGCATCAGTTGATTAGAGAATCGATTTGGCCGGCTGTCTTTGATCATTGCGCGCCGAATCTCTATTATGTGATTTGGATGATCGCAACAATGTCGCCCTCAGTTAGGGTGGTGCCTTTGGCTCCCAGAGCTCTTCTCTCTGCCTCCTGCAGACTGGCCCGGCCGGCCCCCCACACGCGATTCCACCCACACTGCCGACACTTTTCCCTCTCTCGCTCTCTTGCTGCTGCCAGGCGTACAAATGACTTCAACTCCGGGTTCACCGGCAGCTATGACCCCACGATGGACTCGGGGCGCGGCCCCATGTTCACGAAGCCCAACTTTGGTGTCCCGCAGTTCTATCCCCGCGACCTGAAGAAACGGGTCGACGATTATGTTGTAGGGCAAGACCGGGCCAAGAAGACGATCTGTTCTACCATCTTCAACCATTACCAGAATCTCCGGCGTCGCCACCAACAGGACCATGAGGAGCGGAATAGGCGCGACAAGATTATGCGCCAGCAGTTTGCCAGAGACAGGGAGTTACATCAAAAACGCCGTGAGATGCACTCAGGCGAAGGTCAGCGTGTGCCTGGTTATATGCCTGTGCAATACGCAGCTGATAATTTTCAAGAAGAGTTTGAGTCTGTTCGTCATCTTTATGAGAACCAAGACTTTGGGAATGATGTTGTCGATCATCTCTACCAACCCGAAGACGCCTCCATCCCTCAGCCTGTCAAAATTGACAAAAGCAACCTGTTGTTAATCGGCCCAACTGGTGTAGGCAAGACTTACATTCTAGAGTGAGTCTGCCCGTAAATCTCGCCCATATCCTCACTAACAGACCCAGAACCTTGAGCAAAAAGATCAACGTGCCGTTCTCCATCTCTGACTGCAACTCGTTCACACAAGCTGGGTATATCGGCCAAGATGTTGAGGCATGTATCGAAAGACTCCTCACCGAATCGAATTACGACATTAAGGCTACTGAACATGGAATTATTGTTCTAGATGAATTTGATAAGATTGCCAGAAGGGAAACAACCACTGGTCGAGATGTTGGTGGAGAGGGCGTGCAACAGGCCTTGCTGAAGCTTGTCGAGGGTACCAAGGTTACCATCAATGTCAAGGAGAACCGCTCGTCTAGGTCGGCACCGCCCATCACTACCAACTACAATTCTTCGGGATCGTCTTCTTCCTCCCCGCAGGGAGGCGCGCCAGGTGGCAAAGTTGATCAATACACGATTGACACAAAGAATATTCTATTTGTCTTTTGCGGCGCGTTCGTCGGACTTGACAAGGGCATCATGAGGCGCATGACGAAGCCGACGATGGGCTTTGGCGGGGAGGTTCGCGGTCGCACATCAGCGTCTGGCAAGCAAGTTCTTCCGCCGGATACATATACCCACCTCCCACACCATAACCCGCAGTCCGCATCTTCCTTTACACCTCTGGATTTGGTCACTCCAGCAGATCTCCAGTCCTTTGGCTTCATTCCTGAACTCATTGGTCGACTGCACAACATCTGCGCCTTGAGCCCTCTGTCAATAGATGACCTTTTCCGCATCTTGACAGAGCCTCGCAATAGTCTCGTCGCCCAATACACGGCACTTTTTGAGACTTATCCCTCTCGCCTCTACTTTACTGAGAAGGCCCTGTACGCCATTGCAGAGCGGGCTGCCATATCGGAGACTGGCGCCCGAGGACTGAAGATGGAAATGGAACGGGTTCTTGCTGAGCCCATGTTTGATGCTCCCATGCCCTATGTACTTATTACTGAAGCATGTGTGAAAGGAACCGAAAAAGCCTTGTACTGGGGCAAGGATGGCAGGTTTGAATTGGATAGACGCATGGAAGAGGAGGAGATTAATCCCAGGAAAGTGGATCCATCGGATACATTTGAGCATTACCGGGAAGCCGGGCAGAGTGGTGGTTGATAGCGTGTGCAACAATCGAATCGAGGAAACGGGCCATGTGGCATAGTTATTGATTGGGCTAGAATGTTAGGAGTTTCTTGGTGACCGGCTACTAGGTAGGCAGGCAATAGCGTTTCCACAATGGATGGACAATTGGAAAGACAAGCGACAAATTTCAAACAGACTTGGCTCGGGTTCCGTTGTTGTAGTACAGTATTTACACCCAGGCTTGATTCCTCTGGAGTCACTTCGAAACCCCCACCATACCCATGCTCCAAAAACATTTTACACACGGATACGTCTCCATGAGTCACCCCGTCTTCTAGCACAAAGGAAAAGAGGTCATTTGTTGACTTTAGTTGCCCTTGGGAGGGGACTGGACCATTCCCTTGCCGTTGTAGCCGGGAGAGGTGATACCGGTGAAGGGGTCGGATTTTTGGTTCTGGGAAGAGACGGGTTAGCTGGAAAGGTCGTGGGCGAATACAGCTGCTGTGGTCGGTGCGTACCTTGAGGAACTCGTTGCTCTGCTCCTGGTACTCCTGGGACATGGTGTAGGGGACGGGCTTGGCGAAGAAGCGGATGAGACCAAAGAGACCGAGACTGGCACCCAGACCAATGACGACACCCCAGGCGACGCGGGCGTTGGTGCCAGGGGGGTCAACAGCACGGGGGCCGTGAGGACCGAAGGCAATCCAGTAAGCTATTGAGACGTATTAAGTTAGCTTCTGAATGTGGTACACTGTCAGAATGTAGAGTGAGCATAGCCGTGTGAGTGAGCCGGTACGGGTTCCGGCTGCCAATCATGAAATGAAATTGACGGCACGACCCAATTGAAGCCTGAAAATACTGCTAGGCAGAATTAAGGGGTGCATTGAGGTTTTGCGGAGTGAATTGGTGTCTAAACAGGGTGTTGTGGTGCGAGGGAATGTATAGTGCAGGAACCATGGGTACAAGGTTGTTGGTGATGGTTGCTCTCGGCTAGGCGGGAGGTATTTTCGTGTGGACGTACCAGCCTTCTTCTCCTGGAGAGTGAGCTCGTTCCAGTTGACCTGCATGCGGTCACGGAGAGCCATCCAGAGGTCGGCCTGCTCCTGGAGAGGCATGCCCTCCCATCGCTTCTCAATGTTGGCGAGAGTTGGGTTAGAGATAGCGTGAGTCGAAGCGGCTCGGGAAGCGAGGGCAGGCGAGCTGCGCACTAGGCTCTTGCGCAGCAGGTTGGATGCCTGTGTGCGCAGCATTGTGACGGATTAGGTTGCGAAAGGGAGGAGCTCGTGAGACGGGGTCAATTGGGGGTGCTCGAGAGCAAGATCGCAAGGCGGACGACGTGCGGGTCGAAGGAGTGAGAGAGGTTCGTCGGGCGAGGTTTATTGCTGGCGAATTCGAGCCGGAGCAAATTCGAGCAATCGTATGATGGGCCCCGTGCCAGCTGCCCGGGAGATGCTCGGGTAGACGGCTGACTTTACTGGATTTGTGTAGATCACGTGATATCACTCATCAGCTATACCGAATTAGGGATAAGTTGTGACCATTCTGAATTTGATGTCGTTTTATTGGCCATGAAATTGGTGGAAGGATTGTGAAATCTACCTCTCCAAACCTCAGACCACTTATTTTAGATGTGAAAACTACAACCGAAGATCATTCACGATAAGGACAAGCCATATTGGCATGCTGTCAATGGGTATTCAATTGAAAATATTACAAATTCTACACATCGGTACAAAATTTTTGCTTCTTTTTACGCCTTAAAACACTGAATTGGAGATTGTTTCGTTTCCATCTACGTCAGCGGCATGTATGTAATCTAAGTTTAACGAACGCCTGATTCTTGGCCGCACCCATGAAGAATCGACATGGGATGAGCCCGAGAATAGAACCACGCCTCGTCCAATTACCGCTATTTCACCACAATCCACTTAAAACTGCACATTAAAAAAGTTGTGATTCCGGATCCTCTCGCCATATTTTAGAAAGAGGACTGGTACCGGAATCATAGCCACAGCAATGAACGCCAAGAGAGACGTTCCCCACCCATACCCCAGCACCTCATACATCTTTCGTCCTGCCAGTGGGAGAAGTGCTCCCACAAGTGAGCGGAGCACGGTGCTGGCAGCCACAGCAGATGCAGCGTATTTAATGTAGGCGTCAACCAAGTAAACTGTTGTTCCCATCTATCGCACATTAGTTGCTATCGTCATGCGGCCAAGCCAGATCCAGACAGATAGGAGGGGGGACTTACCATGCCGCAAATCATCCCAATACCAAGGAATGATGTTCCAATAATAGGCAAAATCCAGTGATCCTTCTTCTCTGCGGTCCATCCATACATGAAAAGGCCCAATGGTATAGTGAACGAAGCGATGACTAGAACTGGTAAGCGATACTCTGGCTTCGCTTCCCCTCCATTCTTCTTCGTCAGGCGACGCGAAAGTGAGTCTACTGTTGCGCCTGTGAAAACGACACCGATAGCTGACCCCACACCAAGGCCGATGTACGAGAGTCCTACCGACCCAGTAGAGAATCCGTATTGTTCCTCAAAGAGGACGGGTTGGGCGGTGAAAATGAGATACAAATACCCGTAGACAACGGCCATGTAGAATGATAGCAGGAAAACAATGGGTGAAAAGAGCAACATTTTAGTCGGTCGAACGATGGCCACTTTGAACAGTTCCTTGGTGGTCTGATCTCTCTCAGCAGCAGACCGAAGCTTCATATTTCCGGTTTCTTTTTGAAGCCTCTTCGTCTTTTTCTGGAGTAGAGTATAGTGATATGTTTCACGCATGAAAATAAAGTTTAGGATTGTGATGGCACCGGACTAACCTCACGAATATAATTAGCAATACGATTTTTTGAAACTTGTCCCATCGTGATCTTACCACTATTGCCACAACCCAAACCGACCAGCGCCAATCTTTGCTTTGGGTCAGATACCCTCCCGCTGAATAAAGTATTAGTTCATTCAACTCTCCAATGATAACAACAACCAGAAACCTACCAATTGGCCCAATTATCGGGCCAGTAATGGGCCCCAGGATCCAAGACGACATCGCAAGCCCCCGTTTTTCTTTCGAAATTACATCGGCCACCGTACCCGCCCCGAGAGTAAGTGGGCAGCATCCCGCAAGGCCGGTAAACAACCGAAGAACGATCAGGGCACTTAGACTGGGAGCTTTGGCGCAGCCAACATTGAATACGACGAAGAGAACGTTGCAAATATTGTAAAGATATAGCCGGCCGTACATCTCGGACAGTGGCGCGAGTACCAGCGGACCAAAGGAATACCCTAGTAGATACACTGAGACTATAAAAGATGCAAGCTGTTGGTTGGTAGAGTGGAACTCAGCCATGACTTGATCGATGCCTGGTGCGAAAATAGACGACGCAAGGGGGCTATATATTGTCAGATGTAGGCTTGCCACAGAGAACAACTGGAATAATAACTTACGTGACGAAGGTGATCGAAGATACCAGGCCTACAGTCATGATCTTCCTTCTTTTTGACCAGTTCATTGGGTTTTCTGGATCATCTGGACCATCCCAATCGACGATGTTGGGGTCTCGAGGGGCGGGTTCTTCAACGTTGACTGATATCGAACCTGTTTCTAAATCCTTCCCCTGTGTATTGTTGGTTGGCGCCATAGTGCTGGTGCTCCCTGGTCGATCCTGGGTGTCAATGGCTATCATTGTGTATAAGCCACTCCCGAGTGGCGAGGTTTAACCTCTCCCCTTAATATTTCGTGGGATATTCTGCAGCCTTCGATGACAGGGCCTGCTGAAGGAAACAAAGAGAGGAATGCCACTACACTTGCATGGGCTCAGAACGCAAATGTACAACAGAAGTCAAATGGGGGGGGGGGTGTGCCATTGTTATAGCTACCTGCATGTCCACCTCAGAACTCGGGAGGGCCGACCTTCGGGTAGCGCACAAGTGCATCGTGGCTGAAAATCCCTTGATTGAAGGATCATATTGCATTCGGTCTAAAGCTTATGTCCGGGGTCCATAAGACCGAGTTGGCGGCATAAACACCAAGTACAGTCGTTGTTTGGTAACATATTTCGGCTCAACTGCAAGGGTTCAGTGAAACCACCAGTAACAACCCACCACTAGCAATCTGGTGGGAGCGCCATAAATCGGGCTTTTCTCTTTTTGAGCCATCTTCACTGGGATTTCCCCAATCACATCCTGGCTAGTGGCACATCGTTGAATGTGATCGGATGCTGTTGAGGTGGTGGGTGGGTAGTGTCGCCCAAGTTCGAGTCCCGCGGATACTCCGCTCCCATGGAAACTCCGCGGGTTCGAGTCAAGCATCCTCCGACTTGTGCTCTTCCAACTCCTCAAACCTTGGTCGCGGCTCGCAATATTCGCTTCGCGCCCTTTCTCGTATTCCATTCGGCATTATGGGTCGACAGCCGCGCCAGCGTCCAATTTCCTGTCACTTTTGCAGGGTGCGCAAACTCCGATGCAGTCGCACATTTCCGTGTACCAACTGTTCATCCCGCGGACTGCCATGCCCGGAATCGCAAGACCCACCACAACCGTCCCAGTCCAGGGTAAATCCGACGATGACGACGGCCAGTTCAAATCCTAATGCAGATATTTTAAAACGCTTGGAGAGGTTAGAGGCTCTGTTATCAGATCGGAATAAACAACCCGAAATCGTAGCACCGCCACCCCCAGATGTGTCTGCCCAAAATGTCAGGATCGACAAATTCACATCCCAACAGCCACTCCCGCACTCAGTACCATCAAGTGTTTCAAATCTGACAGCGGATGCATTGTTTCTTGAAAGACACTGCCTAGGTCCAAGACTAAGCGTAAGTGCCTCTTTGTTATTGACTTGACTTGCTTGCTCACTTATTGGTGGCGCCAGGATTCTGTCCTTGCTGATAGAATAACGTTTCGCGTTTGTCCAATTAGTTCAATTACAAAGTCCTCTTCATGCTACGTCTTCCAAACCCCAAGCATCCCGTCATCATCTCTATCCTTTGAACCCACAAGATGCATATGGCTACCCCAGAAAGAAGAGATGCTATGTTTGGTAGAAAAATATCTAACTGGAATCTCTCATATCCGCCACATTGTTCACGCCCCGTCCGTAAGGATGCTGGTTGATGACGTTTACGGCTGTATAGAGCAGGGTACAAGGATACCAGTTGCTTCCGTGGTTGTGCTTGTTTCTATTTGTGCCGACGTCACATATTCGTGGACATTTCGTGACGACGACTGTGGCCTGTTCAGCAACAGCAAAGAAGCGAATTCTCAATCTTTCTTCTGGCTCAAGGAAGGAATGGACCTTGCGGACAATGCGCAGCACGGTGCTGATGTCTCAATTGAATTGATTCAAGGCATTATGCTATTGAGTTTCGTGATATGCAATGTGGAAGGGGTATCCATCCGAGCCAGATCCTACGTTTCAAGGGCTACCGTTCTCGCACATGAACTTGGGTTGCACCGTATAGATCACCCAAATAACGGACACTTGGCTCAACTAGGCTGGAATGAGGTAAAAATTGAGGTGGGACGGAGGTTATGGTGGTATATCGCAGCCACAGATTGGTAAGTAATGAAATTAATATACAATATCTTTAATACATGATTCTGACAACGAACAAAAGGTTAAAGTCGCGATTTCCTGGACCACACGAAGGCACATACAGTATAAACCCGCAGCATATGGCTGTTAAAAAACCGCTGAATATAGACGACGATGATCTGGCTGATGGGAAGACACCCATCGGCCTTCCAATCGAGCAGCCTACATGCATGTCATACTTTCTCCAACGGATTCGCCTCGCAGAACTTTCTCGGACTTTTGTTGACCGCATGTCACTTGCCAATACCGATCCATGCAGTCTCGGATACGACCTTGTTCAGGAACTAGATATGGCAATTGTCGAATTAATAGAGGAAGTTCCTACCTTTTTCAATGCCAAGTACAGCGAACTCCGGAAACTTCCAATTACTGACTCGAGGCGTTCACCTTCAGTCATTGTTCAGCGACATGTTCTAAATCTATTTGTCCATGGACAACGCTGCAAACTGCATCTGCCATACTTGGTTCGAGGCACAGTTGAGCCTGCATATGCCAACTCTCGCGAGATATGTCTTAGCACTGCTGCTCTAATACTCGATATGGAGCACGAACTAGAGCAGGAGGGTATTCCGTTTGTGGAAACTAGACTTCGACTCGCAGTTGCCCTGCACAGTGTTTTTCTCGCTGGTATTGCAATTCTTATCGATTTATGTCTAGTATCAGGCACTGGAGATAAAACATCTAGCCGAGAGCGGATGGCTCAGGTGTGGAGAATTCTGGAAGATGCCTACGAGCACTCTGCTCCAGCGGCAAAAATACAAGACCTGTTGAGGCAAGTTATGAATAAATACAAGGTTCCGTTGCCTGTTTTCACACGGGGTTCGGAGCCAATGCTTCGGGACACCGGAAGTGGTACAGTTCCGCTCACTCCCGCGTCAGGCACAAGCCTGGAGCTCTCAACGACCACGAGCTCTGCCAACCCGACATTTGCATTTCCAGAGTTGGGGAATTTACAATCAAGTATGGACCTCGATAGTATTGACTGGGAGAGTATTCTATGGAATTTAGATACGCCAATCATGTAAAGTTGGACACATTGGTTATAGCCGAGAACTTGCTGCTTTACCGGCATGTATAAATAATAAATAATGGCACAGATCTGAGATCAAGTCAGGCCAATCACCTTTTTGCATGTAGAGAACAAGAAAACCCAGCTTTTTGTGGGCGTTGGTGAGAGCCCGAGAAAAGGAGGCATTGGGCTGGCTTCATAAATATGTAACTCTGGGATGCATTAGAGCAGTTCAGGAATACCACTGATGTCACAAATATGGATTTCCTTCCAATTTTTTTTTGATGATCTTAATGGACAATGATCGGTTGCCTATTGAGGAATACGAGATTTATGCAGATGATACAATGTTGCCCTTCGTTCGTATACAACCCTTTTGCACGCTTATTTTGAAGATGACGCAGGATTTTTCAACGTCTCAGATTTTAGCTCAGGGCTTTACACAATAACCTCATTAGTCCACGACCTTAAGAGAACAGAGAAAAGGGCAATGCGTTATTTCTTACTGAAGAAGAGGATCTTTACGGACGGCGTCAGCTGCGAAGACAGGCTGGAATGTGTAGTATCCTGTTGATCGAGTAAGCTTCATGAGCGATCGATGAGGGGACCATTGTCTTGGCTGAACCAACCTCCCACAACGCCACAGAAAACGGTTAGGGCAAGAGGCAACGCCCTCTCGAACACGCTCATATTTGAAGATTGAGGTGTAGAAAATATGAGTAAAGGCAGGGGGTATTCTGCTGGGAAAAGCACTATGCTGCCGAATAATCTATCTGAGCAATGTGTGTGAGTGGGTGGCCTACAGTGATAATAGTGGACTGGGCTGATGGGCGGCCAGGCATGTCAAGTTTCTGGGGCGGGCCCCACAGTCCACAATCCACAATCCACAATGGCGCGCCATCTCTTAGTGGAACGCGTCTCTAAGCTCGACCGCGTTCCCCGCCACGCTTTTACTGGGGTACCAATTAACGGGTTCCTGTTTCGCGACCCATGCTTCCCATACGATCACTCACCAACGACGTCTTTCAACTTTTTTCCCGACCGAACTGTACACTGGGACCTAAGGTTCAATGATGTAATGAAATCTGCAAGCCATGGTTGACTGGAAGGAGCTGGGAGAAATCCCTGATTCAGAGGATGAGGATGGCTTCGACTCTCAGGGATTGACATCAGTGTCTGCTTCTGCATCGGCTGCTGCATCGGCCCCTAGTCTTGCCCCGGTGAGAACACTGAAGACCATCGGAAGTAGTTCTGAGAGGGAGGAACTTCAGGATGAAAGGAGAGAGAAAGAACAAGATATTTGGGATGTCCCCGAATCCCCCGAATCAGCCCGACAACCCACCACGAACTCACGGGCGTTAGAGCCTGGTCCTCTCGATTCCTCGCCGCTTTCCTCACCACTATCTTCGCCATTATCGCCTGCTCGCAGCGACACAGATCTCCTCCCTGTGGAACCCCCGCCCCTTCCGCTACTCACTACGTCAGATTTCGACTCGCCACGATCAACCAACAATCGACACCAACTCTTGGGAAAGGATGAAATATCTCGAAGCTATGTCGAGCTGTCATCGTCCCCCCCAAAATTCACCATTGATGACCCGGACGCTGTCCCGAACGCTGTTTCATCTCTATTGACCGAATTGCCAGACCCATCTCTGGTTCACACTCGGGAATCTCCCCAAGACGTTGAACAGCAGACAGCTCGCCAAACAGCCGTTCGTTATGAGCGGTCACTTCGCCCTCGGAAACCGATCCAAGAACACCCATATCTGCTAGAAAATGCTCATTATAGCAATTTGCTGAGACAGAACGGAGTCCGACCTCTAAGGGTAGCAATCGAAGCTGAGAGGAGACGGCGGCAACAAGCTTCTCAGGATGAGGATTTCGAAGATGATAGCCAAGATTCGAGGCTGCCCGAAATCTCGGATGAAAGCCAACTAAATGAATTGGAGGGGTTTTTGGATGGAATGGACAATCTTGCCGTCCCATCACCCTCACCCCCCAAAACATCCCCTCTAAACGATCGTGCTGGTCCCAGCAGTCAGGCTAGTTCAACGGCTGATACAGATGGCACGAGTTTGCCTGGTGAAGATCTGCCTTCTCTTGAAGATTTGCTCAAACATCCACCACCATCAGCCCTTGGAAGAGGCACCAAAAGAAAGAGCTCACCGTTTCGTTCCTCTACTCGGAAACGAAAGCGTTATGACGTGATCGACAGTGATCCGCTGGAGCCAGCGGCCATTTTGAAACTCGGGTCGAGGCCTCAAGACTCGCCTGCTGCACAGCGAAGTCTGAGACGAAGCCCTGAAAGGCATGTGTCCAGGACTTATGAGAGACGACCCCCTGCAATACGATCCCCGACCCCGACCCCAGCGGACCAGTCTGCAAGCAACCCAGTACTTTCCCTCCCACCGCTTTTGACTATTGACAGCGAGTCCGAAAATGAGCTTCAACAGAGTCCAGCCACAGCCTCTGATGACGAAGGTTCTGTCTCTGGGACCGAACCCGAGAGTGGTTCTGAATTGGTCAATGCCGTTGGACGTCGCATCAAAGGAGTCCTCCCAGCGTCATGGCTTCGTCTGGACCAACAATCTGCTCGGATGAAAGCTCAAAAAGACAAACCTAGGCGACAAGCTGAGCATTCCCCTGAACGCGAGCATAGACGTGGCGTTGCACAGAGGAAACAGGCAACGCCGCGTGCATCTGTAGCACCGCAATTCTTTTTTGAAGACTCAGATGACGACACATTGGTCCCGCAAGAGAAAACTACGGATGAAATATTTCACAACCAGACCAAACTCATTCTCGAGGAGGACCGTCATTCATCAGCCTCGATGCCTATTCCAGAAGGCTCCGTTTCGGATGATGGTGCATCCGTGATCGAGGACGATTGGGTTGACCCAATGTTACCCGGAAGAAAACGCCAACTAAAATTGTCAGAGTCTTTTCGTGGTACCCCCAAGAGACCCAAAACCATGAGTAGTCGACCCAAACCTTCCTCGTCCAAATCTCGTCAACCCAGGATTACAAGCATGCTTCAGGGGTCTCAGGCAGTGCCGACGTCAGCAAAACAGTCAATTAAGAAGAAGTATCGACAATCTAATTCTGGCCACGAATCGAATAAGAAGAAAAGAAGACAAGAAGCTCAATATTTGAGAAGGCCTGCGCCTCCTCAACTTAGTATCCTTGACGTTATAGAGCCAAATGCTCCCCGTTTCCTTAAAATCGCCGCTCGAGCAGCTAATCGCCGCCGGGATATGGGGAGATCGAGCCCCAGCAAGAAATTGATTCGGCTTGGTACCCGTGAGGACCATATGGATGTTGCATCAGTTCTTACTGGTTGGAAGTCTGGTTCTATTCCTCAGCGACCATCTGTCTCTGCATCTAGGAAGCAAAGACGGACGAAACCTCGGCCGGCAAAAGAGCCTCTGGGTGAGACATCCGTGAACGCTTCATCTGTACAAAAGCGCTATCTGCCATTGTCTGCTGAGCCCCGTCGACTGGTGAGGCAGATTACCAATGGAGGGACAATCAAATACAAGCCGGATAAACCGACTCAATCATCTACTTTAAAACAGCACTCACGCACGAGTAATGGATTTGTTCGATCCAGTTCTGGTGCTGCTCGGCCTGCCCAGTTGGAAATGGATGAAAGCGAGCAAACTCGTAGCTTTATGTTTAATGCTACAAAAACACGTTTGGATCGTCTCTATCGGAGACAGCGTGACAACTTCTCTAACGCCAGCGTTTTGACCATTGGCGAAACTGCGTCTGAGAACGCATATCCCGCGAGCCCCCCACCAGAAGAAAACCCAGCACCTCTACGTGTTTTGAAGCCACAGGATTGTGAGATGCGAAAATCTCGTTACCGGAAACGGACGAAACCCCAGCAACTCGACGTTGAAGCACCCCAATACAGTCGGGCTAATGACCCAATTCCAGTGGGACCTCTGCCACTGCCGGAGTCTACACAAGTGGACTCTGGAGTGGAAAAGCTCCAAGGACTGGGGCCTTACGGAACAGAGTATACGCATCATTTTGAGGCATTCCCACTTGACTCTCGTGTCTATTTTCATGAATCGACGATAATTGGGAGTGGGATATTGGATTCAATATCCAGCCCCACGTACTGTGAAAGATTTTTCGATATACGCCCTCGCTCGGCTTATAACCTCGGTGACCAGACGCTAAGATGGGGTCCGTGGGATGCCCAAGTTTCCTCCGAATTAGGGGTGGTTTTCGATTTCGTTGCAGAGCAACTTGAGCACGCGTCGAATCAAAGCTCAGGGCAAGCGCCTGCTGTTGCCGCTGCGGGCTTTATTATGAAGTTCGTGATAGGCTCACTGAGCCTCGCTGAACCAAACAATACGAAGTCGTTTGTGTGCAGAATTCTTGAGATTCTCCGAGGCTTTAATGGGCGTGTTAAAACGCTTTTGAGCCAGAATAACGCTGGCGCCGACTCTCAATGCCATCAAGTAGCGAGCGTCTATGATCGCTTGTTGATTGTTTGCTTACTGGTTTCGAAACTCTGCCAGAATGATAGCTCTTTGATGAGTGAACAATTTCAAGTCGAAGATGTTCTGAAAGAGTTGTCTAAGGTTGCCATTTCCTGCCTCTTCAAGTCGGGGCTGGGTGAATTGGAGGCCACGTACAGACAACTTCACGACACACGATTCCGAGAGAAGGGCCTTATGGATAATATGCCTGTCATTCATTCATGGGTGACTGTGAAGAGGGTGCTGGATGGTGCCCGTATTCCTCGAGCGTCTTTCTGGGATATTGTCCACAATGTTATGGCGACACCTGAGGTCGTGAATAGTTTGGATGCCAACGAGCACGAAAGATTATGGAAAAACATGTTCACCTTGCTGCCTCTCACCGAGTTCAATGATAGGGGCATTGTCGTTACTGGTAGCAGGCATGATTCTACCGTGGATGGCTGGGCACTACCTCAAAAGTTAATGAAGAAGGTATTTCAGCTGTATCAAAATAACGTACGACAGTCTCCCAGCTTCAACAACTACTGCAGGGCATTGGTTGGACGGTGCCATTATCTTGTTCAGCAATGGGGTTGGCGTAAATGCGTGGCGGTGGTTGGTATTATCTTCGACTTCTTCGGCTCCCAAAACTTGGCTCACTTGCGTAACGAAGAGGTGTTCAGATCACCTAAGTTCCTCGAAACGCTAGGTGAGAACCCATCGCTTGCTGTTGAGAAAGAGGACCGGTGCTTTCACATATTCTTGAAGCTCATCGCTCTAAGTATCCAAAAGTTGAGAGACATCAATTCCACGAATGATATTCGAAATCTCATCGCTCGCACGATGCCAAACCATAACCGACAGCTCCTGAAGGAACAGACGATCCATGAGCGAGATTTGGCTGCTTTGAGGAACCACCATGATCTCCTATGCACCTTGTTTTGGGCATCTCCACCTGAGCTTCGACCGGGCGCTCATTTGATTGAACGTCTTGTTGCCCCAGCCAGTTCTCACAAGGAAGCATGTTTAATAAACTTCCGGGCTTGGAGTCAGCTGGCAAGGTTTGTGATTGCTTCTGGAGAGGCAACAACATCCTTCAAGCCATTCTCACAATGGAGGAACAATTTTTTCCAATCCATCATTCAACAGTTTGATTCGGTTGCCTCAGATATGCACCAGCAGTTTTTGGCGTTATCCAAAGATGCCTCGAATGATGTCAGCTCTGAGATGGTTGATGCAATGGTATCTCTGAACCGGGCTGCTATTATGGATGTCATCTATTTCTCTGTCACCGCTTCTCGAAACGTGATGCAACATGCCCTTGATCTGGAGGCTGCGACTTTTGCTCTGAATACACTGCAGTTGCAACAAATATTCAAGCATTTCAGCGCATGCCCACCAGAACTCGACTGGTCCATCCTTCAGTCTGCATTGGCCACCTTGGAGATATTTCTATCCCGAGTGGATGAATTCAAGGATAACGAAGAGTCACAGCAGAGCGAGAGTCAGATATTGGATTCCGCTCAAGCCGATGACGCTATTCTGGTGCTTGATCATGATTTGTCCAGCAGCTTCTTCTCAATGGCACGGTGCGTCATTTCTGCTCGTAGGGATAGGGACCTTGCAGCAATCGCAGCGATTGATAAGCTGAAGTGTACGGAAATGGTCGTCTCGCTCTCAGCCAGGTTAGGTGTGAGATTTGTCAATGGAGGCTTACTTGGACTTCGTGACATGTTCAAGTTTGGGCAGTATGGCCTATTCGAAAACCTTCCTTCTAAGATCAGCCTTGAGCAGCGCAAGCACCTCACATTGTTCATCGCTATTATTCTGAGGTACGGATTCGACGATTTCGGCAATGCCGGGTTCACGATTCACGAAGCGTGGATGTTGTCTATTACAAAACCGCGTAAATACCTTGCATATGAGAACCAGCTCGCGCGAGAGTTGCAAGGACAGGGGAAGGAGTTTGTCCCCGAAGCCGCCGCCGGACTCCCCATTAATCCTGATTATAACACAAACAGGGATATGTTTGAGTTTGCCATTTCCTGGATGCGAAGATCACTAAGAGATGCTGGGCCAGCCTTAAAGAAAATTATCATGACGGAGTACTCCAAGACACTCAAATCTGTTATGCAACAGCTGAAGAGCGATTTACGAACTATCTCCCTGGATGTGATAGAGCACCCAGGCTATGTCGCCTTCGCTCGAGATATCATCACGCTCATTAGAGCCCATGGTTCGGATATTTGCACAGTGGATGACTTTTTCTATCAAATCAGCAAAGAATATTCGCCCTCTGTGCAAGATCCACAGCTTCAAGTAGCCGGCATGCTTTCATACGGACTACGACTGAGTGAAGGAGACACTAGAGTCATACACCAACTATTCTTCTTCCTCTTCAATAATTTCAAAATGTCACTAATCAATGACAAGCTGCGTGATGAGGTCAAACTGATTCACAGGGGAATGAAAAATACTGGCATTTTGACCTTCATTCTTGGAAAAATGCTCCCAGCTATTGTTCGAGCAGCATTCGTTGAATCCTCGGCATATCCACTGGTTGACATTTACACGGAGGCATTGTATGTGCTGCTCTGTGGCCAGGTTGTACCACACGAATTGACAGAGGAGAGCTTGCCGCAGTTGCTGGTTACTATTGAAGCGATTATCACCGGGTTAGATGAAATCCGTCAAAGCCATGGGCCCCTGAAGCAAGAGCAGGTCTATTTGCTACGTCAGATACTGACTATGACCAACATTTTATGGCCTTCGATTCATACTTTTTCCATGGCCAAAGCTACATCTGCGGCTTGGGAGGATATATGCAGAGCACTGAAATACGCCAGCAGCGGCATTCGAACGGCCGAAAAATACATCGCTGATCTCCTTGACCTTGACGACTATTCCCTTCACGGGAACCTTCTCATGTCTGGTTTACGACGGCCCACCACCGACTTGTCGAAAGCAGACACATACGTTAGAAGCTTTTGCGACAACATCGTCAACGATGTAAGGAGGAATTGGATTGTCACACCGGGCAGGATCAGTATTCAGGCCCCTGGGAAAGGACGCGGGCTGGCCTCAACCCAATCTGGCCAAGGGGTGAGCAGCCCTACGTGGAATATGCGAGGGCTGGTTGAAGAATTGTATGAACAAATCAAGTTGTGGAATGCGTGGCATTGCAAGGTGTTTGGCGGAGCATCTATCCATCAAGGGAGTTCTACGAGCGTTCTGTTTTAATGAGCATTAATGGGCGTTTGATGATTAATGGCGGGAAAATAAGTGGCATTTTAGATGAGAGCAATCATGGATCGGCGCTTGGGAGGGAAACTATAGAATCACAAGTCTGGCATCAAACCGAATTAATGAGAAATTGAATGAGAAGTAATAGCTCTATTTTCACACTGTCCACCTTGTTTAAGTGGTTCGTTGGAAGTGTGGCTCGGCCGGAATTTCCCCGGGTGACGTATGGCGGCTGCTCTGCAACGCGCCAAACGCGTCCTCCAGCAGGGTCCAAGAAGACGTAAAAACTACCAACTCTTCGACAAACGACCCGGGGGCTGCTGGGTAAAACAAGCAGCCATGGCATCGCTCTTCAGGCTTACAGACGAAACGATACTGACACCATTAATCGAGAAATTCCCCTGTCGCGAGCGCCAGATTCGGTCTTTGGCAACACTCCTCGATGTAAGGATTACTTGCTGTCATGAAAGCTTCATCATGCTAACTGATCTGCTACACAGCCCCAGGCCGCACCATGTCGCAACCTTGTTGTCCACGGTACCACAGCAACAGGGAAATCCGCAATTGTCGAACAGCTCCTGAACAATTTGGTTGCGCACGCATCGAACGAACCCGAAGCTGGGGGGCTCCAGGCGGCTGTGGTCAACTCGGTGCAATGCATCACAGGGCGGCACCTGTTTGAGCGCATCATCGGCGCTGTGGCGGATGCGCTACAATGGGATGATGTGCCCCGGAGGTGCGAGACACTGGCTCAGCTTACGGTTGAGCTTGTTAAAATGCTCAAGTATCCTGCGAGGGATCCACGGTGGCGCTTGGTGCTGGTGCTAGATGCAGTGGACCGGCAGCGTGATGCGCCGACCACACTTTTGCCTGCTCTGGCCCGACTGTCCGAGATTGTAAACCTCCTTTCCCATCTAGACCATCTCAATTCTTGATCTAACCCGAAAATACAGATCCCATGCCTCACCTGCGTCTTCATCGTCACGTCGCCCCCCGCGGCTTTCCTTCGATCCCCTGCGTCCGCCGCTCTCCAATTCCCTCCCTACGCCAAGGCCGAATTCGTCCGTATCCTCTCTCTTTCACCTCCCAAGGCTATCACGGGAGCGACACAGCAGGAAACGGCCGATCTTTGGACTCGCTTCTGTGCGGCTGTCCACGACTCCCTCACAAAGTCGGCCTCTCGAACGCTACCCTCCTTCCGACACAGCTGCCATGCCCTCTGGCCGCGCTTCACGGCCCCTGTTTTGGCCGGCACATATACTCCCAAGGAGTTCTCGAAATTGCTTATTGCAGCCAGGGTACACTTCCAGGATGAGAGTGTGTTAAACCCAAGCATCGTTTCGGTTCGCCCCAGCGGGCAGACCACAAACACTACTGCCGCCACCAAACCCTCGGTATCTGCAACGGATCTCACAAACCTCCTCCCCACGACAGCACGACTCCTTCTCCTTGCCGCTTACCTCGCCTCCCACAACGCCACTCGCCACGACCTCACTCTGTTCTCGACGTACCACCACGGGCGCAAGCGCCGCCGCGGAGGTGGATTTACCGCTTCACGTGGGGCACCGCGCGCCAAGCACCGCAAGATTGCGCGCAAGCTGCTCGGCGCTCACGCCTTTGTACTGGAACGCATGATGGCCATCTTTGCGGCAGTGCGTTCGGAGTGGGCCGACGGCAGCGCGGTGGGCGCCGCCGGCCTCGACTGCGATGTGGGCATGGCCATATCTACCCTGGCCAGTCTTCGGCTGCTCACGCGAGTGGGGGGCGCCGGCGATGTCATGGACCGCGGGGGCAAGTGGAGGATCAATGTCGGCTGGGAGGTGATACGTGGGATCGGACGAAGCATAGGGGTTGAGGTGGAGGAGTGGTTGATCGATTAATGGATTAATGGAGTCACCGAGGAGTCACAGCACGACTCATCTTAGTAGATACTCAATCTGGGGCATAGACATGGCGCAACTTTTGTAGATAACGGTTCAAGCATACTAAATCATGTATTCCTTAATAACACTCGTATCTCATCTATCTCGAAACCATGTAAACCCATATCCACATCTGTAATGATACATAATTCTCAACCATGTGCCCGCCGTACCAGACTACGCCAACAATCGGGCAGCCATTTGTATTTGTATAATTGATTTTTTTCTCTCAAAGAAACGCCACATCTTTTCATGTTCCATGATCAAAAAAGGTCCTAGTCTAGTTATCTGCGTGATTTTCTACTCTTCCAAATCAGGGGTGCGTGTGCACACTTTAGTAAAAAAAAAAAACATTGCATCTTCAAGGCGCAAAACTTCAAATCAGACCAATGTATGCGTGGGAAAAAATGCAAAGTGCAGAATACTTAAACAAGGATGTTCCGAGCCCAAGCCATGCATAATAAAACTAGGAGACACCGGCGACCCGGTCACCAGTTTTCCAGGTATCTTCCTGCTTCGTGCCAGGGGGGAGCCAGCCCGCAGCAGCACTGGCGGGGGTACGGCGCCCATTTTCGTCAGTCTTCTTCGAGTCGTCGATCGAGGCGCTACCGAGATACCCTTCGTTATAGGGATGAGCGCTGGTTTCAGGGCCTCGCGGGGACGAATGGTTTGAGGCTCTCAAGTTCTGGGTTGTGAGAGGCAGCAGAGTGCCTTTGCCACTCTGCGAAATCATCTGGGCCTTGCGATCGGCTTTGTTGCTCTCACTAGTTCGGTCGTAGAGATACAGTCCGAGGAAGGTAAGACCAATCCCCACTGCTTGGATCGGCGTCGTAGGGTTTCTAAACCAGAGAATGGCCATGACGATCACAAAGACTCGTTTGATGAGGCTGGCAACAGAGTACGTTACGGGGGAGACCATCGAGAGCAGAACAAACGCAAGAATGTTCTGGCCAAAATGCGTGACACCGTTGAAGACGAACTCGAGGGTTAACCGACCATGGTCCATAGAGTCGGGCTTAGAAGTCAGGTCGACCGAGCCTTCATGATATATGTTCTTGAGAAGCCCAACACCCTCACTCCAAAACCAGATAGGCAATGTGAGAACAAAGGCCATTCCAGACGAGTAGCAGAGCAGGTTAAGCTTGTCCAGCTTCTTGGAAGACATACCACCGGGAGCCTCTGCCTCTGCCTTTGCAACCTCGTTGAACAACTTCTTTGAAAAGATGTTTTGAGCGACAAACACAATGGTGGCTAAGAGAGCATGGATGACGCCCATCAGTTCACCACCATACGTTGTTTTCCCAGAGCAGGCCAGCATGACACCCGAGGTCAGGGGGATGAGCGAAAAGTAGGTTGCCGTGGGGTATTTGATGTCATAGACAAGTCTATATGCGAGGACAGTAAAGAGGGGTGAGAGACCCTTGATGGTGTGAACGAGAGAGACGGGGATTTTCGAGGTTGCGGTCGAGCTAAGTAGGTGGCCGCCAATCTGAAACGCAGCCAGAGGGAGAGTTGTCATGATGACCTCGCGGGTTGGTTTCCGGATCGGATACTTGAGGGCGGTGATCTTTGTTCGCAGGGTGGGGAAAATGCTCGCAACCTTGGCTGAGAGCATGCACAGCGACGAAACAAAAGCGAATTGAACCAGGGTCAGAGTCGCGGGTTTGTCAAAAGCATTGAGGATCGACTTGGACGATGTGTTGGTCACGGCCGAGGAGGTGTACCACAGTACACACAGGATCTATTTGGTGCGAATTAGCACATCGCTCATAGTTCTACACGGCGCAGGCAAAATGCCAGGCGCTCCCATATGTGAATGTAAGGGTGACAGGCGGGTGAGGGCGTACAATGAGTTTGGGAGATACAGGCGCCCTGAGCGCATCTGCAATCTCGTGGGCATTTTGGCTGACGCTGCCATTGCGCGCCCTGATGTTGCGAAAAGCATCACCAAAGCTCTTTTGTCGGGAGTGGCCGCGGCCAGCAGCTGACCATCCCAGACCCTTAGACTGGTTCGCGTCTTGCCTGCTGACGGGGAGCCAGCGATCAGAGGCCTTGGGCGGGCCGTTGGCATAGCCAGGGGCAGCTCGCAGTGGGCTGGGGGATCGCGACAGGTTGCCCATCGGCGGGTCTATCAGGTCGGGGAACTTTTCTAGCTTCTCCATGACGACAGGCTAGATGATGTGAGGATCGCAATAGGCGAAAGCGGGCGTGGGTGGAGGCTAGCGACGTAATCCGATGCACAGTTGATGGATTGCGTGGCCGCAGGCGGCGTCGAGTAGAACGTGGCTGCAATTAGCCAAAGCAGATGGCGGGATGCGAAACGAGCGACGGTGGTGGTGATGTTGGTATTGGGAGGAGGGCGGCGTGTTATCGACGGTAATTTCGTATTCTCATTGCTCTGTCGCGACCCTTGAAATGTGGCCAAGTCGGGTGGGAGGCAAAGGTAAAAGAGTGGTGGAGGGGACGAGGCGCGGCGAGGCTGGACGGGACGATGACGACGCCCGCTGTCAGGCGCTGGCAGGCGATGGGGCTCGTAACTTATAAGAGAGCGGCTGGGCCAGAATCGCCAGTGGGATTCCAAAATTGCAAATCAACGGGGTTAGATGACGGCAAGTGATTGATGCGCTATAATAATCGTAATAACCCGAGCTCGAATTGGTGCGGTACCGCCATGTCCATGTCCATGTCAGTGTCCTTGCCCAGCTATCGTCGCAGCCAAAATAAACCAGGGGCGCCAAGCTTCAATGATACCCGTTACGTGGCGCTGCTACCACCCTTGCGGCGTCTCATGTTCTTTTTGCCGCACTTGTTCCGATTGCCGCATGTCAATCATCGTGGATGGGGTGACTATATGCGATAAGCCGATAACGATTAAGCGCCGGCAAGCGCGAGACGCCGCAGCAGCTTTTTTTCCATCGCGAGGCTACTGTACCATCGCTCGCGCAAAAAGACTCCACCCAGCTAAACTGGCCTGCGCCTGTCGATTCAACTTTCTCTTGCATCACCCATCACGCACCCCCCTCCCGGCCACCCTCAGAGCTCGTGACCGCCTCGTTGTGGGAATGGGAAGAGGCCCGAAGCAGTCCATTGTTGCGCTCGCGGGTTTCTACGCCATCTTCCAGCTCGTGACTCAGGTCTCCAACCCGGCCGCGTATCCAAAGCACTTCCTGGTCGCGACGCCCTTGTCGCCAACCCCAAATTCACCATGGCGGCTCCCAAAATGACCAAGAACCAGATGCGGAGGGCGAAGAAGAAGGAGCAGAAGAAGGCTCAGGCAGATGTACGCTCAACTGCGCCTCAAACCCCCCTCGTGACACTCCAGATACTGACGCGACACAGATTGCAGCTCCCAAGGCTGAAGAATCCGCTGCCGAAGAGAAACCCGTAGCCGACGAAGCCGCTCAGAAGCCCGCGTCCGACCTCGAGGTGAAAAAGGACGACTTGGACAATGCTGCCCCCGCGGATGGCGCGATTGATATCGACCAACTAGACGAAGATCCAGCTTTCGCCATGTACAAGGATATTTTCAACAAGTTCGGCGCATCCCTTCAGGAGGATGAAGTTGCCAAGGAAGCAAACGCTGGAAACCAAGGCACTGTATTCTTCGGCGACGACGATGATATTCCCTCCGAGGACGACGAGAACGCCCAGCCCAAGCTGTCCAAGAAGAAGAGAAAACAGCTGAACAAATTGTCGATTGCTGAACTCAAAGCCCTCGTCAAGATCCCTGAAGTAGTGGAGTGGCAGGACGTCTCTTCATCAGATCCCCGTTTGCTGGTTCAAATCAAGGCCCAACGAAACGTGGTTCCCGTGCCTACACACTGGTCTCTGAAGAGGGAGTACCTGTCCTCCAAGAGGGGTATCGAGAAGCCTCCTTTTCGCCTCCCTAAATTCATTGCCGAAACTGGTATCACCGAGATGCGCGATGCCGTTCTCGAGAAGCAGGCTGAACAGTCACTAAAGCAGAAGCAGCGCGAACGTGTTGCCCCCAAGATGGGGAAGCTCGACATCGATTACCAGAAGCTCTACGACGCCTTTTTCCGATTCCAGACCAAGCCTGAGTTGACGCGATTCGGCGAGGTTTACTACGAGGGCAAGGAATCAGAAGTAGATTATCAACACTTCCGACCCGGCGAACTGAGCGAAAACACCAAGGAGGCACTTGGAATGCCGCCCGGAGCACCCCCGCCATGGCTGATCAACCAGCAGCGGTTCGGGCCTCCTCCTTCATACCCCACACTCAAGATTCCTGGTCTGAACGCGCCACCTCCTGCAGGAGGTTCATGGGGATTCCACCCTGGAGGCTGGGGCAAGCCGCCTGTGGATGAATTCAACCGACCCCTATACGGCGGTGATGTTTTTGGTTTGACTGCACAGAATGGTGCCCAAAACCAGGCTGCTGTCCAAGCCCCAGGCCCCGCTGGCGAACCTGTTGAGCGAGCCCTCTGGGGCGAGCTACAACCCCGGGAGGAGGAATCTGAGGAAGAAGAGTCAGAAGAAGAATCTGACGAGGAGGAGGACGATGATGATATTCCTGGTGGCCTGGAGACGCCGAGTGGTCTAGAGACTCCCAGTGGCTATGCCAGCACAGTACAACCCGATTATGGCACTGGAGTTGAGACGTCGATTGCAGGCGAAATGGATCTGCGCAAGGAACGTCGTGGCTATGATACTGAAGAGTCAAGTGCCCCTCGCTCTGCTTACACGGTTCTCCCTGAGCGACAAGTTCGTGCCGAGGGTTTCTTTGGAAGCGACCGTGTTTATGATCTCAAGCAAGCCCAGCGACCTGGTATGCCCGTTCTTGGCGCTGAGGATGACTCTCGGAAGCGCAAGAAGCCTGGTGATGTCGATGTAGCACTTGACGTGGATTCATTGCACCAGAATGACGGTATTAGCAAGGAAGACCTAAGGCGCAAGTTCGATGAGGGCAGAAAGGAAGATGGCATTGGCTCCAAGTGGGCGTACGACGATGATCTCAGTGAGATGATTGCGCAGGAGAGTCGGAAGCGACAGAAGACGGAGGCTGAACTACAAGAGAAGAAGAAACAGGGCAAGTATAGATTCTAATAAGCGGCTGGCCTGTATCCTATTTTACATGTATAGGGGTGAGATTGGGTTTCTGCTGCCACTTGTGGCAAGGCGAGGAGGAATGGAACGAAATGGATTTGTAAGATGATGGGTTGGGGCGGATATTGACAGGCGTTTTTGAGAAGTCTTTTAAAGGCGAGAATAGGGCAAATACCATGCGTGTTGAGGTTGATATATGCCCTACAGTCACGAGATCAGCCGTGAATATCAAAATATCGTTACCACCTTCTTGGCGACACATGTTGATATGAAGGCACTCTCTTTGACATTCTGAAATGGGCTGTGCAAAGTGTTTGAGGGACTCGAGTGTCACGTCTGGTCGAACTATCACGATGTAGCAGGTGCTCGAAGTATTCTCCATATCAAAGAATTCAAGCATGTTGAACCTTCTGCATCTCTCCATCGAGAATATTATCCGTGCTCCCAAAACGTCCAAAATATCACCCCACACCTTCAGTCGATACAATTTTCAAACTCTTTTTCTTTTCGTTGCCTTGTTGCGTTCAAAGACTTTCCATTTGGTAACTTCGACAAGACCATGCATGCTGAAGTTCCAGATCTCGTCCAGTCAAGGCATGGAATGGCATGGTGACACTGAAGTCCCATCATCTTTCTCAGCTAAAATAGACGACTGTTTACGAGGCCACCCAATATAGAGGAACTTGGTCAACTTCAAACCTCCTGAGAGTCTCAACACATGGCTATCTATTTGTACAATTCAAACCTCAAACGCAGCAAACTATACGCGTGCTTCTTTTGATATCTAGACTCACGATTTCGGCATGAGAAAGAAGAAGAATGGGAGCAGAAAATAGAATCCCACCTTTTTATATTGTAAATATATTTAAAACATCATCTTAGTTCTCCTAGTAATGCTCTGGCCTGTGAAGAATTTGTAGAGTAGGTTGCCAAGCGAATATTTGGATGCCGTAATTGAGGACCTCAACCCCAATTTAAGATCATGACAGCAAGCAGAGGCCAAAAATGATAAAAGAAAAACCGGTTATATGTCTTGAACTTTCAAAGCTTGAGAGCTTTAGAAAAAATTTGCACTCCATGGTGAGAAGAGATTGTGCAGCTCAAAGCGGTTCTTATTCGGTCAAGTTGGAGAAAGGACACCACCTTCTTTGGAAATATTACGCAGATGTCCAATCCCGATAAAAAATCGCCAAAATGCTTGCTTCATCCTACCCTGGGGATTTTTTATTATACAATCGAAAACGATATCGTTTTTGGGAGCAGCCTGCGGAAGACCGTTGCCTCGTCACCGTGATGTAGTCGGTCAAGGGTAGGTGATTCTGAAGTCGAGCAATAGCACAATAACAGGGATACAATTAGGTGATTTACTGTTTTAATATTAGTATTTCAACGAAGAATTCTTTTCTATCAGTACCTTTTCCACTGGTGAACTAGTGTATTACGCGTGGCTCACTCCTAATTACCTGATCACTTGTGGTCACTCGAACGAAATGCACAATGTTTATCGGGTGAGGGAAGCGTAACCCACGAAAGTTTAAAAGTATACGCCAATAAACTCGATTACCTTTTAACTGCCTCAATAAAACTACCATCGAGAATAGCAAGGCTAACTCGTGGGGGATCTCAATGCAAGTACCAAATATTGCGTTGTCATGAGGTCCACCATTAGGATTATCTTCTCAGCGGTCGACATCGGGCAAGGGTAGTATTATCAGCCTGTTACGAAACTTTTTGTGAATATTTATAGCGACGAAACTTTCCGTAGGTAGTGGCTAGGCTAGGTATGATTCCAGGCCAGTTAGGTAGCACAAGAAATCGCCAACACAGTTCATTGGAGAGTCTGGGATTTCATTACCGCCATGTGTCCGATCACGAAAGACACGTAATCATCGATAAATAAAACTTCTGAAGATGCATTTATTTGATAAAATTATTACACAAGTTCAAATACTACTTTACGGGATTGAGGATATTATCGAACAGAGGTAGGAAAATAGGTCCGGTGGAACAGGGACAGAAAAAAATCGAGAGTGCGGATAAAGCAAACAAAATCAGATGTTTCGTTTCTGACATTTCATTTGGTTAAAATAGGTTTGATGTTTTGAATCCGTGATAATTATTGAACTACTAGAATGCACATCTTGCTCCCAAAAACTGGTGGTGTCGGGAACGATATAGCAGTTTTCTCTATCATATTAAAATCTATGAATTTTCAATATCCAGAGGATCAGACTGAAGGTCCGTTCACAATCAACCATAGAGTACAAATATTTTTGCATTAAAGGATAGATATGTATTTGCAGTGGCTGTGAAGAACGGATATATCATGAACATATCAGCTTCTTCGGGGCGTGTTGCCATCTCCTCTATCTGCAATGATTGTTTTATTAGCAGCTCGGACTGATGGCATAATTATCTGAAATCGAAGTTTCATACCGGGATACAACGCAATTGTGATAATTTTCTCACTCGTGAATGTGCTCGAGTGGTGTCAAGCAATAACGCGAAGTGAGCTGCTTGCGAGGTGGGTTTAATACTTAGGATGGAGGGGAAGGACCTAATATTGGCATTCTAATGACGAGACTGAGTGCGGAAGAAACTAACTTGCACTCAATTCACGAAGCGCGCATTTAGGTCTTTGTCGATTGTATTTGTCCAAACGTGGGCATTACTGAGGCGACTGTTTGTTTGCATCCATCATAAACTCAATGATGCCAAAAATCTCCTATTAAACGGTTTCCCATTCTTTGCTTGTCGTGAACTCGCAATTTAGCCCCAATCCTACGGCTGACGACCACTCATCTTTATCAGCTTCGTGGGTGTACTCCGCTAGTCCACATCCGGTGATTGTGCTACAAAACCATGCCAAGGCAAGCTCCGCCGTGCCATCAACGTCGTGCAACTGTGGTGTTTCTTTTTCGACCTTTCCGACCAAATCGAAACACGGCAATCGGAGATGAGTTAGAACAAACTTAAAAAGTATATATTGTATGTTACAGAACAGACGCAAGACAAGCTTCGCAGGCGATTATTTAGAAGTGCCCCAAACAAGATTCCTTAGAGCCATGAAAAGTAGTCAGCTCTGCGTAAAGAATTCCCATCAGCGCCAAAATTATATGCAGATAACCCATGCCTCAATTAACCCGCCATGCTCCCCAGAATCCCTTCATCATGCGCTAACCTGCACTTCATTTACTTGCATTCGAAGCCCCAGGACATTTCCAATGCATTTTACGCGGCCGACCCCTCTTAGGCCTCAAATCAGAGAAGGGAGAGTCTGATCCTGACTGGCTGGGAACAAGAGACCTATCCCCATCAGCCCGTATATGCCGCCCCCGCGGTTTCGCTGTGCATTGACTTGACGATGACGGCGAAGTTCCCCTTGAATCAAGTTCGTGAGTAGTTTGGCGTGGTTGCAGCGCTGGCAATGCCTCCTTCTAAGAGGCCTCCTTTGGCTTACTGCAAGAGTTACATCGCCATTCACGGTCGGTCACAGGAGTGATGGCATTCTCCTCAATACAACTGGAATGGTAGAGCCGGTGTGGACAGGCCTATAGGGAACCAGTTAGAAGCAATCATCGCGGCTAGAACTATCAATCTGCATACCTGTTTGTTCGAGCACAGAAGCAATCTCGGCCCGAGAACTGGAAGATGGCAGATAGCACATCCATTCTTGTTTTTCCGCATCTGAGAAGCGCGTGGGGATTGGCTTGGGGTGGGCTCTGGAGTTTGCTCGCAGTTGGCACCATTCATCTGTGGTTTGATTTGCCCCTTCATTTTGGACCTTTCCCCGTTGATTATGCGAAAAGCGTCACCGACTGTCTTGTCGTCGAGCACATCGCGTGCGAGAAGGTAACTAGAGTGCTTTCCAAATTCGAGCATACGGTGCTTGGAGCCTGCTAACCAGGAAACGTGATCCCGAATAAAGGCAATCCAGGCACGAGGGAAATAGGCAGCGGATGTGAGATTTTGCTGTAGTATGAAGGCATCCCACTTGCAGACGTACTCTTTCTCAGCCGCCGTTACATCTGAGAATTCTGCAATATTTTCCCGGTGTTTATGGATTAACCATTCGTTATCCTTGATTGGTCTCGGTACTTCATCTCCAGGTTTGAGTCGTGCCTTGCTCACAGGGTCAAATACTGGTTGACCAGTATCGGGAATGTACACTTTTCTTCGCTTTTTGACCGGCTCGGGCTCCTGCTGCGCCGAGGTTTCGGGGCTGGGGCCAAAGAGCTGACCAGAGGCACTTGACCTTGCGGGGGACTGCAATGGCTCGGCGGTGGTCTCTGGTACCAATCGGGATGTGATCCACGACTGGTCACCGGCAGCGAGTGTTTCCAAATTGAAAGGCTTGACAGGTCGCCCAAGGTTGAAGGTTTTTGTAGGGGATGACTCGGGCTCAGGACAGAATGAGACCCGGAACTGCGGCCCCTGGTTCGTCGTTTCAAGTAGGTATTCGTAGTCCGAGTGAGCGGTTTGCAAGTGGAGTTGTAAATGAGCCATGGACTGGTTTACAACGCCACATGAGATACATCGGTAAAGGTCCAGGGCGACAGGTTGATCGATGGGAAGGAAGTATGTCACGCGGCCTTCAGTGGTCGTGGTCTGTCCGGCTCTTGCCCGACTCTTCCTTTCCTTGCCTTGCGCCTGGTCGCTAAGGACCTTGAGGTTGTAAACTTTGTTCTTCTCCCGCACCCTCAGAGACCTGCTCGGTGTCTGATCCCCTTCTACCATCTCATCCTCGACCTCGTGGGTAGAGTCGTCGCCGACATGACCACTGACACCATTCGTGATGCCGTTAGGCTCGTGATTAAGGTTGGGTTCAAAACGGCCTTCGGTGAAGTTTTCCGCATCTGGGTCAATTGCGGTAATGCAGGGCATTGAGCCCTTCTCAATGCGCTTCAGAGCACGAAAGCCCGAGGTCCATCGAAGATCAACATCCATGACATAATCGGTTTGTCGCGGCGGTTTTTGAGGGTGATGGGTAGACGTGAGGCACAGAGGATTTTTGTTCCTGCCGTACACCTCACCAAACTCACTGGACATGACCCAGAGCCGCTTTGCAGGGTCGGGCAGGGACCCAGGGTCTCCTGATGGAATGCCGAAATCCTGAGGCTCAAGAGGCGGCCATGGGCCTTTGTTGGTAGCCTCGAGTTCAACTACAAGTTTGTATGATTTGGCAATATCGTGAGAATCATCATCGAGCCGGTTGACTAGCATGCTTTCTTCCGGAACGAAGAAAGGTTTGGGCATATCAATCCGGGCTACTCGATTGGGACCGACAGGATTTTTGTACGTCGTGATGTCGCACAATTGATTCTGGCAGTGCAGGACCCGATGCCAGCTGGTGCTTGTGTCATAAATGGTGATGCGACAATTACCCTTGGTGTTGAGCACGTCGCGAGGCACGACGGAACTTTGAAAGGCACGGACTTTTTTGGACTCCTTGTGAAGTATTTTGAAAATTTCAATGCGCAACGTGTTCCGGTTTTCTGAAGCGTCAGGGGAGGCAATGAGATGGTCCATCTCGAGAGAGTCCGGTGACGACAACCGGCGGCGCTTCTGAGGCGGAGTGCTGTCATCCGCTGAGTACGCTTGATGGCGCCTCGGGGTGGAAAGCGCGACACCCATGGCTTGATTTTGCAAGGAGTTGACTCCGTTGAGCCAGTTCTGTTGGGTAAAGGGGGCCGTCCGCTGGCTGCGCCTTTTCAAGTTCATGGCGGAGGGGCAGGGTCATACAAAAGACAAGGAATAGTGAGGCGAGCAAGCAGAGCGCTGGCTACTGCTGCTCTTTCTTTGGTGACTTTGGCTGCTGAGAGACATTCAAAGGAGCGTGGTGGTGTCGGCGCTCATGGTACAATTTTGGTCTTCGGCGTGGCCGTGAGAGGCGCTGAGAAACGCTGAGAAGACGAATGAGAAAGGGGCCTGAGACGGCAACGTCAAGGTCGAGGCGACTGAAAGAGAGTTCGAGCGCGAACGAGGAAGTAATAATGAAAGAGGGCGGGAGCCCGACGTCTGTGTGAGTTTGGGCGTTTAATGGTGGAAGTGAGTGGTGAGCGTGGATGCGACTGCGGATGTAAATAAATGAGGACAGCGCAGTCGCGTGCAGGCCGCCAGAGCCGCTGTTTGGTTCACGTTTTCTTCGGAGGCAAGACGCCGCATCCAGCAGAAGAAGCGATGGCGCATGGGAGGCCCGTCGGCAGCGATTGGATCAGCGGCAGTCGTTGTGTGAGCCGGTGTTGAAGATTGACTCGTGAGCGCGGCGGCTGCGAATAGTGCAGTGAGACGCGTGCCAGCAGCCGGGTGACGGAGCAGGGAGATTCTATCGCGACTCCCAATGCGGACTAGCGCTTGAATCACCAATCCTGGCAGCCACGGGGGGAACCATTCACACTTGAGGAAGACCGACTTAGAGCGGGCCACTTGCTTTTGCACGGCGCGCCAACGCACCAAAAAGCGACGTGATTTTATGCTTTAAGCCGATGACCCCGGCCCAGGGATACCTTCTTGACGAGTTTACAATGCGACTATCGGGGCCTTTGTGGATCATGATGCATGCTCGGCTTGGCCATCATGAGACGGCATTGTTTTTAGATACTGAATTGATTGATTTTGGGCAAAACCCGGGAGATTTCATACGTGAGATTTGCTACTGGCCGTACGCACCCAAAGGCTATCCCATTTTTTGAGGTACTTCTGCCCTCGTAAATTTCAAACCACGCACTGCGCACGGCTTAACATGCTCTCGCGCTATCCTGGTTTAGAACGGGTCGTTGGTGATTGGTTCATGGATCAGAGTGGACCACTCCACCAAGCGGATCCCCAGTGCGAGGCTGGCTCTCCTCTGCTCCAGGCACCAGGCTTGACTTTGCCCCTCCAAACCCTCTCCCTTCGTGACGTCGCAATCCATCTTGCTATTCTTCAACGGCGCTGTGATTTATTCGTGATCGGTTACACAAAGAAAAGACTTATGGATCAATAGCCCTGGCTTGAGTTTGCAGCCACGTCAAGCCTTGCGAGTCCTGTGTCGCTCGGATTCGAGGACAATCAGCTTCGAACAAAGCGACACCAAGTCCCGGCTTCACTGGGTATGTACATTGCCGTTTTGCGCCGGCTTGGCCGCCTTTGTTAATGGCCAAGCGCTTTGATTGCTTCGAAGCGGAATTCCCATCTTAAATACACCCACGTACTGATATTGCCTACTTTTTCCAGGCCTTCAAGTTGCAATGGCGAGAACAAGAGCCTCCGACTTTTCCGATCGCAATCATGCAGCCCGTCGCAACCCTCGCCGTGCATCCCAAACCCAAGTCGCCCGTCCGTCTCGCACTTCATCGCGGTCGCATCCGAGAATAAATTATGGCGAAAACTCTTCGAGTGACGAAGATGATGCCGCAACCTCTCTGTCGAGCGCTGAGGACCCGGAGTCGGATCTGGACAGCGAAGGGGTCGCAGATGAAGTGCATTTTGGATCCCTTCATCGCCCGAACACTCGTCGCACTGCTACGAAAGTCCTTTCAGATAGGCGTGGGAGTCTCCGAAGTGCGCAACAGGCCACCGTCGCTTCTCAAGCTACCAATCAAGCTTCTGCGATCGAGCAGGCCTCGCGGAGCCAACGACCTCGTCAAAACCTCAAAAAGCGTCCCAGTCGTTCAAGTAGAGGATCAAATCCCCTAAAGAAACGCCGCGTCTCCCAGCAACCCCCCGAGATATCGATCCCTCAGGGCGTCATTCCTGAATGGCGTGACCCGCAGATGCCTTACGGTGCATGGATCGACATATTTTACTATGCCGCGACAACTGGTGGCTATGACACACTCGATGTCAACTGGCTGCTCAACGCTGCCACAACTTGCAAGTCATTCTTAGAGCCTGCTCTGTCAGCGATCTATCGTTGCCCGCCAATCACGACCTCGGGCAAAGCAAAACGACTCGCAGCCCTTTTGGAGCGCCCGCCGTCTGAAACCCGTCTAAACTATCGTGCCAAAATTGAGTCTCTCTATATAGATGTTCAAGTCGTACCGCAGGCCGTCATACACAAGATTGTGCATCCTTTGCCGCGCCTCAAAGAAGTAGTGCTCTTCACTCAGCATGATCAACCGCCGTATAGAGAGCTCGATCGTACCATCAGATGGCACTATTCAGAAGACATCTTTCGCGCATTAATGCCGTCTAAAGCTCAGCTAGAGCCTACGGACGAAAAACCATATTATACTATGCTGAAAAGTTGGGAGTGGAGTGGAAGGCTTTTGGGCGGGCATGTTGCAACCATCAATGATATCGCTCGTGTACACCAGGACCCCACATTTGCCCACCTTACCCAGTTGAGCTTCACCAACTTTCAGGTGCCATCCTTGTACAAGCCGCGCCCCAAGCCCGGAGACGAAGAAAAGGAGTTGGAATTGTACAATGAAGATGGCGCTTTGATCGATTCCATCGCAGGGGCCATCTCAAAACTGCAATCTCTAAAACACCTGGTGTTTGAATCGTCCACTGTTATGAACCATCGCATGCTCCCCCAACTCCCAAAGTCTTTAGTGCATCTTGGACTCATCAACTGCTGGGAGGTAAAGTCAGAGGATCTTGAGCCCTTTCTTCACTCCCATGGCAGGCATTTTCGCAGCCTGGTCTTGTCGCACAACCAATCCTTGGACATGGGGTTTTTAACCACATTGGGTGACGCATGCCCCGGCCTCGAGGAGCTTCGCATGAATCTGTCATATTTCCGCCACCATGACTCGCTTTCGTTGGTCAATAATGACGCCGATCCCATGTATGAGCATGCTTTGCTCCCACATCAGACTCCCAAATGGCCAACCAGCATTCGCGTGCTAGATTTCGAACACATCCGGCATTGGAGCGTAGAAACTGCAGAAATGTTCCTCCAATCGCTTATTGACAATGCTGGCAACCTTCCTAACCTGCGGCACCTCGCTGTCAAGACCATGCTTAACATTCCCTGGAAAGCCCGTGCAAACATGCGCCACGAGTGGCGGAAGAGGCTAGACAAGGTCTTCCTTCGCCCATTTGAGCCACCCAAGAACCACACGTCACTGAGGCAGCCACCAACTGAGCAGAGGCCTGACCCTCCACCAGAGCCTGCGAGGCGAAAGATCTCCTCGGGTGGCCCCTCGGCGTCTCGTCGGAGCACCCGTATTGCAGCGCAAACGTCTGATTCGGACTCTCAGAACAGCAACAATTCTAAAGACCCGCGTAACACCCGTCGTAGACCAACCTATCGAGACCCAGATACAGACGAAGATGAATTTGATAATTCTGAAGATGACCATCCTGAACCAAAAGAAGGCGAGACAGCCTTGCCTGTCGTGCCCGTCACGCAAGGTCTCTGTAAAACAGTCGCCATCGTCTTTGACAACCAGAAGCCTACCGAGCTGCAGTTTGGCATGGAGGATTTCATGGATGAGGACCGATCCGAATCCGACGGAGAATGGGATGGGGACCAAGATGAATACGACGAACCCACCTACGCCTGGTGACACTACACTGGATTGCATAGGCATGAAAAACTTTTGTTACGTGGTGCCCTGGTGGCCTTGTGAATCGTATATGTATGAATTACGAAGACATTCTTACGCAACACACACAACGATATGACGGCATGATATTTGATTCGGAAAAAAAAAAGGATGTAGCCTGATGAACGAGCTACACCGTCTGTACAGCCACTAGCCCCCTTAGGTACTTTAATAGCGCAACTGTTTTCATGGACATGTACATAGCAAAGGGGTCTTGAGATTCAGCTCGACCTAGAGCGCGTTCATCTTATACGGAGAGTTGTGGAAATTCAAAGCCCTCCTTCACATTTTGATGTATGGCCTGTGTCTTGAGTGGAGCGTGGTCTCTCGCAGTTGCTTTCGCTAAAAATTACAAGCCAAAAAAGTTTGGCGTCTTAGCAAGACACCAGCTGAAATCAAGACCATCCATGCTTTGAGACTGGTATGATAAATCGAGTAGAAGATACTCCAATCAAAAATGAACATTTTAGGTCTTCCGCTATTGTTAATTTTATTTCAATTGATATTCCAAAAATATAACAATTTCTAGCAACGTGGATAGAAGCACTACGTGTGATTCTGGACTTTGGGTGTCTCGTCGTACGAGGCCATACCGACACTGGAATAGCTAGCAGCAATCATCTGTGGTACCAAATAGCATTCAAGCATTACATCGGACAATATGAGCGTCATGTTTTACTCAATAAAGTCATTAATGTATTTATGAAACTGGTGGTATCTTTGCAGAGGCATCTTACACTAGCGACAACTCTAATCGCGAGATGATGTGGGTTACTCATCTGGCCGTTGTAGTGTACAAGTACAAAAATAACATCGCTGCTGTCCAGTCCAGAGCCATGTGTGCATAAAACGATCGCTGATAATGCAAAGTCGTTAAACCTCCTCCCTGTCCATATCGTTTTGCCTTCATCGCCAATGCTCCTCACTTGGCAGCAAACACATTCTGCTCTGCCATATTAAAACGCCGCGCCGCCCATACCCTCGCCAGCCATATTTTTCATGCTCTTCTCACTCAAGTCACTTCGCATTTCCCATGCCCGCGATTCACGTTCCAATCGATCCCAGTTGTACAGGCTCTTGCGCAGACGTTCCTGCTTGGCCTGTAATTCGTCTCTGAGCTTCTCTTCCTCGTCCTTCAGTTTCCGGTAATGCGGCTCAATCTCTCGGGTCACGCCAAGCGCGACTGGAGTCATGGAGGGATCCAACTTGCCCCCGGGGACGAGAGGCGGAAGGGTTGCGAGCATGCTCTGGGCTAATGTCTGCCGGGGACCACCTGGATGCTGAGCCGACGGGCCGGTGGGAGGGTTGAAGGGACGGGACTGCGTTGGAGTGGAAGATGAAGGTGCATTAGAAGGAGTAGCCCGAGGGCCAGTGGGGATAGCAGCGGGCCCATTCGGCGTCGACGGAGATGGAGAAGGCCCCGTCATGTGTCTTGTGGGTGGTTGTGTCCATCCGCCCCTTCCGCCACCACGAGGTGCAAATCCTCCCCGGACCGGAGGAACATATCCTCGCGGGCCAGCTGGAGGGTTGGTAGGACTGGTCGTCCCTGATCGAAGTGGGGGAGCAGTGGGTGTTTGTGTTCGCACCGGTGGTGGAGGAGCTGGTGTAGCAATTGGTGTAGTGAAATTCCTGTTTGCCGAAGGGCCTGTTGGAGGTGCTCTCAAGGCGGCAGGACCACGTGGTGGTGATCGAGAGGCGGGTGTAGTTGGCTCATAAGGCACGGGGCGTGGTGTATCTCTTGGAGGAGCGGCTCCAGTGACAGCGGAGTGACGAGGAGATTCCTCACGAGGCTGGGGAGCTGGTGAACGGGCCCTGATGGAGCTAGGGCGAGGGGATGACCTTCCAGATGCTGATTGAGATGTGATTGCCGATGAAATGCCTGATTCTCGAGGTGGAGAAGCTCGACGGTACGATTGATACCGGTCGGCGCCGCGTCGACTAAGAGAACGTGAGCGTGGGCGATAAGAGCCGCCGCCGCCGCTAGGGCCTCGAGGCGGCGATCTTCCAAGAGGTGTTCTATCTCTCCTGTCTCTACCGTATGGTGACCTTGATCTGCGCCTGCCTTAGTTAGTAACGAGTTCCAATAACATACAATCTCTACTCACCTGTCGTCTCGACGATCGAACTCGCGTTCTCTGTCGCGAACTCTGTCTCGGTCCCATTCTCTGTCCCTCAGACGGTCGCGGTCGCGATCTCGATCCCAATCTCTACCAGGAGACCGTGGACGCTCATACCTATCGCCACGCATAGGAGATGGCCTCCTCGACAAACTTCGTCGAGGGGGCGATGGCCTTCTCATGGGAGATCTTGTGCGTTCTCGCCGCCGCGGGCTCTCGCGATCTCTTGACCGTTCTCGTCGATAACGATCACCGCCACTTCGAGACCGCCGCCGTGGTGGGTATCTCCCAGGAACGTAGCTATCAGAGGCTGCGGGAGGAGGACTTCGGGGACGAGGGCTTCGCGGTCGTGGACTTCTCGGTCTGTCCCTAATCGGACTGCGCGCTCGCCTTGGTGATCGATCCCGAGGAGTTGGTCGCCATGATTCACCTGCACCATATCTGACGACTTCTCCATCGTCATATCTTTTCCAAGTTAGCGTGGACAAACAAAAACTTGCCTGCATGATTAAGTGTGCATATGTGGGGTATCGCTGGAGGCGAAGCAAACAAAAATAACAAACAGGGAACCAAAAAGGAAAGGGGCCGCCGTTCATGCTGCAAGAATTGTACGATGGACCAGTCGCATCGCGCTGTCATTTGCCATCCCTTCCCCGTATAAACAAGCATACGCCAACAGAGCAGACGGAAGGTTGAGTTGTCCCTCAAAAATCCATATGTTCCAGGCCTGTTGGTTCTTCCTCAACCGACATCACCTGCCAGAGGGGGCTTGGACCGTCAATTACTACTGCTGGCCCTCGAACGGATTTGTGATTTTCTGCAGCTAGACGTAGGAGAAAAAGAAACATTTTCCCAGGATCCTCAAGGAAATGTAGACAGGGCCGAAGGAAGAGACCGTCCAAATTGACTTCACGTAATTGGATCCATGGGTATTTATATTGGAAAAACACCCGAGTTCTTGGCTGGCCGTCTGCGAAGAGTTGCTAGACCTCCCAAATGGTCAGGAATTTCTGACCACTGCGGATCACCAGGTCGATGTAGTGTATCGCATAGTCGCCCGTGCAATTGATGGGATATCTGAACAAACACATAGGAACTCGTCTGGGGGGTTCGTTCGGGATCATTGAGCGGCCTCTGTTGAATTTGAAGCGATAGGGACGGCGTTCTCTTTCAAGAAGTCCTGTCGCGCGTGCAGCTTCCTCGGTCTCGACGACACAAGCGAGTTGCGCAGAGTTGGTGAACGGGACTTGAGATGTTGTGATACCGTCTGCGACGCTCGCATTCACCGTCACCTGAGCTTGGGGTATAGCTGAACTCTGCTCATTGATACGATTCGGCTCGGATTCCAAGTTATCCTTTCTTGATGTGGCAGGGTGAGGTTCGGCTTTGGCTTGGTCCTGTTGGCATCGAAGCGGGAGTCGGGTGGTAGACATCATGAAACTCGGATATACGGTAGTGCACCGTCGGGTATCTGGTCTGCCACGCTCGAATATAGGGGACAGAGATTCAAAAGTCATATGCGATCGGACCAAACGAGTGCAGCTTTGGTGGCGGTCCCAGATATCGATGATTTGAAGGTTTCATAAGGAGTGGGATGGGTTGTTGACGATGATGGGTGGGCTTGCAGGCAACGGGGACGAAGAAAACACGGTTGACTCACCTCCTACCACGATCGCGATCCATGGTTGCTGTGTTCTGCGCGACAAAGCGTGCGGCAAGTGCTTTGTTCGGGAAGGGTTGAGCTTGGAAGTTGGTGGGAGATCGCAAGCACGCGTCTGGGTCAGGAGCTTTCCAAAGATTCGCCGGAGATTTCGCCTCCCGGCCCCGGATAAGATAACCACACAGTGCTTTTCATGTCACACACTGTATAAGGCACTGTAACCCGCCAACCCATTGGGAGCGAAAGCCTTGATGACACTACACAAGCCAAAAAAAAAAAAAAAAAGGCTGGATTAGAATGTAATAAGTGAATTGGGATTAATATCATGTTTATCTTCTCTGTATTTCGACTGAAAGAAAGTAGTCCGCACAAGCCAGTAGGTCCATCGATTACTCTATCCTAAGGCCCCTATTTCTGCGCGCAACGAACAAAAAAAATTCTACACAGCCCTTTCGGACCTTGAAAAACACATCATGGCTTGTCGTCATCTGTTGTATCGCCCTCGGATGATTCGGTTACTCTTGCCATGATCCACTCCTGTGCTTCACCCGCATGCGCCTGCATCATCTTACTGAGACCGAACATGGGGCTTCTGATTACAGTGCCGAATCGTCTTTTGTTCACCTTCCTTGTGAGGTCATGGTCTGACCAACAGGCATGATCACCTGCAACATAGACGCGAGAGTTTTCTTTATACCATGAAGAAAGATCAGTGTCGATATCAGACTTGACGGGCCGAAGATTGCCTGTAACGAAGTTGACGACGCCCGTAATTCTTGATTTGCAATCTGAATATGGTCAGTAAGATGCGCTAATTATACAGAACCTTCTTCTTATTATTTTTTTTTACCTCTGTTTAATAGCAGAACCTTGACTCCGAGGTATGCATTTCCAACGCCCATAACGAAGAAATCCTCGGCGTCGTACAACTGAAGATAATTGTCCCAGAGGTAACAAACTAGGGATTGGATCTGCTCCTGCAAAGCCCTTTCCTGCGATACAGGGATAAACGCATCGGAATCCTAGATTGTTAGAAAGAAAAGAGAAAGTGGTTTAGAATGCAATGCGTACCTCTTCGTGCGTGATGTATGCGGGGACGTTGATATCCATGACCCCAAACTTGTGGCTGACGGCCCAATCGATATATTCTGTGACTCCATCGACCTATTGCGATTAGTTTCTAAACCTTAGAGTATTGTGATCAACTACTTACAACCCATGCATTATGCGGTTCAACCGTCGTATCAATGACATCTGGTTGCGCTAAGAGTTGGGGACTGTACTTCGTCAGCATTTAGGGTTCCTTGTTTATAGACGGTTGACTTACGGGTCGTGAATGATCATCAAAATCCTTTTCGCGGCGTGCAATCCTGGTGTTACCAAAACTTGATTCTCGAATGACTTATAAAGCTGTTCGCGCTGCACATAGAGCGGGACCATGTTGTGTTTAGCCTGGAGAATCTGGCGCTGTGCATTTCTGATGACATCGTGGAGCCGATGGGCATTGAGACCCTGTACATCAGGAACATCGACAATACCAGGTCGCATGCATTCCCAATATGGTGCTTGGTGTGCTTGGACCTTGGCCAATATGCGTGCGGCCTCTTTGTTGATTTTGGGTAGCTGCATCTTGGGAGGGGGCTCGCCCATGAGGGTCCGCGCAACGGCGACGGCGGAATTGGAGATGGCTTTGAGATTGTAACCGCCCTCCAAACAAACAGCAACTTTGCCATCCGCAAGAGACATGAGCATGTGTGTCATGTGAGCATAGCAGCCTGGAGAGACAAAGCAGCCTCCTAACTCGTCACCATCAGCAGCATCGAAACCAGCGGAAATGACAACGAGGTCCGGGTTAAACTCTTTAGCAATGGGCATGACGATTTTTTGAAATGCAGCCATATATTCTCCATCACCCATCCCTTGATCGTGCCAGCCGATGTTGATGTTCATACCAAGCCCGGGGCCGCTACCACAATTCTCGATTCCGCCATCAGGAGTCATAGGGTTTGGGGGTTTTCCGGGGTAGAAGTGACCGTTTTGGTATACGTGAATCGAAATGTAGAGAACGTTGGGGTCTTCATAAAAGATGTTCTGCACGCCATTGCCGTGGTGGACATCCCAGTCTAGGATGAGAACCTTTCGGCACAGATCTGGGTAGTCCTGCTGGCAAGTTCTCACTGCAACAGGAACATTGTTGAAGAAGCAGAATCCCATTGGTGCATCAAACTCAGCATGATGCCCAGGGGGGCGAATGACTGCGAAAGCATTTTTGACCTGTCCGGTGATGACATTTTTGCAGGTTTCTATGGCACCGCCCGCGGAAAGCATAGCTGCCGGATATGACATGCTACCAACGTATAGGGATTCGCGCCCTTGGTCATATTGCCTTGTGAGTTCTCTGAGCTCGGAAGTGCTCAGGTTCTGGAGGTTCTCAACCCAGCTCAAGTGGTCAGGGGAATGGGCAAGACAAATCTCCTCGCGTGTTGCCTCACGAGCAGGGATCCGCCACATGTACCTTGTTGGGCACTCCTTGATGATTCTGGCCAATTCAGATTCCGGGCCAGTATAGACAAGGCCCATCTTTTTGAAGGCCTTGAAGATTTCATGGATGCGACGAGGGTCCTCAGGATGATGTGTGTTTGGACTGTAGTCCGCATTCATATGAAGTTTCATGCGATCGTCATAGCAACATCCAGTTGGAAGAAGACCTCGTCGCCTCATCTGATCCAATGCGAGGTCTTGCGGCTCTGGGTCGCTATCTGGGTCATAGCTCCCCTCCGAAGCGGTATCATCGTCAGCGATGCCATTGCTGCCATCCTCCGTGACCCCATTTGGAGGACCAGCGTCTTCCATGGGATGGTCTTCGCCCTCCATAGGAGTAGCAGAACTCATACTCGATTTGAAAGAGCACTCCAAACTGAATTTATGGCGGTGAGTCTTCGCCTCTGTCGGTGTAGATGCTCAGGAGCCAACCTCCAGGGCCAAACCCAACATTCGTCTTTGTAATACCTAGATCAAGATTAGTGGGGATGCGAAACAGATGAGAATATCGAACTTTGGTTTTTGATTAAAAGAAATAACAGAGTATCAAATAAAAGACGATAGCGCGGTGGCCCTTAAAAGATCAAGGTGAAGAGCGAACGTCCCCGAACAACGGCTCTCATTCACCTCAGGGATAACAACACGCTAACATGGGGTGGGAAACAAACAGTAGCAACCAAGGTGAGAAACCAAAGAATGCTCTTTACTAAAAAAAAAAGCTTGATGCCAGTAGCACAATTGGCGCGCGCGCACAACCACACAAACTCACCAATTAAGTGCAACAAGCTTCCCCCAAACACCAGGATGGCGCGATGAACAGGGCGCTCGAGGCGATCAACGCACACGAGGGGCCTTCTGCAGGCGGCCAAAAAGGGGGCTTCGCCGCGTGCAGAGTCGTACAAGTGTTGCAGACGCCGTGGGGGGTGGAGGAAGTGAGTGGCTGCGGAGGCGCGCAGGCGTGAAGGTGAGGACTGGCTTGGGCCGCCTATCTTTAAGTTGGATGCGAAGTTGAGGCTCCGTGGCTGTGGATGGCTTTGGCGGGTTGTCCTCGGCGCTACTGGCCAGTGAGATGGGCCCCTTCCTTCAGTGGGCAGCTGGCCTTGTGGGGTGCAGTTTAGCGGCTGCTCTCCGCTAACCCGCCATAACACATGATCTCTCACATGTACAACGTGGTTGGTATCTCCAGCAGCTGTTGTCAAAAGAGCAAGGGGCGAAATGGTTTCGAATAACGACATTCAAAGACAAACAATAGCTATGAATTGACACTGGCTATTCCCGGTATTCCATTTCCGCAATATGCTCTTTCGCTCGGTCCACCGCTTTGACTTTGTTGAGCTTCACATGCTTCAGAACAAAAGGGGTCACAGATGAAACAAGAGCAGATGTTGCTTTTCAATCCCCCAAAAGACAGTCTTCTTGTATATATTCTATGTCCACATGTATCAGATAAATGCCACCAAGTAGTCTAATGGGACCCGATGCTTGCAAAAACTTAGTATACCGAAGACATAATGAAGCGCCCGCCAACCCAATCCTGTTGCTGAAGCTCTTCTAGGTAGGATCCATCGTCACCTCTGGGGGAGTATTGCGAGAAAGAACGCACAAAATTAGCTCCTACAGGGAGAGAACCATCAGGCCTGGCATCGCCACAAAAAACTAAGCGTTCCTTGTCACGTTCATCATCAAAGTCAATGATGCCGCCAGCGCTATCTTCAGGCAGACTCGGCATCCTATCCAACCACTGGCGTTCGTCTAAAGCACACCTGATGGCGACTTGAATAGACTCTTGATCAAAGGTTAGCGTCGGATTATGTAGTCTGGCCTCGACAATAAGCCGCCCTCGTGCGTAGCTGTAGATGTTCTCGAATAGATGCATCAACTCCTTGGGGCCAAGTTTTGCGTAGGTTTTGACTATACGTCCCCAGGGACTTTGGTCGGTCCATCCTGTTAGTAGTGATTGAGGACGATCAACAGTATCAATTAGGGGCGAGTCATCACAGTCCTGCGTCTCAAGTTAACGATATGAAGGTGGACCATCTCATAGTTGTCTTACAGTTAATTGGGATGGATCGAGGCGAGGACAAAGGTAGTGCAATACTACATCCTTCATCGTCTCAACCAGATCCATCAGCTCCAACAATTCGCTTGTTGAATGTCGTCGCATTTGGCTAGTTCGAATGTCATTTACGAATGGCTCGGGAAGCCCAACCCTTGGGCGTGGAAAATCGCCATGGAAGTAGAATCCATAGAGCCACCACCGGTAAAAAGCTCGCCGGAATCTCTCTGCCTCATGAGGGCGTAGGAGCCGGCAATTTTCTGGCTCATGGAACCATCTCATTTGAGGGAAGCGTTCCTCCCACCCACGTACGATCCGGCAGTACTTGAGTAGGGTCCCCAAATCATTCTCGGTCAATGTGATTGTATTCGTACCAGAAGGAGGGCCCATATTAGATTTCCCAGCTTTGAGAACTTTGGTGAAGCCGTTTTGGGACCTTTCTACCACTGGCAGAGGACAAGAATCCGGCCAAGTTGTAAGAACGGTTCCGCAGTCCCCAGGATAGCGCTTAAAGACAATGCGTCGAGATTGATATAAGCCTCCGGCAATCTCCAGATCACCACTAGAAGCGGTATAAACCTGCAGTAGTTCGTCAAAGGGACTAAAATCCCGGGTCAGAATCGGAAGCAAGATGGTCGCCTTTCGTTCTTTGAACAAATTGTGCAGTACACGGTGAGTAGCAGCAAAGTCAAAGACGCTGTCCAAATTGAGTTGGTGGTAGATTTCTAGGAGAATTTCGACAGGGAGGCCTGTCAAGCAGGATGGTTTGGTTGTTGGTTTCGCCATACGGGCGGTCTTTGATAGAGAGGTAAAAGTGAAGGGCAATATGTCTTGGATAGACTCGATTCCCAGCTTTGTGGATAAGATATGCCTAAGTTCGTTTTTTTCGGGTATGTTGCGAGTGACGAATACCACAGAATAGACTGAAGATTTCGGTCTACTTGCAATGACGAATTTTGTGTTAGGTGTATCAATGACTTGGAATCGTCACCACTGACGGTCCTAACGATGGTTAGTCCCTCTTGTGCGCAGTCGGCTGGGAAGTAAAGTCTCACTAGATAGAAAATGCATTTTGTGTAGAAAGAAAATGGTGCGGTCCAAATGACCAATAATGATATCAGGATCAATCGGGAGGATCAATCTCGAGTCTATCTCAGTAGAGTATGTCACCAAGAAGACGTATTTAGCCAGTGTATGATTCAAGACAGACGTCGGAATCACAGGCACCAGCTTGGTCTTCGCGAAGTAGCGCAAAGGCAGTGAGGATGAACGATTTGAGCGTGCCGGAGCTCTCTTATCGCTTCTCAGTATTGGCGATTGAGTCACTGAGAAGCGGCCAACAGGTCGAAGCTTACAGGTTGGCGACCCCGGCGCTGGGGCTTGAGAAAGTGCGAGGAGTGCTCTGGGGCAAGAATGGCGACATAGATTCGGACGCCATGGGAACCAGCAAACGCATTGTGATTCTGGCAATGCCTGGATGATGTCGGAAATGAGATTGTCTGCACATGTTATGAAAGGGGGCACCCAGTCTGAGTCGCGACACTGATATTGAATGTCCGAATATTTGCCGAGTTTCTGGACTAAACGATGATGCGATGAACGCGTCCGGGGAAACCGACATAAATTAGCGAGCATAATTAATCAAACATAGTTTTTGAGCAAACGAACAGGTGAATATTTCTTCTTTTTAGCAAATGGCACTGCATAACTAATCATCCATGAACTCCTTCACCCCGTCCCAGTTTTAGAGATCTAGAAAGCCAGAGGATCGAATGGTATCACAAAGTCTAAGCGAACAGCATCTTGGTATCCAGCTCATCCTTGGGCCCTCGCTCGCCATCCTTGGACCGCAGTCCCAAGTCGCCCTTCCTGGTAAGTCGCTCCACATTCTGCTCCGCACGAGCATTGTGACGGGCTGCCTTGGACCTGCGAAGATCGGCTCGCACCTGGTTAGGTGACACAAACTCTTTATTCTCGTAAATGATAGGCCCACCAAAGGATCCCTCCTGGATCACAATGGGTGTCAGGACAAACCGAGGTCCAATTTCGACAAGGTTGATGTCGGTGTCCTTGCCAACAGGCTTGGAATTGGCAGAGTTGTCTTCTTCCTCTCCCTTCTTGGTCGCGGAGCCCTCGACCTCGTTGATTTGGTAGTTTCGAACCCAAATCTTTCCATCGGCATAAGTGAACCCCATAACGTGGTCAATGAAGGGTTTAGACTTGCGCGCGCCCTGCGGAACACCGAAGGTATGATGGAAGACCTCCTTGATGACGCGAAGGTGGGGTTGTTTCTCGAAAGCGGCATCGAACGACAAGATCGGTCTTGAGCCCTTTAGGCAGTTACCAGTGAAATGCAGCTCTTCCATAGTATGCACTGTTCTTCGTCAGCCACCTACAATTGGATGGGCAAAACCGTGAATACATACGGTTCTGGAGATGAAACTTGATGGTCGGCCCATTGGGGACCTTGCTGAACCACAAGTAGAGATCTTTTCCTTTTCGCGCCTCAAAAAACAGGACGTTGTTGCAGTTGTAAAGTTCGGCCAACTCGTTCAGCTCGTACAGTTTCGTCTTGGAGTCGAACTTGGCGTCTTTTCGGCTGTGGGGGAGCATCGAAGCAATGTCATTAAGAAGATGGCGATGTCTACCCAGCGATCAAGTGTTAGATGACGCGCTTCGTTGAGGCTAAAACTAGGCGGAAATTCCATACCTGTAGGTGACGCCTCGGGAGGAGAGGATCAGGACCCTCTGCTTGTTCTTCTTGGGGCCATTGCTAGGCGCATCCGTCTTGGAAGACCCAGACTTAGAAATGGACTTGTACACGGCTGCCATTGTTGCGAAAGATACGTTGCGGCCACCTTGTCGAGTATTTGCAAGAGGAGGCAAAAGACTGATTGCGATAACTTTGCGGCGATGCAGGCGCTGATGGTTTACCAAAAAATTTGGTCGGCAGCGGAGAAAATCCGCTGCGATAAGCTCCAAAGCTTTCTTATCGGGCATAAGTGGGGCCTAGCGTGGAGTCAAGAAACACCGCCCAAACTGGATCCATTACCAAGACGAAGGAATCAAATGGGAGACCATTTGTGATGCTAATTCAAGTATAGTTTAGTTGATATGCTCTCGTAACTAGGCACAATAAGTATACCTACCAAAAAGAAATGGCACATTTTCATCATTATCTTTAAGAATAAGGTCTCGAAACGCTCCACCATACCAAAGATGATTGGGATCGACCTTGCAAACAGCCGCCATTATACTCTTGTGAATTGAAAACACACATAGAAATTGATTGAGCATTAAAGAGTTCATTTAGCTACGTAAGATGCCCATGTTCGCAGCGATCGTTAGACGCATCAACCCAGACAGCCATCATGACAAACAAGAACAAAGGAAAGCCGAAGTAACCGCGCCTTCTGATATAAAAAAAGACGTATCACGATTCCTCGTCTCCTCGAGTCTCTCCTTATGTGACGAACATTTCCAGGGAACAAACGAGACGCCCGGTATCCCACCCCGGCAAGCCTTCTAAACCGTCGCAAACACGGTTCCCGTAAACGACTTAACAGCACTTTCCACCCTTTGCGGCCTCGTCGTCGGCAGGCTTGCTGAGCGAGATGTTGGTGCCCGCACCAATGGTGGCTTGAGCGCTGTCGCCGCTGTCGAGCGCCTTGCTAGATACAATTCGGTAAATTTCTGTGCGAGATGGTCAATACGGTCCTCGATCCAATTGACAGGGATGATGACAAGGGGGTGTACCTGTCAAGATGTTCTGGAATGCAAGTTCGACATTGCTGGCGTCAAGGGCAGAAGTCTCAATAAAGGACAGATGGTTCTCGCCTACAACAAAAAAAGAACGATATGTCAGCAAGGACGCGCTTGTCGGGGAATTCGCGAGTGGCTGTGCGAGTGACGTAAGGTGACGAAGGCGCGTCGGGTGAACGTACTGGCGAAAGACTTGGCCTCTTCAGTCGGAACGGCCCTCAGGTGTCTCAAATCGCTCTTGTTTCCCACCAGCATGATGACGATGTTGGCATCAGCGTGATCCCGCAACTCTTTGAGCCATCGTGTGACGTTCTCATAAGTCTGGTGCTTGCTGATATCGTAGACAAGCAGAGCGCCAACGGCACCACGGTAGTAGGCGGAGGTAATGGCGCGGTATCGCTCCTGGCCAGCGGTATCCCAAATCTGGGCCTTGATCGTCTTTGAGTCGACCTGGATGGACCTGGTGGCGAACTCGACACCGATGGTCGACTTGGAGTCGAGGTTGAACTCGTTTCGAGTGAATCGGCTGAGAAGGTTGGACTTTCCGACTCCAGAGTCACCGATCAACACGACTATAAATCCAAGTAGTCAGTAACAGTCGAGCGCGGCGCGGATCGCGAATGGGGGGACAGGCGGTGGCCTAAAGGGGTGACGGCACCTTTGAAGAGGAACTGCACAGGGGGTTTACGGTCAGCAACGTGGTGGGAAACAAGGGCGCCCGACAGCGAAGTACGGGGGTAGGACGGGGGCAGGACGTACATCATACTCGTCGTTGGCCATGGCGGCGATGAGGGCTTCAGCGATATGGTCGGAATGAGGTTGGAGAGCGAAAGGTCGCAAGGAGGGAGAAGTCGACGTCGATGATGTGTGAGGAGTGGAGAGGGAGAGAATGCGCGGCTCTGGCGATAGGCGGTCGTCGTACCTAAACCTGTGCCGAGGGGTAATAACTTGGAAGGTAAAAAGGTAACGGTGTGCTTGGTACAGGCTACCTCTGAAATAATGGGCACCTGGGTAGGTAGGTAGTGGATAGCGCTGGGGCAGTTGGAGGGAGGGAGGGAATGCAACCTGGTCCAAAATTGGCAGCACCCTGAGCTGTTTAACAGCCCCGACCTTGTTCGGGAACACGGCCATCCGACCAGGCAGCGACAAATAAGCAAAGCACTGTGGGTGGCCTTGGGTGGCCGTGTTGATCATGGTCATTAGGCAATGAAATAAATTGCTATATTGGCCGCCTTTTCGCAGGCTGCAATGTTTTGAGGCGAGAAGTGGCTGGTACAGACTGTACGGGCGCATCAATGATGCTGTCAGTGGTGCCTACCTGAGCTCTTCAGCACCCCACGCTATCACCAACAGTCTAGGATTTCTGACAGCTCAGAGCCCAGCGGCCTGTAGGTGGTAGCCTGAGGCGCTATACTACTGTAGGTACCTCACCCAGGGGCTATGCTGCCCGGCCTCTGGCGTAGCTGGCGCCCGCCTATGGTGCTGAGCTCAATAGGTTACGATCATGGGACAAAAATCTGACAACATCTCACAGTATCTATATGAAATCAATCAGCTTTATTTACACTGTGTTTACCTAATAACTACAACGGAATGGCCAAACAATCGGTATCTGATTAGAAACAAGGGTTGTTTAGCGCATTCCAGTAACAGGATACCAAGATTTGCCGTTTTATGATTCCTTACATTTTACCCATAACAAAATAAATGCACTGTGCTGGTTAGCGACGACACTGTATGGTGTCGTCAGACTTTTGTCCTGCCACTCTAGTTGGACCTCCGAGCTTAAACCCAATCCGCGCCATCGAAAAAGTCGTACCTACCTTGTAGGTGGGTTGCTGGCCCCTCTCTCATGTACCAGGTACTTGCCAGCCCACCCCTTCCTACATTCGTCTTGCTCAATGGCCATTTCACTCAGTCCTACGAGGAGTATCCTGGCGCGCCGGTTTTCTACTAACCTGGCGCATCGTAGCAGCCTTTCACCGCAGTGGATAAGATCGGAATTCGCACGCCTACATACCATTCTACCTAATTTTCTTTGGTGAAAAGGTACTTGGTGTAACTATCCAGACCTCGCTTCCGTTGATGTTGGATGGGCGCCCAATCCACTTTTGGGGTGGGAGACCAGGGAGCTCGAACACCCAAGTAAGTAATTAATTAGCACAACGGTGCCATGCCTGTTGCCGGCAAATGAATAAGGCCGCGCCTACATGTATGTGCACTGTGCATCATCGGATGACTGCTTGTGGCACAGCTCAATCCATTTGCCGGTCTGCCAAAAGCAAAAAAAAAAATCAAAAAATAAGGAACTTGCTTACAGGGAATTACATGAAGGGTTAGTAGATATTGCCAAAATCAACCTCCCACCTCAATCGCAAGTCACGTGCTATCGCGTTCGTAACGCCTCGGAGTCCCCTGGTTGTAGATCGATTTGTTTGCCCCTCCTGCCACAAACACTCAGATTGTCACCACTAACGTCAACCATTGTGTCGTTTCAAGCCCCCACACTACTTAATCGCCTTGTTTTACCTCCATCTGGCCTCCAATTAACATCCCCTAAGCATCTGTTTCAAGGTTTGTTTGCCACGCTTCATTTCCACTCGCTCTTCATTCCACACAACGGACAAACACAAAAAGCGCCACTCCGTGTCTCGCACGCGCCTTCATCATCGACATTCCTAGCAACGCCCAAGCACTAGCCAAGAACCCGACTCCGTCGACCCGACTAACTTGTTGGGAGGGTGGCGGGTCTTGTCATTGGGCCCTGTTAGATGGGCTTCTTAGCGATGGGACTGGCCCAACCTTGTCAACCACCGCTCACTTTCGACTCTCCCCCCACTTAGTGAGCTATCTCAGATCTTTTATTTTCGATCTGGTGGTGCGAACCATTTTCATACCAAAAAAACAAAACGAAAAAAAGCTATGAGTTTTTGTGCATACAACAGCCCCGATCACAATGAACGATTCGCTTCCTGAACACATGGACGTGGATGACGATGCCGCTTCCTTGGCATCCACCATTGAAGATGACATTCGCTCAACTGAAGAGTGGGAAGTTAAGGATATCCTCGCTGAAGGAGAAGTGGATGGAATTACCAAGTATCTCATTGAGTGGGATGGTTATCCTCTCCATGCCGCATCATGGGAGCCAACTGAACACCTCGCCGAAACAACTATTGCTGATTGGGAAAGGAGGAAACAAAAAGATGGCCACAAACGCCAATCAAACCAACGAATTAAGGCTTGGAGAAAGGCAGTCATTGACAATGTTTACGATAAGATGGCTCGCCATGAAGAGAGAAATCGCAAGCGTGCCGCTAGAGGTCTTGAACAAACTGTGTATGAAAACTCAGTGGAACAATATTTGGAAGATCTGGAAGGCTTGCCCACAGGGGAAGAAGATGAGGAGGCCGCATTTGATGCCCTTGAGGTACCAAGAGCGCAAGGCAACACAATAGGCGGCTCTGAGAATCCGCCTCGATCCCTTCCCACTTCTGCAATTCCCCCGACAAAACCACTGCCCGGTTTGCACCCCAAACACCAATTTAATAGCACAACCACAGGGCGTGTTCAAGGGACACAACCCAGGCAACCGTCAAAAACAACGTTGGGTGCCAAATTTGGCTCAAACAGACCAAAGCCTAGTTTGGAGCCTATTCAAACACAACCAATTATCCACAGAACAGTGCAAGAAACCAATAACATCTTTGCGGGTGGAAAAGTAAGGAAGAAAAGGCCAACATTGATGGATGCTGCTACTGATCCAACCAAAGAACCTAAACTGCTGAAACTTCGGCTCACGAATAAACTTGAGAAAGGGTTCCGGGATAGGGAAGGTGTTGTTGCACCCAGTAAAAAGCCGAATTTATTCTACATCAATCCAGAACAAGAGAGAATTGCAGCACAAGCCAATTCTTCCAGCTCGACCGCCATACAAGGCCACTCCCAAGAAGTACCTACTTCAGCAGGTACATCACGTCAATCTAATATGAGTCCAGATTCTCCAACAGCAGCCGGGGAGGGTATTGCAAAATCGGTTCCGAAAAAGAAAAAGAAAAAGACAGTTTGTTTCCTTGATGAACCTGAGACTATCGAGCCAGACCCCGAAACAAGCCTCTTCATGGAAGACCCGCGTTCCACGTCCTGGGCAGGGCAAGAATTCGTTCAACCCAAAGAAGAAAGCAACGAAGGATCCGGAAATATCTTCGGTATTCCGCCAGGGAGGTTCTTCTCATCACCGCAGCCTGCGGAGAGCCTGGCGGCTTCCCCAATCACCAGCGGAACCATCACCAAACTTGCAAAATTCTCGCCCAATGCTACAAGCCTTATTCCGCTCACGTTCAATATCCTCTCTCACGGAATAGCACCAAATTGGCTAACTAGAATCGAGAGTCAGAAAACGCTGATCTTCACGCACAAATGTATAGCAAAAGATTTCTGGCAACAATACGGTTCGCATTCAGGAAGCGCCCTCAGGGGCGGACTAGCAAGCAGCGAACACATCGATACTCTTCAGAATGTCGCGAACCGGCTGAAACTAGGATCATTTGGCATTATGTGCTGTGTAGATGAACTTCTTATTATAACACATGCTACCAACAGTGAGGATTGGGGGTCCTCAAGTCAAGCTGCGGATGGGGCAATACTCAGCTTCATCGCCATCAAAGCAGGTGCCGCCTCTATGGTCAAGTCGGACCTTGCTCCCCTTCCATGCTTCACGGATCCGATTAACGAGGATCTACCTCCAGGCATGCGACCGGCGATTCTTCGCCGAATTTTCGGGTTCGAGTACAATCGACTTCTGCCGACAAGTCTACATGAAACTACCAAACACTCTTTCTTTTTGGCCTTTCCACCAACCCACGGCCAAGAAGCCATATTCCTTGCCCAGTGGCTTCGAAGTTGCAACGCGGAATGCAAAATTCAAACCAGCCTTCATGCCGGTCATTGGTTCAATTTTCTGGGTCGCGATCGAGGGGTTGTCATCATCCATGAAGACGCTTCTTGGGCCATACGACTGTTCCCAGGGTTTGCCAAGCTTCTTGAGTCAAAACCCAAAAGGTTCAGTTTTTGGCTGTTTTCAAAGTCGCACAAACCCCAACCCCTACTTCATCAATGGGAATATTCTCCTTCTGCTTCTCCGGGGGAGGTTCGGTTGCAGCCAATCTTTGCAGTTGGTGTTGTGATACTGATTACACCCAGTTTTCTTCTTTCACAGCCGTTGCAAGCCCATACATTTGCAAAGTGGATCTGGAAAGCGCAAAAGCGAGATGTAGATCCCTACCAACGTGCCAGGTTCGTTGTTTGCGCTGGGATCGAAGATTGGCTCCATGAACTGGCAGTGGAGAGAGCGGAAAGATTCCCCTCAAAGCCAAAAAAAAACCATGTTCCCCAAGAATTGTTTAGCGATGAAGCAATTGAGGCAGGATTCAAAACTTGGCAGATTATACGAAAACTCGTCGTAGAGGGAAGTGAGGATGCTTCAAACCAGCTGATATTCGCCCCTGATTCTATTGACGGGAACGACGAGCAAAGCTTGGTCAATTGGTTTGGCTGGTGGTCCATTATGAACATGGCCCAGTTCAGGAAGTTCATCGTCCTAGGATCCAGTGACGGGCCCCAAAAGCGCCTTTTCCGACGTTTCCAGGCTCCCGCATTCTCTCCTTCGACAATTGGCAATCCCGATGAAGTTTATCGCCAACTTGACCAAAAAGAACAGTCTTCGTCTATCACCACTCATGGTTCAAATCACCAAGTCGATGCCAGAAACTCAAACGCGTCACTTCGTGTCATTTCAAATGACCAATCCACTACATTAATCAGCCACCTTGAAAAGCTCCTCGATAAAGTTGTGGCAACTAAGTGGTGTCCTCTCGTGTTTTATAAGTTTCCGGTCTCCTATTGGAAGCCAGAAATGAACTTCCATTTCCGAGACTACAAGTCTGACTTCTCAACCTACCAAAAATGCTTTCATTGGTTTAACGCATTCCAGGATTATTCAACCCAGCTTAACACTATGACAGCCCTGTTTTACACGATTGAGGGGCATTGGGATGCGAATACATATCCCCAGGGAGTGATGCCTCCTCATCGACCGTGGATCCTAATGCACCGGCCAGTTAACCTCCATAGAAGGCCATGGTTTGCGTCGGAATTGCTAATTTGGGATCTCACTAGAAATGACAATTTCAGTCGAGACCAATTCGTGTATGAAGAAGACCTAATAGAGGCGCAGCGTGAGGCCATCCAAATTTTCCAGAAGGAAAATGAGAAAAAAAACCCAGATCAGCCCATCACGAGAGCTATGATCGGTGGCTTTGACGCTTCATGGATGGGCTATGAAAATCAGCTTGATGCGACTCTCATGCAGTTGAGCAAGTTCATTGAAGAACCGAAGTACTGGATACCTATTCCGGAAAACGTGATGGCAGACAGGGGCTGGAAAACAATTAAACCCGGGAAATCACCTCAGCGACCCTCTGCGGATGACATGGACATCGACCAGCCTGAGGAAGTTAGCGAATTTGCCGAGGCCCCCCAGATGAAGGCCATCTTCCACCCACCTCGAGGCAAGGGTGGTATGTCTACTAAGTGTCAAAATCGATTGTACCAGTGCACGAAAGAGGTTCTTTGGAAAGCCGGAAAGAGCGCAAGCCCTTTCCTGAACTATACCTTCAGGCCAACGCTAGATTGGTATAAGGATCAACTTGCTGAGGGCAGAGGATTCGAGCATGTCAAAGTCATGCCTTGGCAGTCACTATTTGAGCACTACGAAATACCAGCCCCCAAGGAGATTTAATATATCGTGGAGCTAGACAAAGTAGCCAGGGGAACACGGATTAGCCCAATTGTTACCGACATCACCCAGGGGTTACGTTAATGCAGGGTATATTGTGTTTAATTATACCAAAAAAAGTGGCCAAGTACCTGTACAAAAAAAAAGAAATGGTTTTTGTTTAAAAAAAATTATAGCCCCGTATAAAAGCTCCTTGGCTACGCCCTACATGAAACCCGTAATAGTTGATGCCAGTTGAGTCCCTTGTCCTCATCTAGCTGTAGCAGGAAAGTTCCTTGTACTGAGAAGAACACCCTTGACTCTCCTAATGTTGTCCCTCACCTTGCGGATCTCATCATTAGGTTCAGACTTACGAGATCGACCATACAAATCATATGTACCAGCCGACCTCCCCTCATATGTGAGGGTGTCAAGGTCATCGCGGAGTCCGTCAATTTGGGTACTGAGACCGTCCATGACTTCACTCTGTGATCGGAAATCGTCCTTCAGGCCGGACAGTGTTTTTGTAAGTCCCGTCAATCGGTCAGCCTGTTGCTTTGTAGTTGATTCATCCTTGGAATTTCCGAATGTTGTGGACGTAGTAGTAAGGGGGAAAGATGTTTGCGTGCCCATGTCCCGATGAAACATCTCTGTCGGATCATCGGCCTCACTCTCATCGTCTGGGTCTATGGCAGACTTCCGGGGGGGCACCACAGACACCGTTTTTTCGAGCTTGGACACCAGGGCATCGAGGTTCTGCGCCGTGCTTTGGTGGAAATCGGTGCGGGCTTCTAGCTGAGCCTCCACCATGGGTTCCACGACGTACTTGCCCGTGCCATATGCCAGGGTAGACAAGCCGACGAGGCCGTAGAGAGTATTGAGAAGGCGTTCTTTTGTGACCAATGGGGGAGGACCGTCGGCCTGTGTGAGAAATTCGGGGTAGGTTACAATCGGGGCGCGGTCGGTATTTTGAGGTTGGGATGCGGTAGTCGACGTGGTGGTTGATATTGTTTGAATGGAGGAGGACTGAGGGGCCGACTGCACGGGAGCTTCTTCCTTCGACGCTTCGGCCTTTGCATATTGTCAGTATCCAGTATGGGAGTGGAGTTTTTGGGTGCTGAAGACTAACCTTTGAATCGGCCGGGGCAGGTTCGTCGCCGAGAAGCTTCTGGATATCGGATTCAGAAATGTCCTTGGACTTCAGGAACGCGACCTTCTTTTCTCGGGGCGCATCGCGCACAGTCTCATCATCCAAAAACTTTCGCGCAACTTCCAACGGGTCCTGGGCTGGGGCCTCGGTAGAGGCTTCTAGTGTTTTTGCTGCTTCGGTTTGCTTCTCGGTTTGCTTCTCGGTTTGCTTCTCGGTCTGCGTCTCGGTCGCTGGATCCGCCTTCTCTGTGGATGGCGCTGCTGTGGATTCGGGCTTCTCCTCCGATTGCGAAGCGCGCTGCCAGCTGGGCACGCTGGGCTTATCTGACTTTGAATCCGAGTCGCTCATGATTGACCAGCGTCAGCGATCCTGTTGGGACAACTACAGGCAAGTGAAATGGCAGTAACAAGAAGATGTTAGGAAGGTGCGAAGCTGGCTTGGTTGTAAACTCATGGACATGCTCGGTGTTGTTGCGGCTAAGGTTCGGGATGGCATGTGCCTCGGCAGAATCGGGGATGGCGCCGGGAAACGGTCGCGGGAGGTTGGTGTTTATGCGGTCCGAACGATGCCGGCAGAGTTGGCTCCAATGAATGAATGCATGGATTTATTCAAAATGAAGGAATGTAGTTAGACTTCAATTCGTTTTGTTTGTTGCTAGGCAAGCATCAATGAATCGTATTTGTGGAAATCATGGCACAGCAGGACGGTTTGGTGCAATTGGTGTTTGTATTGATCATTAGAGACCCTACAGTAAAAAACGCCATGCACCGTCATATACGTTTGACTGGTCGCTCTGCCACTCACCGTTAGCTCAACTCTCGCGTTCGCATCAATCTCAGCTCTAGTATGATTGCCTATTACGAGTGAGCATCCAGCATTGATATGAGGATCGAAACGCGCCAATCCCTTCATTCCGCCAGCCACCCCCGACGTTGCTTCGTACGTAGAGTGACGAAAGCGCCGCATACTGCCCATTGTCCAGTGTACGTCGCGCCCCCAGCCGCGTGGTGCCAGAGCAAAAAGGAACGTCGCTCATTTGACTTGGCACAACACAGCACAGCCAACCAGCCAGGCGCATCTTCAATCCATCAGCCCCCCATCTCACCGTCATCGCGCCTCATAGTGCCCGCTACCGAGTGCGCCGTACAGGTTACAGGGAGCCACAGCGGCGTTCTGTCTTGATCTACCCCCAACTGCAGGTTGCGATTCGTTCCATCGCTGCACACAGGGTTACCGGCTTGCAGCAGCAGAAAGCGGCTAGGAAGACTAGATTCTGGGTCCAGTGGCTCACCGCTGACCAACAGCCAACCTCCTAGACCTCATCCAAACCCAGCGTGTCAAGGCATTGCCATCGGCAAGACAGTATTCCAGGGCGGCAAAGGAGAGACGATCTATCCACTCGAGACGTAGCCATAGCTAAACAAGGCTGGCATCCAGACTCACCAGCAAATTGTGAAAGGTGAGTTGTGGCATTTTCCTAACCACTTGCATTTCCGTGGCCATCCCCATAGTTGATCGCATGGCCACGCGCATCATCATGTTTCATTCCTGTTGCTTTTTGCTCTCAAAATTCCCATCACCATGGCCAATCCCAATTGCTCAACCGCCTCTCGGCCATTCGCATCTTGAATCCGAGAGGCGCAACCAAGCGTGCCAAGTAAGCGTGCATCGGCCGTCGTTGATTGGGCGCCCTCGAGGGACGACAGATACGCAAAGCTGGGTCAGTGGCTCAAAGACGGGCCGCCCCTGACATCTTGGGGCGTTGCATCCTGGATTTCATCAATGCATCGCTTTGGACACGAAAAGACCTAGTGAACTTTGCTACAGCGATCTGGCAAGGGCAGCCGTTTATCGCGCGAACCTTGTCACCATCCTTGGTCATTTCACCATCATCTTACTCCAGCCTCCGTGCATCGCATCCTGCTTCTCTGGCCTCACCCGCGTTGAATCAAGCTTGTCAATTTGAAAAAAGTCTTTGGCATCAGATACGGCACGGTGCGGCGCACGAGATCTTTTTAGTCCAGCGTTGCTCTCTGCAGGCTGCCGATTACCCGTCACTCTTACTATTCCTTTGCCGCACAGCTCTTGGCTTGCCTCACAGTTGCCTTAGTTGTTGGGCCGTCCAACCACCAAACTTATTTCAACAAACAAATCCCTTTTTTTTTTTCCTTTTCTGCCATTATTCCACTCCCACTCAACCCTTCATGCCCCCCGCCCCAACCCGCGCCCACGCCTTCACTCTATTAGAATCATCAAATCACCGTTAGAATTTGGCGTTTGATCACCTTTTGCCGTAATTCTCGCGGCCTACATACACCTAATCCCAGAAGCCAAAGCCGAGAAAGCTATCACCGCCAGTGCGGATCTTCTCATCATGGCTTCCCGACCGCGTCGATCTGCCGCCACCAAGGCCAATGAGGTCATTTCCGCTCATGCCAGATTGGCTGACTCTCCAGAAAGAGGTGAACGAAGCACCATGTCTTCCCGACGATCCGGTCGCGTCTCTCGTGACGCACCCACCTCACCTGGCACTGTCAAGGTGGCCAACCCGACCCGTCACTCAACTCGTGCTGGTCGTGCATTCACAGGAGGCGAAATTGTCGAGGGTAAGCGAAATCGTGGAGGAAGGAAAAGCTACGTTGTAGACTCCAGCCCCGAGGAGGATGAGGAGGAGGAAGAGGAGGAGGATGAAATTGAAGTCGAGGAAGAAGAGGAAGACGATGATGATGAGCTAGATGAGGATGCCGAGGGTGAGGAAATGGATGTCGACGCTGAGGGTGAAGATGCCGATGGAGACATTGACATGGACATGGCTCCTCCCGCCCCCACGATCAAGGTCTCGAAGCCTTCCAGATCCAAACCAGCTCCTAGGGCTTCAGCAGCTAATATCGTGCCCGATGATGATGACGACGATGAACTCAGTGATCCCGACAGCGATGTCGAACAGACCATGGGTATGGACGAAACCATGGCTGATGAAGATGCTGAGGGCGAAGAGATTGAGGTCGCTGGCGAGGAAATCGATGATGAAGAAGATGAAGAGGAGGAGGAAGAGGCAGAAGCAGACAGCGACGAAGGCAGCCAAGACGAAGAAGTCGACTTGACCAAGCTGACCAAGCGTCAGCGAGCTCGCTTCGAGGACGAGCCACAACAGTACATGAAGCTCTCCGATGGTATGTCAGAAGCGTCCTTTCTCGGCCCAAACTAACCAATTGCTACAGAGGTTCAAGCAAAGAAGGTTTTCACAGCTGAAGAGCTGTCCATGCGAAGGCAAGAAATGGCGCGCCGACGCCGCAACCTCAGCGAGAAGAGGAATGAGGAAGTCAAGGTACGAAGAGCCTGCGAAGCCCTAGTACTTTCTTCTAATAGGGCCCAAGCAACTAACGCATGATCACAGATGGAAACAATCAACAAACTCCTCAAGAAGCAAGCCCCAAAGATCAACCGCAAAGCAGCCGCAGCAGCCGCAGCCGCTGGCGGTAACGGTCCAGCTGATGATGCTCAGAAGGCCAATCCCATCTTCGTTCGATGGGTTAGCAACAAAAATGGTGTCATGATAGCGGTTCCTGATGAAATAATGCAAAGCCCTGCTGGAACCGTCTTTGGAGGTGGATCCGGATTATCATCAGGCAAGATGGTCGAGGAAGTTGCATGATGAAAACGCCAAGGGGTTGCCTCATGGTTCTAAGGACTGGTTAGTTGCGCATTGGTCAAAATTACAAGGACTAGGTGATTCGATTGGAGTTAATGTATTATTGAGTTTCTGCTTGGACCTCGAGCCCAAATTAGATGACGGTTGGTACAGGGTAGTCACGGGCTCATTCGATTGAAGATCCCATAAATTAAAGGAAGTTTATTTTATATATTAAAATTACCTCGCCACCAGGGAGCGCAGTATTTGTTAGCAGATTGCAAATCGATGGTGTAGCGATCAATGGGTGTTGTGTTGACATAGCCATGGTCATATTTTCGAAACCTAGGTCCTATGATTCTACAGTAACAATTTGCGTCTCACAAACAACTCGAGAAACAAGCTAACGGATTTGTCCTTTCCGGAAGATCAGTTGTATACGAGCTTTTTTGGGGTTTTTTTTTTGTTTCTAATGATAGCTACTCACATTATAGACGTAGAGGCCTGAAGTTTGGAACCACCTTGTTGTATCCACACTAGCTTGAATCAATACTACAAATCTTGTTTTTTTCTTTTTTTTTTTTTTTTTTTTGCGAAAAAACGATAACTCCGCTAAGTTTATTACTTTACAAGAATGTCCAGGCTTGTGCATTATTTTCCTATCTGGATGACATAGGTTTTCCCCTTAAGCAGACGAAGGTACTGTGGGCAATCCTAAAGTCATGGCGCATTTAACATTATAATGTAGAAGTTTTTAGTTAATCGCTACACAATGAATAAGTAATCAATGCAGTCTCTATAGTAGACCACAGTAAACCAATTTTCCTAGATAGGTTCGATCACACTTATTTCATATACACACGCGAGTGGGTGTCGAAGGCTTCTCTACCCTAGACCAGTTCCAAATGAAGAACACGGAATACCAGCAGAATGCGAAGTGAGTATCGTCAGCTTTGCCGGATTTTGATAGAAAGAATTTCATGCAGCTGATATGTTTATCTCATTTCAGGTGTGTGCGTCGGGAAAGGCGAGGGCTTAATAAATGTTCTATGATTTCCAATAAAGCTTCGAAACCGGACGATCATGAACCGTTATCCCCCAAGTTGCTGCGTGGGAGAAACCTTCTTGATCTTTGACAGAGCCGCCACTGAATCCCCTTGTTGCTAATGATAGGATATTCATATTTTAATTTTCTCCATTTCTGTGTGATGGCGTGGTTTTTGTTTTGAAGGACATTGGGCTTCCTGATTTTCATCGGTACCGTGGGGTGGTACCATGAATAGTCCAAGCCAAGAAATGCCCTCTTAATTTCTCATAAGCCAACTCATGTTCCACCTAAGAGGCGGAGAAAGCGAAACCAAAAAGACCGAACGGCAAAAAGTAACTCCTTTGTATTTCATGGCTACCTAAACTAACATCCCGCTGCCTCAGCCCTGTGACAAGCTCTGAGTGCGGCCGGGATACTCCCAGCTCACCAACAGATAACCGTGACTCAGTGGAACCAGCTGAACATCACTGCGAAGAGAGACATGAAGAAATTGGTGGCAAATCTAAGAGTTCGCTCTCGGGCCCACTAAAGTCGGGCACGAATGCCTCAAGGTCCATTCAACCTTCTCCCAAGGCCAAGGCACCTGAGACTTGTATGTCTGCTGGGAATACCCTTCTTGCTCCAGCATGCGTGTAAACCTGAACGTTGGCCGTATTGACCAACAAATCCCACTCTATTTGAGTGTTTCGCAGCCACCTACGCCTAAGGTCAAACAAACGCTGAGCCCTGGTTACATTATGATATTGGCTGCAATTAATGGCTTGAGGTCCACCTGTGCCGCCGATCTCTGAGAAGATAGCCTCCGGCGATTTTCTTTTTAATTAATTCATTATTTTTTCCAATTGTAAAAAAGCCTCGGCAGTTATCACTCGGAGCACCTTGCTTGGGTGTCCACGTTGACCTGTCGGAAGACATGGTTGTATCCTACCTGGCAAACTCAGCGTAGAGTTGGGCCGTCAAACAGGGTTATTTGTCGAAGCAGAACCAAGTATGGAAGCTGTCAAACCCAAGAGCCGCTGTCGAGAGCAAACACCCCGGTATTTTTTTTTTTTTTTCAACTACTGTCGGAAGTTTTGCCGCGAAGAGGCACTCTATTGAGGCCACTGCCGCTAGCTCTGATGAGAAGTGGGCTGCTGGGGCCGATCGTCCTTCTTATCGACCCGCCAAGAAGCAAAATCGGAAATGAAAATGTTGTTTTGCGCCCCCCCCAGAGTATTGGGTCCATCGTGGAGGACAGGGATGAGAGGACATGGATACACTCATGGGAATCGAGGATGATAGTGTGCCAACAGGGGAAACGCTACGTAGCATATCCGTATGAAGTAGTTGAAGAAGCTGTGTAAACCTTAAGTTATTAACTTTAAACAATTTCTGTTATCTTGATTGCCATTGTCATTGTAATTGCGAAACATGCTTGGCATGGCACAACAATCTCGTATATCATGATAGACAAGGCTGAGAATGACATCAACACAATCACGCAACATGTGGAGAAGAGATTTACCTCGCAAGGTCGCGAGAACACGGTGTCTGTTGCACGAGATAGGAAGGTATCGCGACGCTGGATAGACTCACAGCCAGGGAGGAAGGAGAAATTCGGGCACGGAAGAAATACCTCAAAAAAGTCATGGACATTGGACGTCCCCCACCACAGCCATGCGGCGAGGTTGAGAGAGCAGATAAAAAAAAGGAGGTCCGTGCATGCTTGCGAAGCTGCACGGACGGTAAATGTTTGCATCGCGGGAGTTGTTTTGCATTCGGAGAACTGGTCCGAGACGCAATTTCTTCAGTTTTGTCGTGGCCATACTTTATTATTAATTTTTTCTCTGTTTCTTTTTTAGAGGGAGCAATACACGGTTGTATACAAGGTTGTTATTGGATGCTGGGGTACGCATCCCCATCACTACCCTCTTAAAAAAAAAAAAAAGGCACCCTGATCATGATGTGCAAACATACATAAAGTGGGTTTCCAATCTGTTCCTTTCTACCTCCCGATTGGGATTGCCGGATTTGCCTCGATCGCCAAGGCGCAAGGACCTACCTCTGGCTTCTGGGTGTTCTTGGGACGTGCCGAGGCCAGTTGAGGCTTGGTTGGGGGTTTGCGGAAGCGCGAGCGTGCAGTAAGCGAAACAGCTTACAAAGCCCAACAACCCAGCGCTGTGTTTTTTCTTTTTGTTTGTGGCTTTCTATGGTGCTGCTGTGAAGATGGGACGGCGTGTGCCGCTAGATTGACAATCGCAAACTGCAGCGCGAGGGAGCGTTCGGCATTGGTTCTTGTTACAGGATCATGGGCGAAGGAAGGGCGATGGCGTGCATTTGCATTTACTGGCAATCTACTGCATGACGTTGGATCTTCATGCTGTTCAAACGCCACGGGGGACAGTCAAAGCTCAAATGGTCTCAATCTGACAGGGATCGAACCATTCTGTTCGTTCACCAGCGCTGCTTGGTTCTACGGGTTCTACGTACTAATGGGCTCGTGGTGGGTGTACTGAATTCGTATCCTTTGCGATAAATGTGGGCAGTTGCTTTTTTTTTTTTTTCTTCCCCCTTGTTTTTTCTTTTGACCGCTTCATGGGCAGGCCATCAAATCCTGGGGTATTGAGCGATGGCGTTTTTTCCCTTTCTTCTGATGGTGGTTGTAAGAATTAAGTGCCGCGATAGCCGATGCAGCACCGTTTCTTTGAAGCGCCGCTTGCGGGTTGGCTGGTGCCGGAAGGGGCCAGGCTCAGTGCAGAACTGAGGGCTCCACGACAGGCCGAGAACTCCTCACCTTAGCCGGCCAGCAGCAGCTCTTTTTGTGGCAAGCCTAGCTGGGATGCAGCGAGTTACGCGGGCCGTAGCGCGAGGTGGAGTGGGGGAGTAGGAGGTGAGTGAGTGCATGTGCATGTGGAGAGAGAGGGTGGCAACCAGCAAAAATTCCTGCTTGGCTCGCGGTTGGCAGAGATTGCAACCGCCGGGTTTGTTTTGTCGAGGCCAGGCGGGAACGGAAACAGAGTTTACCGCCGGCACTTCGTGACCTTCTGCTTGCTCGTCCAGACATGATTTGCATTTACATGGGCGTCGGATGAGCTGGGAGAAACGGCCTGGGCCTCGGGCGGACAGGCCAAGACCGGATTTGAGTTCCGGTTGCGAACGCCTCGCGGGCCAGGCTCAGAGGCGATGGCGCGGCATCAACACACGGCTGAAGCGCCAGAGACAAGCCCGTGGAGATGTAGATTCCGGGACATCAGCCGGACAGTGCCATTCACGGTATTTGCTCCCTCGCAGGTGTCACAAGCATGCCTTACCACGTCGACTGAGGGGAGCCGGGGGCACCCGGCCCGGGGTGGGCAGCGCGCGCGCGTGGTTGGGTGGAGGGCTCAGAGTTTTGTGGGGAGACACTATGCATGTGGCTCAGGCGGTCGATCGACCTGTGATTTTGTCGGACATTTCCATCATCGAGCGAAGTGCTGGGGGGTTGAAAGGCGGGTGCGTTTGGATTGACAGGCCTGCAGCCGGGGGGGGGGCCGTTGGGAACAAGCTTGAGAGGATGCAGGCAGAGGAGGGGAGAGTTCAAGGTGCCAAGACGGCCGTGACTAGGGAACCTGGAGCAAACGGACCTGTAAACGCGCGCGGAAGAGCGGAACTCGCCTTTTTGAGAACGGTGAGGGCATCTGATCTGAGGTGTGTATCATCGATGATGCCCATCATGTTCTGCCATGATATGTTGCAGGAGAGGCCCGGTTGCTGCGGGATCCTTTACTTCCGGGGGCTGGCGCCGACGCTATCGGCTCCATACCCGATTGAGTGGTGTGTTTTCAATTTCGCGTTGCATCACGCCAGCAAAACCATGGTGATATTAAACTACGTGCATACAGATAGATTGATGGGAGGAGGGACATGAATCAGAGAAATGAAGGGGGATGGACGATGTGATGAGCCGACTCAGAACCGGCGGCGATGTGACGTCTGACTCTATGCTGTGACGTGATATGACTGATGACATGGCTCGAGAAAGCGATCAGTCACCGACGGGCTAAGGCGAGAGGGCGCACAAGGCCAACAGAGGCAAAAAAGGATATGTGGGAAGGAGTCATCGGCTGCAACCGACAGCGCAGAAAAGTACATTAGTCACCTTGTCGATGCGGATGGGGAGCGATGCAGTCGTTTTTGATGCCTGCACGGAGTCGTGCATGGCGGTGGTTGTGGACGGGTTGGTGGACCACTGGGAGGCATGGCTGGGGTCGGTGTCACGTAGTGAGAGAGCCCTGGCCTGGTGGCTGACTGGGGCCGCTGAGCGGCCAATGAGGGAGACCAATTGGGCGCCCCGGCTTAATGTGTCGAACAGGGTACGGGTCCAAATTGAGATCCCCTCAGTGAATATGCAAGGGTTTCTGGGTGGAGGAGGCAGGATACAACTCAGCGCGCTCAGAGGTCAGTCCTGATGATCTCCGTTGCTGCTTGCCTGCGCTGTCGGTGTTGCATGTTGGAGAAGCCGGGGTGTGGCGTTCCGGGGACGCAGTCACACGACTTTGTCTGTCCTCGGGGCTCGGCGATGGGAGGCCGGTTTTGGTTGCTTTCTCGTTCCATGATTCCACCCCGAAAGCAAGCGCCCCCTCCCCTCCCCTCCTCGCACGTCGCCTCGCCCAGCTGATGTGGAGCCCTCGAGTGGAGGGGGTGAGAGAGGGAGGGGAGAAGGGGAGGAGGTGAGCAAAGCAGCGAAAATAGATTGGCTCACTGGGCGTTGGATGATCTGACGAACCATGTATCGGATACTTTTGGGCAAGGCTTGGCGACGACGCGCAGCACACGCATGAGAGGCGACGTTGTCGGCCGAACATGGACTAACTGGGCCTGGGTTCCTTGCCGAATTCAGGCGTACCTTAATATTCGTACCCGAGAGGCTGGCTCTGTAGGAGGAGCTTGGGCAAGTCTATTATCTCACCGCCCTGCCAGGCTTGTTTTGAATCTGGTAGCCTCGTGTGCATCTCCACTTGGCTTGCAGAAAGGGCTCAGCCAGCAAGGAAGCTGGTGGTTAAGCAAGGAAGTAACAAAAGAATTGTCGGTTTGGCCAAGGTGAAGTCGGGGACGGGAGTCGTCAAGGGCTTGGGGTGATGCAGAAGAGGCGGCTGAAAAAGCAACGATGAACGTGGATGAATATGGAGTAGCCACATGGTTAAAACAAAGAGGAGAAACCGTCGCAGACATGAGAGGAATGTACATGGCATGCCGGCTGCAACAATAGGATACCCATGTACCGGTGACCTTGGCTCCGTTTCCTTGTTTTTGGGTCGCTTTTTTTTTATTTTATTTTTTTGCTATTTTTTCTTACTGGCGAGTCCAGTTCCCACCCCCTCCTCCTCTTTCGACGTCAACCTAAGCTAAAAATTTGTTCCGTGCGCGTGCGCACACAATCCCGCAAGCAAAGAGCGCACTGCAGATACTTGGCGAAAAGCCGGGGTGGACATGCAACCAGCGACAATCATCATCGTCCTGTCTCTTACGCTTTGCCCCTCGTACGTGTGCCGTTCGCTCGCTCGAGCGCCGCAGACCCAGCCTCCAGCCTCTCCCTAGGCCCAGTTCGCTTCGTTAGGGTCCCTGACTGGCCCATACACGTACATGACTCTCGACCCTGGGCGTGGCCTGGGCTTTTCTCGATCCAAACCAGAACCAAACCAAACCAAACCAGAACCAAACCAAAGCGGCCCAGGCCAGTACCAAACCAAAACGCCAGTTCAGCCCACCACGTCACCTGTACTCGCGTGCGACCTGGCGCTGCTGCTGGCAAGCCTCTCTCGCTCTCGTCGTCTGCCGTTCCCGCCGCCTGCCCGCCGCCTCCGCCCGTCAGAGCCATGATCCCCGACGCTCCATCTGGCGTCGGATCCGTCCGTGCTGGCCTCGACCAAGTCCCGGGGACTGCTGGCCGCTCTGAGTTTGCTCCTTTATCTGCCTTTGGCCAAGGTACTGGTACTGGTACGTGCATCGCGGGCTTGATTTTCGTTCCTGCTAGTCTGTTTTGCAAGCTTTGGCCCTTTTTTGCTTTCTACTCCCTGGACCCAAGTCCGGTCTGGCTATCTCATTCCCATCCCATACATAGCCTTTTTCTGTTTTGTCATTGCCTCGCCGCCCTCTCTCGTGCTCTCCCTCAACCTCCCCATCCTCTCCCTCTCCTGCTTCGCGCATATTCCTGCAAGCCATCCCACCCATCAATCATCTCCCGTGTCCATCGTCGTTTCACCCGTTGAGCGGGAGGGTTAAAGGTGCCACACACTGTACTCCCTCACCACGGAACCACCCACGGAACCAACACAGCTGCTGTGTCGCAAGGAGACACAAAATAGGCAGAGACAGGTCAAGCCACGATTGAAAAGGGAACCATCTTGCTCCCCCGCAAGTGTCTAGTCCAGTCTCATCCCGCTCGACTGTCTTGGCTCAATTGCGGCCCTGTCTTGCTTCTTTCCGGCCTTTTACAACCGCACTGCACTTGAACTCGGCGCCCTTTCGCCGATCATGTCTTGAGTGAGCCCAGTCCCATCATTACTTCTACTTGGACATCTGCATCTTGCTTTGGGCCCTCGATCCTGCCCTCAGCACCCCGGCCTGCACTCTGCCTCGACTATACCTTGCCAGCATTAGCTTTACCCCGGCCCTCTCATTACCTTTCGCCCTGCCTCGCTTCCCCCAGTCTGCCTGCTTCCTCCCGCGCTACCTACGACGTCGCTTTCAATCTTCGACGTCACATCGTACGTGCAACTATACACGAGACTTTGTGAGAGACACACCACATTGGCGCGGCGCCTCCCTCTCTTTAACGCCACCTCCGCCAACAACACCACTACCACCATCTCCTCTTCTTCCCGTTCCGCCTTTTGTCCCTTCATAATTTGTTCCTTATAATTTCTCGACGGGTGCCGCGCGCATCCCAGCCTCAACCTGCATAAGCTCGCTCGTTTTTACATCATCACTTTTAATTTTTCATCATTCATCGCACTGCTTTCTGTCCCGCGACCACTAACGAATCATAAAAGCACCACCCGAGCAATCCAACACAGATATCAAACCATCAACGGCTGTGCACGATTCCTCTCAAAGTACCCTTGCACAGTCGCCTTCGTCTTCAATCACCGCCACTGCGCCGATTCCAATTCCTAGTCCTTCTCGCCGTGGCCTCGCCATACGGGCATATCACGCCCCGGCACAGCCCACCATGATCTTTTCCGACCTCTATAGGAGCCCGCGATCGCCCATCGCGAAGTTCCGCAATCAACCAGTCCCATTAAACACAGCCTTATCCACTGCAACGCCAGATTGGGTCGGCGAGGAGCATGCAGATCTGTTAAGCAAGGACAAGATCAAGCAGAAAGAGGCAGTCAAACGCTATCTACAATCAAAAATTAGAAATGATTGGGACTTTCCATGGCCATCGCGAGTCCCTCTAGAAGAAAAGACAGCTTCCGACGATCATGCCACATCCGATGAACCATCTAACGCCGTCGATAGTACGGAGCTTGCCAAGCCAGTCCAGGATGAAACACACGAAGACCCTGGCTACCAAGTGGACGAAGAGGACGCTGATTCACCAGATGATGAGAGCGATGCCGAATCCGTTTACAGTGTCGTTTCTGAAGACCTTGTAAACTTTCGCCCACGCACTGAGTGGACATCGGACCTTTCAGATGACGAGGATGAGCCTTTCCCTTTCCGCTCTCCGTTCCGTTTTGACAACCCGGGCGCCGTAGGCGTCACTGTCCAGGCCGCCATTTTGGCCAAGAGGACAAAGCGACGGAGGGAAATCCGCAAGGAGATGGAATGGAACGAAGGTCTGGCTTGTTTTGAGGCTCGGCGAAATGCCTGGACAGGCGCGCGTACGGTCCGTATTCGTACCAAGCCGGTTTCTCCCCCGGCCACGTCCCCACGATCTGCCCGTCGGTTCTTCTTCCGTCGCTCCATGTCGAGCTCTCCTCCGAGTTCTGCTATTTCGTCTACTCAGCCACCTGTTAGTGACGGCTCCGACGGCTCTTCCCTCGCAAAGAGCGACGACAAGGAACTCCAAAAGCAGCAATCCAAAGACACCAGCCCCTCAACGCCGCCTTCAGTTCAGAATTACCCTGTTGAGACACTGATTCCTGTTGCGCCACCTCTGCTACCTCCGAACAATCCACTTCGAGCGTCTGTTACACCGTCCGTCTATCTTAGCTTATATGACAAAGTTATTCTTCATAACCTTCAACCTTCATGCCCGATCAATCTCTCGGACATGCTTCGCTCTTGTGTGGCAGGCTGGAAGCGCGACGGGGAATGGCCCCCGCGACCAACAGCTGCACCCCCTCCAGTTGTCAAGAAGAAGAAGAAGCCCGCTCCCGTACCGGAGAACCCTGGAAACAAAGCTCGTCGCATGAGTTTTGGACTTCTTGGTCGCGACAAGGATGAAGAATCGGCTCCAAGTAAGATTTTCCGACGAAGTCTGCAGAAGGCTCTCAACATTGCCAACTACGGAGCCCAGGACGTGCCCACCGCAGAGAAGCCAAAGGAGGGTTGAAACATGGACAAGTGTGAAATTTATGGCATGTTAACGAAATTGGGCGGTCAGTTTTATTGAGATCAAGCATTATTATGACTCCAGGCGCCAAGGATTGGTGTGGTTTTTAGGGACATACCCAAAGGCAGCGTAAGAAGGAGCCTCTTTCGGGGGGTGGTTTTTATTTGAATTGTATTTTTTTGTTGTGTGTTATGGATGGCAATGGGTTGGCGTTGCATATACCCTGATCCACTGGATTTACATGGTCAAGCTTTGGGTTGAATAGTGAAAACCCGTCAGTGAGAGTAAATGAGAACTGTTTCAGTATGATTTGGCTCAGAGATCAGTTGACAAAATCTGGAGTGATTACGAGGATGATGGTGAAATGTCTTGATTTTGCATGAACGGCCGTGAATTGTAATTCGGATGCGCAAAAATTCCTATTCCTTTGACGAAGGCAATAGAGAGGAGTGAACTGGTTGATCATAAAAGCATATTTTGATATAAAAATTGAAGCTTACGAGACCGGAATACCCAACAGCAATATTCATTGTAGTCAAGAATCAACTTTCCTGACAGAAGAGAAAATAACACCTGCGTGGGGTCCTATGCGCAAACTAATCAATCGAAATAGCATGTTTCCAATTTCTCACAATATTGAAATATTGGCCATCGATATCTGGGCTCAAGGCTGCAAGAAGTGAATGCATTTCTAACTATATTGCTCAACCATACGTTCATAGCATTAGACTGCATTGGGCGTAGTATTTCCCTACTGCTGATTCACCACCATAGACCAGCGAGCTGCTCCCGGGTCCAGTGGACATATTCAAAATGATTGTTTAACGTGTCAAAATCGTGCCGGGAGCTGCAGCCTGGATGGGGGCACCGAACCTTGGCGACGTCGCTTTTATCTGTCCATAGAACCGTGCTCTGGTGATCTTTTTGGTGATGCTTGATAAGGTCTTTGAGTCGCATGTACCCTTTCCCACCCGTTCGGCTGCACCCAAGTATATCGCATGTGAAGGGTGACTCGTTATGATCGTCTTTCATATGCTTTGTATAGTCTCTCTTGGATTTGAAAGGCGTTCCCTGGACCTGGCCTATAATTGGCAGACGATAGAAGGAGACATCGCGGTGGTCGGGACAGTGAGAGTGATGACATGGAAAGACCATGAAGTAAACCTGGTCCCACAGACTCATGTTTTTAATTCGAGTTTGAGTGGATTGCTGGTGGTATTCCCTCATGTGCTGTTGAAGATGGTCTCGTCGACGGAAGGAAACCTTGTGCTGGCGCCTGTCGCATTGGTCGCAAATGTGCTCGGCCGATTTGGGGTCGTTTGACTTCAAGTGCCGAGCAAGTGTATCCTTTCTGGAGAAGGTGCGACCACAGGTGCACCCATAGGGAGCATGATTAGAACCTTGGCCATGTATGTCCAACATCCCCTGTTTTGAAAAAGATTCATCGCACTCGATGCATTTGTAGCCAGATCCATTTTGGACAGCTGCATGCTCTGGCGCTGGATCCGGTGTTGATTGGGAGGCAGCCCCGGAAGTGGGTACGACCTCCAGGGTTGGCTCCATTGGTGAGGACGACACGGCTCTGAAAGAAAGCGCCCTTTTTGTTAGCAGTTGATAAAAAAAAAACTCACGCTGGCTCGGGTGGCGTCGATTCGGTCAGCTGGTCGCAGTCAAACGCTGGGCCAATCAGGGCGGGATCGTCCAAAAAGTCGAGGTCCAGGAACGATCCATCGGACAAGATGGTGTTCAGGAGCAGGCTACCTATGTCGGGGCTGATGTTGTCGGACATGGTTGCGAGTCTTGGGGTTTGAAGCGGCGATGAATTTCGAGCGCGTGTAAGTGGTCGAGTTGCAAGTGTTGAGCAGGTAAGCAGTTGGGTTGCGTGTGAGTAAACAGGAGCGAGCTTCGCCATGCTTATGCTCTTGGAGATTCCGCCAAGGCCCTATCTTAAAGCGGCGAGAGTCAAAGCGCGGCAGTGCGTGAATGTGGCTGCATGTTGTGCTTCGTGATGGGCTACTGCATGGTGAGAATCGAAGCAATCCCGCCCTATTTTGCCGGTGGCCCAAATCATGGCGTTGGTTGCCTTGAAACTGCATGTGCCCAACAAGAAATGAAATGCGCATCGCCAACCATAGAAAAAGGGCGGGGTCATGCAGAACAACCAAGACTGTTACATCTAGACACATCATAATGGACATGACCTCTGTCCATGTCTGCTGCAAGAAGATGCCAGAGAGTACACGTCAGCCGAGCCATATTGTTCTGTGGTGAAATGGGGACAGCCGTTTGGCACTCATCAAAACAAGGCGGAACAGAGGCAAACCACTTAAAACTTTGGCGGCACATTCATGGCTACCATTACGGAATTCAACCTGGATAGAGATCTTGGTCTTGTGGTATTCGTGCGGGTACTCACTCACCTCAGTAACTCAGCAGTGCCGGAAGAAGCCCCAAGAAAAAGGCCCCAAGAAAAAGGCCCCAGCCGCAATACGGTGACATCCTATAATCGGCAGCTGAACGTAGAACACTGGAAAGCCATTTGGGAAGTGGCGTGGTCCTTACGGTTGACGCTTTCTAAAAGCAAGCTTGGACTAAGCTGTGATGAGGTGCAGAAGACTTCCATCACCACAACCAAGCCACCAGAACCCTGCAGGTAGCATGACATAGAATCTTCAGGATTCAAACGACTTTTAGTATACATGGCTGGGTGATTTTGACAAGGTAAGAAAGACGGCACTGACAAAGGTTTGTGTGGAAGCAAAGCCATAATTACAATGTCTACCTGACATAAATGCGGATGATCCCCATGTTCACGGCAAGCACAAGGAATAACTTGAAAATATAATAATGCATTAAAGAAATAACATATACATGATCCAGTCCTAATAAGCCCTCCTTTTTTATATCCATGAAATAAACATGTGCCATTTAATCAGATGAAAAAACACGCTCCATAACCCAAACCAACCATTCACATTACGCAGTCTCGTTGAACAAGACAGCCTGAGGGTCCTGCACCAAGAAAGTCGTGACATCTGCCAGATCATCAAGCAGGTTCTGGGCATACTCGGCCCACGACTCGACCGTGACAATCTCGAGTGTCATTTCGTCGCCGGCGATAAAGGCCTGAATCTTCCACTCCCGCAGGGGCTCCTCGTGCACGTAGACCGTCTCCATCCTGCTGCTGGCCGTCTGGAAGTCGAGCGTCTCGACGTGCTCGACGTCCTGGTGCACCACCGTGTCGAACCAGTCCACGGTAGAGGGCCAGTCGGTGCACTGCTTGACCAGCTCCGTCAGGCCGATGCCCTCGTGCGCCGAGCTGGCAATGTGCTGGTCCTGCACGTAGCCCAGGAGGTCGGCCACGGTCCATCCGTCCGCGAACTTGACGCGCACGGGGGCGTACTGCCAGCAGGGACCCATGACCATGTCGGCGTTGGGGAAGTCGATGTTGCGGCCGCTGACGACTTCGCCAAAGGTGACGTCCTTGAGGCCGAGGCGCTTGGCGAGGCAGAGCGCCCAGGCGGCAGTGGGCAGGGTGGCGGGGGTCACGTCCTTGGATCGCGACGAGATGCTAACCGTCTTCTGGATGGCGTAGTGGTTCTTCTTCTCGACACTGTTCCTCTCAACAGATCCCTCGGGCTTCAGCACGGAGACGGTCGAGCCCTCGAGCAGCTCCTTCCAGTAATCAATGGCCTTGGGGATGTTTTCGCGCACAACGTGGCCCACGTAGGCGGAGAAGGGAAGGTTGTCCTGGACGGGCTTGTCCTCGTAGAGAGCAGAGAGCTGGCGGAGGATGAGGGGCAGGCAAATCTCGTCGTACTGGGCGTGGGAGATTCGGAAGAGCAGGCAGGCCTTGCCATCGGCTCCCTCGACGAGGAACCACTTGACAAAGACAGATCCCAGAGGCATCTTGGTCAGAACATCAAGCTGGGTAAGCTTCTTGGCAAAACCCTCGACATCGCTGTCAATCTCGTAGTGGACAAACTCGGCCTCGAGGTCGTCAATGACAACTCCGTAGCCCTGACCCTCGTGCTCGACAAAGACGGTGTGCAGGACCTCGTTGCGGGCCACGAGCTCTCGGCAGCTGGCCATGAGCTTGGGTCGGTCAACAGCCGAGTCAAAGTACATGAGCTCGTAGCGTGTGGAGAATCGAGGAATCTCGACAGTGCCCTTGACGGCCACCTGCTGGAGAGGTCGAGCAGGGAGGACGTTGGAGATCTTCCAGGCAGGGTTGGCCAGCTGGGGCCGGATGATGTTCTCAACAAAGGAGTCGGTCTCGTTGGTCTCGAGCAGACCAAAGGCGGGGACAGCCTCGACCTGCTGCTCGGTAACCTCAGTCTCCTCCATGATGTTGGCCATGTCGTAGAGAGATCGCTTCTGGAAGATCTGCACCACTGAGAGCTTGATGCCGGCGAGACGGGAATCGGACACCAGCTTCATGGCAGCGATGGAGTCACCGCCACGGAGGAAGAAGTTGTCATTGAGACCAATGTCTTCCTCGGGGATGCGCAGGATGCGGCTCCACAGGCCGCGGAGCTTCCTCTGCTTACGCGAAGTGGCAGAGACCTTCTTGACGGGACGGCGCTGGGTAAGCGTGCCGGCGTTCGTCTTGGTAGCCAGGTCGCTGAACTCGATGTGGCCCTCGCCGTTGAACTTGGCAAGCTTACCAGTCTTGTAGAACTTGCCCTCGACGGAGGCATCCTCGCCGTGAACAATGCTGATCCAAGCAGGAGATTCGACAACGGGAAGCTCCAGCTCAGCAGCACTTAGGACAACAAGCTCACCCACGCCGCCCTTGGGCAGGATGCGGTTCGAGTCGTGGGTGTCGACAATGTAGGCAGCCTTGGCGTCGGTGTAGTCCTTGAGCACCTTGTCCTCGGCAGAAGCAGCAGTGACTTCCTTGAGGTCGCTCACATTGTCGGGGGCGAGGTACTCCAGCTTGCCCAGAGGAGTGCCAGACTTCTCAACAAACTGCTGGACAGTCTGCTTGAACTGGTCCAGGATGCGCTCCATGAGGGGCTTTGTGACGGTCTTGGAGTCGAAACTGGCCATGACGAGGAACCCCTTGGGATCGATGGAGCACACCAGCATCAGAGCGTAGGTGTTGAACTTGAGGGCCTCCTGGGCAGCTTCATCGTCACCAGCGGGGACGAGGCGGTTGGCGGGCAGGTCCTGGCTGGGCTGCTCATCTCCGGCAGTGCTGGGGTGGAGGACGAGACCAGTTCGGAGCTCACAGGCCTCGAGGGCATCGGGGCTGACTCGTCGAATGTGCTGGAGACCGTAGTGCTCGTGGGGGATCTGAGCAACGACACCCTCCTGGACTTCCTGAAGGAGCTCGGAGACGGGAGCCTCAAAGTCAAGCTGCACACGAATAGGGACAGTGGTAATCATGGGTCCCTCAATCTCCTCGCCACCCATGATAGGAGCGTTTCGACCAGTAAGGGTCTCACCAAAGACAACATCGCTGCTGTTGACGTACTGGGAGACAACAAGGGCCCAGGCAGCTCGGATAACAGTGGCAGCGGTCGAGTTGACAGGGAGCTGCTCGACAGGGACGTAGACCTCGAGAAGAGAGTCGGCGGCAGTCTGGTAACCAGCCCAAGGCAGAGCAGGGAACTGAGGGCCATTGGCTCCCTCAAGACGCTCTCGCCAGAAGGTCTCAGAGACATCGCGGTCCATGTTGTTGAGGAACTTGATGAAGTGCTTGAAGTCGGCAGGGCGAGAGAGAGTCTCATTGTTGTAGGCCTTGTTGACACGCTCGACAACCAGAGGCATGGCCCAACCATCGTATAGGGCGTGGTGCATGCTCAGAACAAAGCTGGCAGTGCCAGTCTCGGCGTTGGTGATGACGGCGTAGCGGACGAGGGGCTTGCCAAGATCCATGGCCTCGTCTCGGTCACGAACGAGGTACTCGCTGGCGCTGGTGCCCGAGTAGTATTCGAGCTTACCCTTGACGACAACTTGGACTAGACCACGGCCAGAGGCCTGGACGATGCGGGTTCGAAGGATGGGGCAGTCCCTCTGAGCCACATCGAAGGCGTTGATGAGGCGCTCAGCGGTGGCAAGATCGGGAAGCTCGACGACACGCTGGGCGACGTAGGCTTCCTTGACCTTGGCAGAAAGGGCCATGAGGGCCTCCTGGAGGGGAGTGCAAGGGTAGACATCATCGACGGCGTCGACTTCAATGCCGCAAAGGGCAGCTGCCTCAGCCCGAGCCTCCTCGGGGTTCCAGTCCTTGTCAATGAGCGAGAAGGGAGCAATCTCCTCCTGGGAAGTCTGAGAAAGCTTGACAGCCTTCTCGGCCATGTCGCTGAAAATTGTGTTGGAGAAGATCTGAGCAACAGTCAAAGAGAGACCCTCCTCACGAGCGGCAGCAACAAGTCTCATGGCACGCAGAGAGTCACCACCGACGCCAAAGAAGTTACTCTGACGGAAGATCTTGACCTTGGCACCAAGGACCCTGTTCCAGGCGCGCTGCAGCTGCTTCTCAACTTCAGTCTCGGGGTCCTCCTCCTGGCCCTCGCCGGACTGGAGGCTGCCAAACTTCTCACGAGGGATGGAGATGCCAATCTCGCGGAGCTTCTTGCGGTCTGTTTTGCCGGACACGAGAGATGGCATGACTTTGAGGGTGATGAAGGCAGCAGGGACCATATACCGTGGCACCTTGGATCCCAGAGTGCTGTCAATAGCAGCAAGGGCAGCAGCCAGTTCAGGTGAAGGCTCAGTGAAGATGTCATTGGCATCCTCGGGCTTAGGCTGGCCGGGCTCAGCGACAAAGGCAACCAAAGTCGGAGCGCCATTCTCGGGCTTAATGACTTCAGCAGCAATCCTGATCTTGGGAGGAAGGCATTCTCGGATGTGGTGTTCGACTTCGGCGAGCTCTACACGCTGGCCTCGGAGCTTGACCTGCTGGTCCTTTCGACCAACAAACTCAATAGCACCGGGGTGCTTTGGGTCATATCGCACCAAGTCACCAGTCTTGTATAGTCGACCATGACGGCCAGGGACGTTGCCATAACCAGCAAGCATCCAGGTAGGGTCCTCGATGAAGACTTCAGCAGTCTTGTCAGGCATATCGAGGTAGCCAATACCAACTACGGGACCTTCCATGATGAGCTCACCAACACCTCCGACAGGGACGAGTCGGTTGTGGTCATCAGGATCAACAATCCACGAAACACCACCAACGGCCTTGCCAATACCGGTGGAGATGTGGAGGGTGTTGTTAATGGTGCAACCAACAGTGCACTCAGAGGGGCCGTAGGCAATAACTAGCGACACATGCTTGCTCCATTCGGCAGCATCGCTAGCTCCAACAGCCTCACCACCAAGGCCAAGTACCTCAAGGGAGGGGATGATATCAGGGTCCAGGACTCGCGCAACCGAGGGAGTCATGTGGACCATGTTGGCCTTGCTGTCGCGGATGGCGCCGCTCAGGTCGTTCATGCGGCGCTCATCCGAGGGGACGCATACTGTGCCTCCCTTGAAGAGAGTGCACAGCATGCAGTCAATGCTGACGTCGAAGGCGTACGAGGGGAAGTCGAAGCATCTGGAAGTGGAAGTGTACCCCACGAGATGAGCGCGCGGGATGGCACCACTAGTGTAGTTTTCGTGGGAGATGATGACACCCTTGGGCTTACCAGTGCTGCCGGATGTGAAAATGATGTACATGGGGGAGGAGCCGGGAACCTGGGGCAGGGGTTCGGATGACAACTCGTGAGTTGCTTCAAAGAAATCGCGCGAAATTGCAATCACCTGGCCGCCATTGGCTATCTGCCGGCCCAGCTGGCTTTGAGCCACAGACGTGATGACGATCTCTGCGCCTGTCTGCTCCACGATAGTCCGCAGGCGTGCCTCGGGCTGGCTTGGGTCTGTAAGCGAGAAGGTGGCGCCCGACTTCATCACACCCAGGAGGGACACAATGGCCCACATGGACTTCTCAAAGCACAGCGGGATGCGTGTGCCAACGTCGACACCTCGGAACCTGAGGTGAATGGCGAGGCGCGTAGAGAGCTCGTCCAGCTCTCGGTAGGTGAGGCTGCCATCCCACGACTGCACTGCAACGGCGTCTGGTTGGCTTTGCGCAACCTCCATGATCATGTCATGTGTGCAGCGCTGGACTAGGGGAGGAACAGTCTCGTTCCACTCCCATATCTGCTTCAGGTCCTTGCTAGTGATGCCGAGGAGGTCTGCCAGTCTCCTGTCTGGGTGCTCGAGCACATTCTTCAGAACATAGATGAAGTTGCTGACTTCCTGGTCGACATCACTGGATGCACTTGGGGTTGCGTGGCGCCCAGTAATTTCCAAGGATTTGTCAGTTACGGCAACCTCCAGGTACAGTGACTATGGGCGGGTCAGCGGCTCCGCATCCCACGGGATGGCTTGGTTCTAAGTGAAAGCAAAAAGCAACTTACATCGGCACTTGGCGTGGGGGAGCCACTCAACTCTGAAGTGTCTGGACGTTGTCCAAAAAAGACCTTGGAGCCTAATGATGGCGAAATAGCCGATTCTTGTGAATTCTGTCCCTTAATTCCCTCCAGGGCCTGTGTTGTAGTGTTTTCGAGCTGTAGCGACGAGTTGCTTAGATGGAATGAACTCTTCTGAATACTGCCGTCGGGGAGGATATAACCCCAATCAGCTGGAAACCCGTCCTGTTGAGAGCATGCCAGGGTCCATGCTAGGAGCAATTCGTCCTGGAAAGCAGCAAGATCGCGAGCTCCGTCGGAATTGGTTGCCAGAGGCAGGCTCTTGAGGACAACAGGAGCACCTCCGAGCACCGGTGTGTCGCGAGTGTCCATGGGGATAGCGCCACCGCCTCCGTTACCGTCAATAATGCGCATTGCGGCGGTTATGTGACAGGTGGGTAGGCTGAAGGTAAAGAGAAGCGGTGGCAAAGTCGTGAGAATCGTGAGGAATAAAGAGAGAAGGGAATGAAGGAAAACGAGAGAGAATATCCACAACCAAATACCAAGACGAGCCGTCTTCTTTCGCAGACGACGAAGCACTGATTAAGAATGCGCGTCTTAGTACTTGCTCCCCCAACCTGGGTAGCAACCACTGCGGGACAGGACCCGTGCCGACTAGCTTGTGACAAGCAACATCGCCATGTCCTTGAAGGAGGGTTTTCCGCTTTAGGGCGTGGCCACGAGCAAGGGTGCCACTGCATGAACTGCCCCTTGGTGAATTTTTTGGCCGGGCGATGGGCTCCATTGGCTGCTCTCCAGTGAGAGATTCGCCCCGGTTACAGCACCCCAGGAGGTACAGACGAGTGACTGGTTGGCCGCCGGTGGCAGATTAACGTTGAGAATGGGATCATCGCTCTCCTAGCGGACCCACGGCCTCTTAGGTGAGGGTGGGGTTCTAGTGTGGACTTGGACGCGGGAGGTCTATTTTCAGGCAGGATTGAGGGACATAAAACACAAGCTATGCATAGCCGACGAGTCGTTTTCGACGGCAGTGTCTTGGATTTTCGTGGGCAAAGCCCAGACCACGTGGGGGATCGCAAGGGACGGTCAACCCAGGCGTCGAGACGGGCAAATGACAAGATATCTGTAACTGCAGAAGCACGTCTGCGGGGCCCCGAAACATCCACGGTAAGTTCCTGTGCCAAGTTTCTCTCCGGCTGCCGACTCGTCCACTTAGTTGTCATGACGGACGGACGACTTCTGTTTTAGTCTGTAACCCCCACCCTCTCTTCACAAGGGTTTCTCCATCATGGCAGCGCTAGGCTGGAGACCGGTTGTATAGTAACGCAGCTGCTTCCATATTCGACCAGGCCGTGTTTGCGAGGGTGTCCCAGGCGGTTACTATTTCACGCTGCTAGGGCGGGCGAAAACGCCACACGGGGAAACCAAGAAGCTTGCCCAAGCCCATCCCGCTCCGCCTGACTTCCCGATGACCCCCATGTCCGGCAAAAGTCGTATTGTGTAATGCATACTCTCGCGACATCAGTCCATGTCGTCAGCCTTGGGGACCGGCAGCAAGGGCGCTGGAGCAGTCGAGAGGCTACCATGACCTAGCGAGTGGGATTTTGCGGGATAGAACTGGATCGCCGGAGATAGATTTCGGACCTAAATTCACACTTGATCTGGACTGCCGTGCCTCATCCCGTCCGGTCTTAGGCTCTTGTGCAGAAACCGGCCGAACCCACTTGTGACCTCTTGCGTGTCTGTGGGCTCAGCTACCGAGGCTCGCAAGCGGCGTCATGACCATATGGGGGGCAGCCTCCACGGACAATGGCATCGTCACGACTAAGGTTTCTAGCTAGCATGGCAACTAAGCTTTCAAGGCCATGAATTCTGTATTCGAGTGGGTGTGATTGACAGATCACCGGGGCCAGTTGCGAGCCAAGAACTACAGAACGTTTTCTTCTCGGTTGACGCTGCCGTTGTCGAACTCGTGGTGGTCTACAGCGTGAGATCGCCCTTCGGAGGAACTAATGTTGGGGCGATCCCACCCACCACAAAGGATGAAGAGATGATCATTTGGAGCAGAGCCGAACTCGAGGTCCTCTGGACCAACCAGACACAAGACAGTGTTACATGGACGAGCAGACCCCTACGGTTGCAAACGGGCAGGCCGCAGGAGCCGGGTAAACTGCAGAGAAGAAGCTTGCAGCACGGGCGGGAGCCAGGTACCGTTCTGTATACGCAGACACGAAGAGACAGACTTGAGGCTAGGTACAGGAATGCCGCCACGCCTCCCCTGCGTTGCCGTCGTATTTTGGAGAGACTCCGCAGTGTACGTAATGAATCCCGTGCGCGAGGATCCACCCGCATGGGGTTTGATCTGATAAAAAATTTTGATGGCCGATTTCGGTGCAGGGCGTGGGTCTAGTAGAAAAGCCCGAAACCGAACGAACCTGGCCGAAGTGGGCCGCTCATCTTATCTGATGATCAGATTAGATACTCTTGGAACTTCCCGACCGACGTTGGTCGCCACTTGGGCAAAGCAACGAGAAGCTAGCCGGGCGGTGATGGATGGAGGCTCCATTACCAGGCATCGTCAGCCCCCAATGGCCCGGAATCGATGCGTGCTCGGGAGTACCTCGAGAGACCAACAGGTCGGGATGAGACATGGAGACTGACAACTGGGGGTGGAGGGGGCCGAAGCTCCAGGGGACCCCAGGCGCGACCCAAGAAATGCAGGGCATGGAGCGGGCAGGAGACGAATAACGATGGCGACAGGAAGGTGACGAGGCGCCCCTGCGCCATGATCCTTGGGTGTAATTGCCGCACCGAAGCATTACAGAGATTTTGCCTCCTCGGCTGTTGCAAGAGTATCCCACGTCCCAGGACCCAAGCCGCACAACTCCAGTGGGTCTAGATGCCAAGCTGAGTGGGAGGGCTTGGAAAAACGGGTTAACGCGGACCTGCGCGCTATGCGGGCGCGGACATTGAGAAGTGATGCCAGCGAGTGACTCCATATGGGCCGTAGTCCCAGACGGCGTCGCCTCTCTAGAAGTAGTACTGAAAGGCCTGCAACTCCGAGGGCGACGTGAGTGAGAATTCTGCGGCCTGACACTCAACACCACCGACGACGTTGCCCATCATGACTGTCGAACCCACGCGCATCCAGCCCGAGCCCACGCAGCCGGTCCAGAAGCTGTCGTTGCTCTCCGGCCCCGTTGACCCTCCGCTTGTCGACTTGACCCTAGGCGAACTCCTCGAGCTGCAGACATACCAGCATGGTAACCAAGAAGCTCTCGTCATCCCTTGGACTGGTGCGCGCTGGACTTACAATGACCTCAACCAGCAGAGCTCTGCGCTCTCGCAGGCCCTGCTGGACATGGGAATTGGTGTAGGCGACCGAGTTGGTATCATGGCTGGAAACTGCGAGCAGTACGCTGCCGTCTTCTTCGCCGTAGCCAAGATTGGTGCCATCCTCGTCATCCTAAACAACACCTACACACCCACCGAGGCCATGTACGGCATCAAGTTTACCGACTGCAAAGTCTTTTTTACCACGCCACGCATCGGCCGACTCGACCAGGGGCAATTGCTCAACGACCTCGAAAACAAAAAGACTGCTCCCAAGGTTGTCATGCTGAGGGACGACGACTCTGGCAAATACCCTACCTACGACCAGCTCGTCCAGTCGGGCAAGCGTCAAAGCCACCAGCGGCTATATCGAGCCATGAGCAAGGTGCTTCCGCATCAGGTGGTCAACCTGCAGTTTACCAGCGGCACGACTGGCTTACCCAAAGCGACAATGCTCACTCACCAGTAAGTGGAGAATTAAAAAAAAAATGATGGGACACGCGCCATTGGACTTCATGCCGCATCCATGGACCGGGGAGTCATGATGCAGCAAGAAAAAAATATTTTCCCATAAACCGGTACTGACTATTGTGCAGCAATCTAGTAAATAATTCGCGCTTCATTGGAGACCGCATGCGTCTGACCCCTGCCGACATTCTGTGCTGCCCTCCCCCATTGTTCCACTGCTTCGGCCTTGTGCTGGGTTTGCTTGCCGTCGTTACCCATGGCGGCAAGATTGTGTACCCAGCAGAGGTCTTTGACATCACGGCAACTCTGCAGGCAATCTCCGACGAGAAATGTACGGCAGTCCACGGAGTCCCGGCCATGTTCGACTCGCTGTTCCAGGCGAAATGGCCCGAGGGATTCAACTGCGACAACCTCCGCACCGGCATCATCGCGGGAGCCCCCGTGCCGCGCTACCTGATGGAGCTCTTAGTCAACCGCTTCGGTATGACCGAGTTCACCAGTAGCTATGGCCTGACTGAGGCATCTCCCACCTGCTTCAATGCTTTCACGGACGATGCCATCGACAGACGTCTGACGACCGTCGGCACTCTGATGCCCCACGCCCAGGCCAAGATTGTCGACCGCGATGGTAACATTGTCCCCGTCGGCGTGCGCGGGGAGCTGTGCATTGGCGGATACCAGCTCCAGGCCGGATACTGGAACAACTCGGAAAAGACAAGCGAAGTCATGATCCGCGATGCTTCGGGTGTTCTCTGGCTGCACACCGGAGACGAGGCCGTCTTTGACGAAGATGGATACTGCAGCATCACTGGTCGTTTCAAGGATATCATCATTCGAGGTAAGTTTCACCTTTTTTTTAAACCATGTTTTACGCCCATGCTAACGAGGATTCCCCAGGTGGAGAAAACATCTACCCGCTGGAGATCGAGGAGCGCCTCATGGCCCACCCCGCACTCGCGCGCGCCATTGTCGTCGGCCTCAAGGACGCTCACTACGGCGAGGTCGTGGGCGCCTTTGTCGAGCTCGCTGAGAACCACAGCCAGCTGTCCGATGTCGAGTTGCGCGACTGGGTCCGCAAGAAACTTGGCAAGCACAAGTCCCCCACACATGTCTTCTGGCTCGGCAAGGATGGTGTCCCCGCAACGGTGCCACTAACTGGCAGCGGCAAGGTGCGAAAGTTTGAGATGGCCAAGTTGGGCAATGACCTCCTGAAGAAGCAAGCGAATACCTCCAAGTTGTAGATGATGGCCATTGTCATCCTTAGTGTTTATTCCCGCGGACGAGACTCGTATATTTTATTTTATTTTATTTTCAGTGTGATATTGATAGAGGACAGTATATAGCGGTTGCAAAACAAAAAAATATCACTTTATTTTATTGAACAAACATTGGCGCCAAGTGGAAGTTGAAAAACCTTAGATAGTGAAGTTGAACGACACCCGGAACTCAGCGAACTGCGTGGACACATGTTGTCATCGTATGATCGGATGATCACTTAGTGCTGAAGCTTGCATTCGGGGATATTCATCTTGGCACAAAAACTCGTCTTGTCACATGTACGTTTTTCGCGTTCTAATACACGACAATTGCTCACTAAATTTTCCGCGCCTTGGCAAACTCTCATCTCCATAGATGCTGAGCGATAGCGATAGATTGAGAGAGAGAGGGGGGGGGATACAAAAAAGGACTGTCTTGTCCGCAAATTTAAATACGACAGAAAAAAGAATTAATTGAAAAAAAACCAGAGGTATCTACCAGGATTACGTTCTATTTACAGCTTAGGAACCAGACCAAGTCTCATGCCACCAACGACCTTCTCGTTCTCGGCCAGCGGGCACAGCTGGAAGAAGCGCTCGCGCGAGCAGCGCACAAAGGCGCTGCGCTTGTGAGGCAGGTCGACGAACTTGTCGAGGCCGAAGCCGTGGATGAAGTCGTACATGACGACAGTCGAGTTGGTCTCCTTGGGCTCACCGACCACGTAGACTGTGCGCGGGTCGTCGAGGTACAGGTAGTGCATCAAGCTGCTCCACCACGCCGACACTCGGTGCGGGCCGCGGAAGCGTACGTCTCCGACGAGCGAGTGGCGGCCTCGGTCAAAATCTCCGGCGTCAAAGTATCCGCCAAGTCGGTCCTCCTGCAAAAAATGAGTTTGTCAGCGTTTTCTTCGTCTTGCGACTAGGGTGCATATGTTTTTGGGGTGAGATCGCCTTACCTTGGCCCAGTACACCTCAAAGTAGGCAAAGTAGACGTCGTTCCACTTGGCCAGGACGGCGACCTGGTGAGGGTCCTCGTGGATGTTGCGCAAGTACTCGCGGTGCTGGTCAAGAGTGCCGGTTTCGTTCCAGCCCTGCGAGACTCGGGGGTCGTTCTGCCATTCGTGGAAAAGTCGCAGGTGCTCGGCGTCCTCGTAGTCCAGAGAGACCATGGAGAAGGTCTCCTTCAGGTGGGGGATCCATCGGCTGTAAATGACTGCGCCGGGGGCTGGTTTGGCTGGTCGAATGGGGTGCCAAGACTGCTGGTATCGGTCGGGATCTTGGGGATCGCCGGCGTTGGAGATGGTCACGGTGTTGTGGTAAGCAGTCAAGGGGTACGAGCCCAGAGGGTTCGAGGCCGGGAGAGACGAGGGCGACTCGGCGGGGAGCCACACAGGTCGAGGCCCGAAGGGCGAACCAGCGCCCTGCCAGAAGGTGCTGCGCAGAGCGAGCACCAGGCTCTCGTCCGTCTTGGCAGAGGCCACGCGCTTCTCCCGAGGCTTGAGAGGGTGGTCAATGGCAATCAGAACGTCCACGAGCTGGCGGCCCAGGAGCGCAGCGTTGGTGCCCTGGAGGTTAAGGCGAATTGACTCGGTAGCAGGTCGCAGCGAGAACAGCAGGTAAACGTGCAGCCATGCCTGCGCAAGAGTGGGCGCCTCTCCGTCCCAGTAGAAGGAGACGCAAGGAGAGCGGCGGGCACGAGCCCAGGCGCTGTTGTTTCCAGAAGCGGGCAGTTCACTCGACTTCAGGTCGATGGGGTCGGAGAAGACGAGGCGCGAGTTGTGAAGCTCGAAGGGGAGAGGTTTGGCATCGTCAGAAGCCTTGGGGACGATCTTGTAGACGGGAGTCTCGACGGTGATTCCAGAAGGAGCGGAGCCCTTTTGCAGAGAATACTCTGTCTGGTAAGGGTGAGGGAGCTTGAGGATGGTCTCGTCGGAGACAAAGGAGGAGAAGGGCGCCGGCGATGCCATTGTGAAAGAATGAAGGCGTCTGGCTTACACGGCAAGACTCTCTCGGGACGGGGACAATTGGAGGAAGAAAGAAGATGGGAGCAGGAGATCAAAGGTATACCAGCTCACGAAGCCATTCGCAAGAAAAGCAGCCTGCCGCGTTCAGCCGTCGCATCAAAATATTTTGCATGGTCCTCCACCCGCACACCTCGGCCCTCGACGTCAGCGCCGCTTGTCTGATCTTCTTTTTTTTCACGTTGTAACGTTCTACCATGTCATAACTACTAGCCGGGGTCTTAGCCATTGGCCACAACCTTGGGGGTGGTACATGTAGGAGGGGGCCCTTTGGTCCGGCACAAGCTGCAGCAGCGAGGCGTTAGGGCACGGCGATGAATAGCACAGCTCAGAGCCCAAGTCTTTTCTTTTTTCGGCTCGGCAGTGTGCAGCACGTCAAACCATGATGATGTGCACAGGCCAGTCCCAGCCAAGGCGAGAGAGCATGGGAGGGGAGGGCGTGGGCATTCGTCTGGTGGATGAATTGATGTGCTGTGAGTGAGTGGGCGAAACGGCCCCATCACTCATCTCACGCCCCTGGCCCATCCTCGCCTGACCCCCACACACCGATTTCCATTGGCCTCACTCCCCCTACCCATCATGAGTGGAGGCAGAGTGTACAAACGAGGTACAAGGAGAGAAAAAAAAACACGGCACACAAGCGCGATCCGTGCTCCGAAAGGTTCCCACTTTGGGCGCGGCCGTGCAGCCATGAACAGCCAAATGATCCTCACGCAGCCAAGGATTCAGCAGGCTCGCCGCCGTCGTTGCCCGGAATGCGAGGTGTCCCCCCATGCCCACCCGGTGGCATCCCATGCCCTGTCGCCGCCCCGATGGTCCCCTCCACGTTCAAAAGAACCAACCCCCCCAGGGACCCTCTCAAACCCACCGCCGTCCGCGCCTCCATTCGTTCCCTGAGCGCCACTTTACCGCGTGGTTGCTCTTTGTACTGGCCGGTACTTGGGCGGCGTCGGGTGGCTTCATGCAATGGGTGCAAAAGCGGATCTGATAACTCTATGGGAATGGCGTTGCCGCGTTGCGTACCGCCTACACGCCCTCCTCCTCCCCCACCCTCTACCTTGTTCCCTTGTTTCTTTCATCAAATCATACCAAGAATGTAACCATGTCCGTTCTCGGAGTTTCTCTTCTCGCGATTCGGTACATGGCCTCCGGGGCATGCAAGCTTGTCTAGTCAGGGCAGTGGCGTCAGCCATTCGTCCAAATGGAGCCTCGCATTTCGTTATACTTTTTGTTCTCTTGATTGATAATATTATTCTGCCACTGGCCACCGCCTACCCTAGCGAACGCTTGATCAGATAAAACACCGCATTATAATCACTCGAACCGCCTATTGGCCATAGATCATCCCACCTTCGGGATTGGCGCCGTCGTGCGCTAGTCCCTTACAAGCCCGTGCTCCGTCCCACATAGACCTACCCAATTCGGGAATTGATCTGATATTTTGGAGCCCCCATCACCTCTTGGCTTCGGTTTTCGTCCATGGCCCAATCTTCGGCTCGGCCAAGTACCCGACCCATCGTTCGCCAAGGATCGCCAGTTTGCCTCGAGACTCAGCCGTGGAGGTTTTGCACATGTGAGAAGGACAAAGAGGGGCTTCAGCTTGGGGGTTCAGCGCTAGGTGAGGCTCTGTTGGTTCCGTGACCACCACCAATACATGCGCACGCTCTTTGGGGCAAATTTTCGGCGCCATCATGCAGTCATCCCACTCGTTCTGCAAAGGCCAGGCCTGCCCCAGCAGTGGTGCGGTGGGAGACTCGCTCATGTGGGCCAATTGTCTGTTTTACGATTATTTGATCATAACTGACCCGGAACTCGCCGCACTCCCATTCGTCCTCGCGGCCCGAGGGGGTGACAGCATGGCTGCAGGCCCTCAATTGTCCATCGATTCGACGAAGGAATGACTCCCTAGTAGACTATCTGAGTGAAGGGCGGTCGTCTCTCACACGACACGCAAGCTCTGAAGGGCTGCGTCATATTTGCTCAGGAGACTCGAGAATACTGAGACGTCAGCTCCGATCTCGCCCTCCGCCGCACCAACAGACGCATGCGTCTCGTCCACTCGAAACAGCCCAAGGTGGATGCCACATATTTTCCAGCAGGCTGGATGTAGATCTAAGGTTAAAAACATCGACCAGGTGTAAATGCAGTTAACCAACAAGAGTGACCCAGTGTGGCAACGTTTTTTTTTTTGTTTCTTCTTGAATACGGAGGCAGGCTTTGACCAACTGAAAACGTGAAATCATGCCCATGCGAATATTTTTCTGCACCAACTTGAGCGTAATCCGTAATATCCATGTCCCAGAATGGTTCGTTCCTTCTCAATGGATCAGGTGGCTATTTCTTGGCGATTGGTGAGACGCAGCTGTTGGCCCTCGATCGATCTGCTATTCCCGCTTTTTTCGGCGGCCATCGATTCCTAGCATGGGAAGGCGGCACCACCCAGGGCCAGACTTATTCGGCAAACTCCCTTAGTCTGGCGATTCTTGTTGGTTATCCAGCCCTGGCATCGAAGGATCAAATGCTGGATGCATTGGTACGTAAACGGGCGACTCGTGCAGAGTTCGGCGAAAATAAAATAAAAACGTATTAAAGAGCCTCTCTCGTGCTTTTTTTTACCCGGCTGAAGATCCTCATCCCTCCCGTGGCCGGCCGAGTCCCCTGCCCATTCTCTGCTGCCTGCATACCACGTGTGGCCAGCGCCTGCTTCCCGCCTCCCATTGATCGTCAGCATTAGCTCGCCTGTCACCAAACACTTGCAGCAGCACCATGTCTGCAGTCACTGAAAAGGCGGCGCCTACAACGCCGCCAGACATCGCCGACGAGGCTGCCCACCAAAAGGAAACCGGCGCTGTCCTTGAGCAAAGCCATGAGAGCTCTGAAAGCGACGAGCCCGTCCACAAGGATGCTCAGACGGGTATCCAAAACGTCGAGGCCATCACCTCAGTCTGGCCCAAGCCTGCCCTCATCCTCGCCTACATCATGATATGGATCATTTACTTCGTCTACTCAATGCAATCCCAAGTCGTTGGCTCTCTGACGCCCTATGTTACCAGTGACTTCCAGTCGCACTCTCTCACGCCCACTGTTAGCATCTTCAGCTCCATCATCGGAGGTGTCTTCAAGCTCACATTGGCCAAAATTCTCGATGTATTCGGTCGTCCTCAGGGCTACGCCCTTGCTGTCTTCTTCCTCACCATCGGCCTCATCATGATGGCTGGCTGCCAGAACGTCGAAACCTACGCTGCTGCCCAGGTTTTCTGGTACATTGGGTAAGTTTTATTCCAAATCTGTTCCCGTTTGTGTCACATCTTCCCTCTGCAACATGAACTATTCCCGCGTGTTGTTTCTATTTCAGCCCTACCCATGCTTGGCACCTCGAATGTGGTATGGGTGGCTGCGCCTCCACGCCAAGACCATTTGCTTGCATGAATAAGCCTGCACCAGCCAATACCACTTTCACTCTGAAACTCAATAGATGCTAACCGAAGACACTCGCAGATACAATGGCATTGACTATTCGCTCAGCATCTTCATTGCTGATACATCTCACCTCAAGAACCGAGGTCTGATGCTTGCCTTTGCCACTTCACCCTACATCATCACCACCTGGATTGGCCCCTACATTGCTCAATCCACGCTCGATGGCCCTGGATTCCGCTGGGGCTTTGGTATCTTCTGTATTGTCATGCCCGTTGTATGCATGCCTTTGTTTGGCCTTTTCATGTACTATTTCTACAAGGCCAAGAAGTTGGGACTTGTTCCCGAGCGCGAGACCAACCGTTCTTTCAAAGAGTCCGCCTGGCACTACGCCCGGGAGTTTGATCTTTTTGGTTTGCTCCTCATTACCGCTGGTATCGCTCTTTTCCTGCTTCCATTCAACATCTATTCCTACCAAAAGGAGCAGTGGAAGGCCCCCATCATCATCTGCTTCCTCATCTTTGGCTTCCTCTTCATTGTCGCCTTTGCCGTCTGGGAGAAGTACTTTGCGCCCGTCAAGTTCCTCCCCTACCACCTCTTCCTTGACCGCACCTTCATGGGAGCCTGTATTCTCGCTGGATCCGTCTTTGTCAGCTTCTATTGCTGGGACTCGTACTTTTCCAGTTTCTTGCAGGTTGTCAATGACCTCGATGTTACTAAGGCTGGATATCTTACCAACACTTACACCATCGGATCTTGTCTTTTTTCCATCTTTGTTGGTTGGTTCATTCGAAAGACTGGCCACTTCAAGTGGATTTGTCTCTGCTTTGGTGTTCCCTTCACCATCCTCGATGTTGGTCTGATGCTCAAGTTCCGTCAGCCCGATGTCAACGTCGGCTACCTCGTCATGTGCCAAATCTTTATCGCTTTTGCCGGTGGTACCATCGTCATTTGTGAGCAGACTGCCGCCATGGCCGTTGTCTCCCACCAGTACGTTGCTGTCGTCCTCGCAATCGAGGGTATGTTCTCTAGCATTGGTAATGGCATTGGTTCATCCATTGCGGCTGCTATTTGGCAGGGCGTCTTCCCCAAGAAGCTTGCCGAGTACTTGCCCGAGTCTGAGCAGGGCAACCTGACCAACATTTACGGTGATCTCACCGTTCAGCTGTCATACCCAGTTGGCTCTGAGGGCCGCATCGCTATCCAGCGTGCCTACGCCGATGCGCAGCGAATGATGATTATTGCTGGTACATGCGTGCTGGTTGTTTCCTTTGCTGCCGTCTTTGTCTGGAAGGACATTAACGTCAAGGAGCGCAAGCAGGTCAAGGGCCGTGTCTTCTAAAGTAGCGTGCAAATAGTCCACATTTTCTTACATCGCTGCTTGGATAACCGCGATAAAATGCTTGGGTTATATGTGTAGACTATATCACCGATCATTCATAATTAATATTGTCTGGTGTAACAACATGTACTTGGCCATGATCCTATAATAAATATGATACACTGAAAATTGTCAACATTGGCGAGTATGAGTGTTTGGTTAGCTTGATGAGCAACTTTCTTGGAAGCTAATCAGTTTCTGCTCTAGTGAAGAGCTCGATCATGCGGCGACGCCACCAAGAATTAGTTTGATCGGGGGCGGGTCGCTGAGCATCTGTCCGTACTTGGAGTCCGTAAGATGGGGCATCGTTATTAGCCCCTCCGTAAGAAACCGCCCGCAAACTAGAGAAGGTGGGGGTTACACTATGCCGAGAAAAATGAACGAATCAGGCTGAGCTTTTCAACCCTCGCCAACTTTAGTCTGGATAAATAATTAACACAACAATGAAAATGGGCATCCAAAATAAACTGCATCTCGCAAGTTAGCAACTAAAAAATTAGGCTGTTTACATTTCACATTCATTATGACAGTTGTGGAAACTTCGGGATTTTCCGATTCTTTCAAGCCTACCCTACACTAAGTATCAAAGCTGATATCTTGGTGAGCGACTATTTTTAATTGTGGCTTTTTTTTGCTTTTTTATTGTTTGCATCGCTACACTACAGCCGAAATCGGAGATGATGTCAAGTTTGGGCTGCTGGAAGTTAAATGCGAGTGATCACATTTCTGTCACAGCGCACGCAAAGCGCAACGCTGAGCCTGTATTCTTTTACTCATAAATTGTACCTCAAATCTTAACGCATTATAGCCACACGCAAATGCCACTTTATCCTCTGTGATGAAATGCCAAGAGCATGAATTTCGTGTAAATCCGGAACGCCAATCCATCTTTCCTCATTTGCTTCTCATTTTTAAACCTTGGGCTGAAGTTCTTTGCGACCGCCAAGTCCCATGTAGTCCCAGCAAACTGCGTGTATTGTTAGCATCCAAATCCATCATATTTATAATGAGATGAGCCTTACTAGTGAAACCGAGATCATGCTTGAAGTAGGCGTAGCAAACGTCTTCACCTTGGGAGTTGCCACCCTCAGGGTCGTAGGCGACAGCCTTCTTGCCAACAGCCAGACCGATCATGGCAGGGACAGGGCCAATCTGCTTAAACTCGGGAGTCTGACCAACGCGCTGCTGGAGAACGGACTTGTGGATGTTCTGGGCAACGAGATGGCCATGGTGCATGGCAGCACCAGCTCGCTTGATACCAGACCAGGAGATGATGTCACCAATAGCGAAGTGGGAGTCGCTGTTGGGAGTGCCTTCGGCAAATTTAAGGCTGGTTGAAGGTTAGAATACGTATGGATTAAGCGATGATCGAGGTGGAAACTTACTTGGGGTGAATCTTGACGTAGCCCTCAGCGTCGAGGGCCGAGGCGGGGAGGTAGGTGCTAGTAGGAACGCACTTGGAGATGGCCATGCACACCTCACTGGCGATGACCTTGTGGCCGTTGGTGAACTCAACCTCGTACTTGGGAGCACCGTCAGTGCTCTCAAGCTTGGTGGTGTTGGCCAGGCGGTGGTTCATGAGAACCTCGACACCAGCCTCCTTGAGCAGCTCGAGAGCAATATATTTGGTGGAGTCAGGAAGGCTCTCAGAGGAGAGCAGTTTGTCACGAGAGTGGACAAGGGTGACCTTGACATCGGGCTTGACCATCTTAAGCTCAGCCGCCATCTCAATGCCGACAGCGCCGCCGCCAACAACAAGGACGCCATGTTTGGCGTTTGTGACGGCCTGAATCTGCTGCTCAGCCTCAAGGAGGTACTGCTTGCGGGTCAAGGACTGGGGCACGGTAGGCCAGACTCGTCGCAGACCGGTGGCAGCGACAAAATAGTCATACTGGTGGGTGCTAGTCTCCTTGGTCAGGGTGTCTGTGACGGTAGCCGTCTTGTTGGCGCAGTCAACATTGCTGACGGAGCCGTGCAATACCTTGACATTGGGGAATTGGATGCCGGTCACATCAGAGTACTTGACCCAGGCCTTCTTGGCGTAGTCAGAATCAGCAAAGGCCAAGGGGGAGCCGATCAAGTGATCTGTAATAATTCCGCCGTGTTAGTCAAGGCCCATGGAACAAGCGAGGCCGTGCCCAGGGCTAGGGTCAATTAGAGATCTTACAGTAGCCATCACGCTCATCGGCGAGGGTAATCTCAACGTTGAGCTTCGGCATATCCGGGTGGTGAACATAGGTCTCTCCGCTCTGGCGGGGAGTCAGACCCTCGCTGAGATCGAGCAGATTGGCGACGGCGGCAAGGCCGGCATAGCTGCCGCCAGCAATGAAGACACGGAGAGCCTGGGATGTTTCCGGAAGTGAGCCCATTTTGGTGGCGATGGAATCTAGGGTTGGGATGGATGAGATGGACCGATAGGAGGATGCAAAAGGAAGAATGGGCGCTATGGAGATTGCTCTGTCGGAGGGGTATTGTACTGGTAGGAGATGGGAGGGGCGCAAAGTACGAAGCGTGGAGTAAAGCGCGTGGGGGGATCTGGGCAATTCCAAGAGTCTGGGAGCGGCTCGGGTGACAAGCATTCGCTGGCAGCCGAGACCTTTTTTAGGGTGTGAAATGGATGTAAGGGATGGAAATGAAATTGGATCGGGATGGGATGGTTTGGTTTTCTAGACGAAAGGAAAGGACCCTGGACGCGCCGATGAGCGCCACCGCGGGAATATAGAGCGTTGGGAACGCTGCAACGGGGACCCAACCAGACGATGCAGCACAATCCAAGTGACGCAAAAGGGACTCGTTGGACCGAGATGACAGAGCGGAAATCGGATCAAAGGGGGGGCCACGCATGGGGCCAAGAGGCCAAGGATGATGGTTCAGCATGCATCCTTGATTTATCAGATGCTGGAGCACCGCCCTCGTCGACCCAAGCAAATGGGCCGCCGGCTCGGAACCCGTGAAAACAATGTTGAGACAGACCAGTCGGACTCTGTCCTGGCGAAATGCGCAGTCATTCGTGGGGCTCGACTCCATTGCCATTGCCTCGTCTCCGAGGCCGATGGTGACAGAGCCCGTGTGGAGTTAAAGTTATCAGATCCGTCTCACACGTTGTGGCCATTCGCCACCGGCGACGCCAAGATGCCCACCCAGAGGAACCGCGGCGCCGGCCCACAATGTGTTTCGGCGCACGCACTTAGTGACTACAACAGGATGCGGCGAAGGAGAAGCAGAAAAAAGAAAACCGTCTGCCGAGATGACGACTGGGTCCGGAATTTGGTCGTTCCGCCTGACCTGATGGCCAGGGATAGTGGCACTTGCTATAGGCATGCGTGCAAGTCTCAATTGAGCACTGGGACTTACTTACTGCGGCTGAAGAACCAACCCACGAAAAAAAGCCGCCATGAACTTGAGTCGGGGGGGAACTGCAGAGGAAACGCCACATTCTCTGCTCCCCCCTCCTTCACAAGCCGAAACTATAGTTTCCCACTCTGCCGAGATGCTGGACAAGTTGGATGGGGCAACCCTAAAAGAGGAGCAAGGAAAAAAAAAACCTGGGTATATGCTACGTAAACAAGCCAGGCTAGTGAGATTGCGTGAGCCATTTTCAACGCAGCAGACGTGGGAGGAAAAAAAAACGAGCCTCCATCTCTGGGCCCACCGGCTCTCATGAGTAAAATAGCATGCCTCCTGCAGTCCTGTAATATCAGCTTCCCAAAGCGACCGTTGGTACTGCTGTGTTGAGCATGCAGCATGAGACTGTCTGTGACCATCCCGCGAAAAGAAAGGCCACCGCTCCTGCGGCCGCCAAGGCGCCGTTCCCTGCTGTCGTGGCCACTGCGCACCAAGGCTATGGAGACCGCTGTAAGCTTTTGGGTGGGAGCGTGGGTGGGCAGGCCCGAGGGACGATCCGCTGGGTTGATTGATTGATTTTTCGCCGACAAAATTATCTGATCCGAATATCCTTACTAACGTCTTCGGAGCAGCCCACATCCCTGCCGGGTCACTGAGCCAAGACATGTCCCGTAATCGGCCAAGCCACCAACCTACTGGCGTTGATAAAGGCGCGCAGTGGTTCCAAGCCTGGGTTCCACGCTGGGATGGGGGTTTGGTGGAAATTTCTGTGTCTTTCGCCATCATGACAGACCCATCTCCATCCACCATCCATGGGCCACGCCTCGTCCGCGTAGTTGTGTGGTGGTACTACTGCGTACTACGAAGTCTTGTGTGGATCTTGCCCACGCCCGCGTGGGAGGGGGCGTTTCCGTAGAGAGCCGCTCGGTACGTGTAAGAGGCCGAAGGTTTCGTCGTACACCCCAGTACTTGCAAAGAACCTCACCCCAACCAACCCTGCCCCGTCCAAGACGACGCCCTCATTCCATGCCCACCCGCACCCCGTTATCCACAGCACCTGGAACCACCCTCACCCCCTACCTAGCTCGAGTTGCCATGGTGCATCTCGCAGCACACAGACCCTGGACATGACCTAATTCAGATGGTCTCCAGACGGCAAAGGCGCGAGGGCGCGAGGGATGGGATGCCCTCACTGAGAAGTCCCGTCCGAGCTTGGGCGGTGCCCTATCCAACCACAGCACTGCCTGTGAACCGCATCGCTCTTGCGCAGTGGGGGTTCTCCAGTTCGCTCCAACTCGAGTACCGCCCATGATGCCTGTTTACTCACACGGGTCTCGTCTCGCATGAGCCAACTCTGCCCGCCTTAATCTTTTTTTTTCACCCTCTGTGCCCAAGTCTTCGTGGCTCTTGACCCCATCCTTGTCTGTGGGTGCCAAGACACATTCTCAGGGATTGATCTGCGCCTAGCTAACAGGCTCTTCTTTTCCTTCATCACGCCCGTGTTAGCTCACCTTTTTTCTCCTCTCTCCCGTCCCTTTCCCCTCTTTCGATCGTTTCTCCCTTGAGATCATGTGTCGAGAGTGGTGAAGCCGATCTTCTTCTGCCTCACACTGACAACGAACATCTGCGAGGATGGCTTCCGAAGACGAGAAGCACCAGCAGCAGCTGGCTGCGACCAATGGGAGCACAAATGATATCACTCATGACTCCTCTAAAGACGCGACTGCTCAAGACGCGCCCAAGACTACTGTGAGTGCACCTGGGAATAGTTTTTACCATGTCTCCAATTCTGATAATCCTGCTCACACATCAAAGACTGCTGCCGATCTTGACGCACTGGACCGAGCTCCTTCTTCTTCCTCGTCGCCTTCACCGCCCGCCGCCGAGGAAGCGAAAGAAGAGGAAAAGCCACCCAAGGTTAGTAACCCAAAAAAATTGGTGCCATGATAAGGATTCATGACATCTAATCATATGTTTACTCTCCACCACTAACAATGATTTCGTCATTCAGGGCTCGCCTTTCACTTGGCTTCAACTACTCTTTTACGCCCAGCCCAAGTTCTTCGATTATGTTCTCCTCATCGTTGGCACAATTACTGGTGCCGCATCTGGTTCTACTTTTCCTCTTGCCAGTATTGTCTTTGGTCAGCTCATCAACGATCTTAACGCCGTGTCTTGCGAAGCAGAGGAGTCTGGCAGTGTTCAGGACCCAGCAGAAGCTCAACGCGAAATCAACAAAAAGGTCCTGCTGCTTTTCCTGATTGCTGTTGCCACCTTCTGTCTTATCTACATCTACGTTTTCTCATGGTCAACCTTTAGTCGCCGTCTTGAGAACCGAATCCGCGATCGCTACTTCAAAACTGTTCTCCTTCAGGATGCCACCTTCTTCGACAAGCGCCAGGCCGGTGAGATCACCACAAGACTCAATGCCGATATCCAAGCCATCCAGTCTGGAACTTCTGAGAAGGTAGGCATTTGCCTGTCCTGTATCTCGTTCTTTGTTACTGGTTACGTCGTCGCCTTCATCAAGGACACCAAGCTGGCTGCTATTCTTGTTTCGCTGATCCCGGCCTTCTTGATACTCGCTGGATTTTCCAGTTACTTTACCTCCAAGTTTACCGCGTCCATGTCGGACAAGATTGCTTCAGCTTCTTCTATTGCTTCAGAGGCTTTGTCCAACATCCCCGTTGTCCAAGCCTTCGGCGCTGGCCCTCGGCTTGAAGCCATCTTCGCTGAGAGAATGGCTGGCGCGAAAAAGGAGGGAATGAAGAAGGCGCTTGTTGCGGCAATCCAGGCCGGTACAATCTATTTCATTGCCTATTCAGCTAATGCTCTTTCTTTCTGGCAAGGAAGTAAGCAGATTGTTGATTCTCTGAATGGCAAAGGCAATGCGTCGGTTGGTTCTATCTACACAGTCATGCTTGTGCTCGTCGATGCTTGCGTCGTCCTCGGTTCTATTGCTCCTCTCGTTCCTATACTAGGCTCCGCCGCTGGATCGTTTAACAAGCTCCGACAGGACATGGAAGCTCCGGCTGGAATCGACGCTGGCTCGGACGAGGGCGAAAGGATTTCCGACATCCAGGGAGGCTTTGTCTTCAAGGATGTATCATTTGCCTACATCTCCCGCCCTAACCACCGCGTTCTTAAGAATGTCTCATTCGAGTGCCCGGCTGGTAAGCACACTGCCCTCGTCGGCTTTTCAGGAAGTGGCAAGTCTACTGTTGCAGGATTAGCCACTCGACTCTACGACCCCATTGAAGGAACTGTCACGCTCGATGGCCACAACCTCAAGGACCTCAATGTGAAGAATTTGAGAAGCCACATCAGCCTTGTTCAACAAGAGCCATCCCTTCTTGATCGTTCTATTTTGGAGAACGTTGCTCTTGGTATCCTCAACTCACCCCAGCCTGACCACGCACGGTTCCGACCTATCATTCTTGGCTCTGGTCTTTCAGAGCTTGCATCAAAGGCCCGTGATGGAGAAGACTTGGAATCCACCGCCCAGAGCATGGGCCAGGATATGGCTGACTTGGTAAAGCTGGTCGGAGATGCTACCAAGCTTGCCGATGCGGCCAGTTTTATTGCCAAGCTCGAGTTTGGACTTGCTACCATGGTCGGTACTGGAGGAAAGCTTGTCAGTGGTGGTCAGAGACAGCGTATTGCTCTCGCTCGAGCTTTGATTAGGGACCCTAAGATTCTCATTCTTGATGAAGCCACGGCATCCCTGGACTCTGCAAGTGAGCACCGTATCCAAATGGCTATCGAATCTATCGCCAAGAACCGCACCGTTATTGCTATTGCCCATCGTCTGTCTACCATCAAGAACGCTGATAACATCATTGTTATGAACCATGGTCAAATTATTGAGCAGGGCACTCACCTGGAGCTTATGGCTCTCGGAGGTTCTTATGCTGGCATGGTTCGCCTGCAGACCGTGAACACAGAAGATGCCGGCTCTGCGACAAGCACAGTGAGGGAAACCGCCGATACCATTAACTCCGATAAGGAAGATTCCATCAGTGATGAGAAGGCATTGGACACCGAAAAGGTGATTGAGAAGACTGAAGACAAGGCTAAAGAGGATGAGCCCCAAGCCAAGGAGGCGTCTCCCGAGGCAGAGGCTGCTCTTGATTCCAACATGTCCTCATGGAAGGTCATCAAGTACGTTGGTACTATGACCCGACCTTACCTTCTCCTGATCTTCGTCTCACTCTTTGCTGCCACAATTGTTGGAATGACATTTTCTTCGGCAGGTCTTATTTTTGGTCATACCATTGAAAGACTAAACCCATGCAACCCCCAGAATGAGATCCTTTCCGCTGGTTCCTTCTTTGGAGGCATGTGGTTCTTGGTTGCTAGCGCAGAACTGTTCGCCAACACTACGAGCTGGACAGGATTTGGCTCGATTGCCGAGAAATTGCTTTTCAAGATTCGTGTCCTTTGCTTCCGTTCCCTTTACAGCCAGGATCTGGACTGGCATCAATCGGAAGGCCGAACCCCATCTGCTCTGCTCTCTGTCATCACCACGGATGCTGCGGCTATTGGCGGATTCAGCGGTTCCATTGTCGGAACCATCTTCTCCATCGTCATCAACTTTTTTATCGCTGTCATCCTGTCCCACATTATGAACTGGAGAATCGCTATCGTCTGCCTCGTTGTCGTCCCCATCCTCCTCGGATCCAGCATCATGCAAATGCAGACGCTTTCCAAGTTTGAACGTCGCCACGCCGCCGCGTTTTCCAACTCTGTGAGCATTTCCGTGGAGGCCGTGAACTCATACAAGACCATCTCATCTCTGTCTATCGAGGAAGAAGTCATGGGAACTTACCGCCGAGCTCTCAACAAACCTCGAAAGGAAGTTTTCTTGTACTACGCCTACGCCAACCTTTGGCTTTCTATTGCGCACAGTACTGGTAACATGATTTATGCCTTTGCCTACTGGTGGGGCTCCAAGCAGATCACCGAGGGCAAGGCTACTCAGACCCAGTTCTTTATTATTCTTGTTTGTATGCTTATCAGCGCTCAGCTCTGGGGTCAGATGTTCAGTTTGGCCCCTGAGGTTTCTCGAGCGAGGGCGGCTGCATCAAGAATTCTGAGCTTGATCAACCTCACCTCGTCCGAGGAAGATTTGAGGAAGAGCGGAGTCACTTCTCCCCAGACGGACATTGAATCCTCTGCAGAGGCCGCGCCAAAGGGCAACGGCGGTAAGGGTACAACCGTTGTCTTCAAGGATGTTGAATTTGCGTACCCTGCTCGCCCTCATATCAAGATTCTGACGGGCATGTCATTCACAATCAATGCCGGACAGTTTGTCGGTCTTGTTGGCCCCTCTGGTGCTGGAAAGTCTACCATCATGTCGTTGGTTCAGCGAATGTACCGACCCATTGGCGGAAGTGTCGAGATCGACGGAGTTGACATTTGCGCTCGTGAAGGCACTGAGTTTAGACATGACATTGCGGTCGTGCCCCAGGACTGCGCGCTCTTTGATGGTACTATTCGCTTCAACGTATCTCTGGGTTCAGTTCCTGGCCATGAGCCAACGGATGAGGAGATCCAAGAGGCCTGCAAACTGGCCAACATTCACGACATGATCATGGAGCTTCCCAATGGATACGAAACCGAATGTGGACCTAACGGATCTCGCCTGTCTGGTGGTCAGCGACAGAGACTTGCTATCGCGCGAGCTCTTGTTCGTCGACCCAAGCTCCTTCTTCTGGACGAGAGTACCAGTGCTCTTGATGCGGAAAGCGAGCGGGCCCTGCAGGAGGGGTTGGAGCGTGTGGCCAAGGGTATCACTGTCATTGCCATCACCCACCGTCTCCACACCGTTCGAAAGGCTGATGTCATTTTCGTCGTCGAGGGCGGCAAGGTTGTGGAGAAGGGTCGCCACGAGGACCTTGTTGAGAGGAGTGAGCTTTACCGAGTCAATGCTCTTCAACAGATGCTCGGAAACTAAGGTCCCCTGAGGGCTGGGGAAGGACAAAAAACACGGGTAGCTGGAAAACAACCGTAACTAAAAACGTATCACATAGAGGTTTGATTTTAAGATATCATCATGTAATGGAGGGACGATGAGCGATAACTTTTCAGTTGGGAATCTTGAATACATAAATGGAGAAAGAAGTCACCTGAAATTGAAGACTGAGAGTCTGTGACCATTTTTGAAAGTCTATACTCGCTTGCTTGAAAGTGCATCGGAAGATGTGTGGGCCCTACATAGTACTTGTTGAATCCATGAGGCTGTGCGGTTGTTCAACTCTGAACACAAACAAACCGGGGTGCCATCCCATACAACTTAAAAAGGAACCTATATACTTTCCACATAGGTACTTTAGTTGTATATTTATGGTGAACGGCGATTGTACAACTCAATCGGGTCTTAATGGAACCCCTCGCTGAATGGCGGATAACGCCACACCCATCCATACACCACTATTTGCCGCAGGTACAGCAGCTGCACAATAAGCTTAATTCTATTCCAAATCCTCGGCTGCGGCTTATCAATTGGAATCCTGCTTGTTGCCTTCTTGTTGTCCTACGTGGGGTCGTCCTGCATGGTAGAATCTCAGCTGATGGTGGTAGCCAATGAGGGCCGCCTGAATACGGGGGAATGTGCAACCTCAAATGCTGGGACTCATTGGTTGCTGGGAATGGGCTGAGAGAGCGCCACCCCGTACTTGTGAGCCAGAGGCAGGCGAAGCCGGTCGGTGATTTCGATTCCTTTTGTGTTCTGGGGGAACCGGAAAGTACAATGAGAAAGCTAAAACCATTCAATTTGATACCTATTCCTAAAGCTATCGTCTACATATCTCCGTACTCACTCATAAAAGTTCGGCCCCGTGACTTTGGGCTTTTATTTTATTAGGTAGCATATCGGAAGGCAACAAGCTCTCCAGTTTCGTTCTCACGCTCAACAATCTTCTTGTTCTTATGCATACACAGCCACCTCGTAGCGATGCAGAATCCAATAGACAGTCCACAACCAGCAATAATGATTCCACCTCCAGTTTGATATCGAGGTTCTTGGGAGGTTAGGAAGAAATACGGGGAGAACCAATGAGAAGTAGATGAGACACAATTGGCGATGGCGATGAGCGCGGCACGCTTTGTACGAGGCCGGGGAACCACAGCTGTCTCCCAAGGAATATGAATCTGCATCCTCAATTAGCAAAACTTCGGGCTGTTTGGTAACAAAAATTAAATTAGACTTACGTTCAAACCGACAAATGGACCCGTGCACAGAAGGATTAGGCTAAAGTATCGGGCGCCGACATTGAGTGTGCTGATCATGATGACAGCACCAATCAGGCAGGCCACCATTGGGCCCACGATGTGCCAACAGTGATCTCCGACCTTTCCAGATGACCAAGAAACGACCAATGTCACTATATATGTAATGACATAGGGAGGAGCCTGAATCAAGTAGGTGATGACTTTTGAAAAGCCCAAAGTACCGACAATCTTTGCTTTCGTGTTAGTCTTAGCTGATGAACACTCCTGAAGACTATGACTTACAGATGGAAAAAAGTCCTTGAAAGATTGCGCGATGATGAGAGAAAAGTGCAAGCCCGAAAAGAGCCAAGTGAATGGATCTCGGATGGCCAGGGAAAATCCTTCCCAGTATCCACCTTCTTCATCCTCAGAGACGCCAAAGCCAGTGACGAGTTGACGATATTGGGCCATTTGAGACTCTTCCTCGGTAAAATAACCCTGACTGTTGTTAGGGAAGTTCGGAAGAGCCCAGAATCCCAGAAATCCGACAATGATACTGACAATTCCTGGTTTCTACGGTTAGAGCTGCATTGACATTGGAGGTCGAACCTTGATGCGTGGCCTTGACTTTACCTTCCAAGAGAAAGAACCATTGCCAGGCATGTAGACTGGCAACATCATCCATGTTTGTGAGGACGGCAGCAGCAAGGAGACCGGAGAATACATTGGAAATGATGTTTCCAGCATGCCAGATGGCCATCCGAGAAGGCGATTCCTCCCTGGTGTACCATGATGAAGTCATGAGCGCGACGCACGGAACAAACGGCCCCTCGGTGAAGCCGACCAAAAACCGACAAAACATAAAAGACCAGGCGCTCTTCATGGCTGGCATGGAGATGGTCACTGCGGACCAAGCAAGCATAATGCAAGGCATTAAGATGCGCGGCTTGGTCTTGGCGAGTATGATTGTGGCAGGAATTTGAGAGATGATGTATCCGACGTAGAAGAGGGAGATTCCAGCAGACCATTCCACGTCGGACATGTGCAAATCCTCTTGCATGCCTGCGAGTCGAGCGTTGGAGACGTTGATGCGGTCAAGGTAGCTGGCGACGAGGCGTTCTTAGCGTTTCCTTTGAGAATACCGTGTACACGGGCGGACTTACTTCATGAGCAACATCAAAGTGATGACTGGAAGAAATTTCCAGTCCAATTTTTTCAGAACGGCTTTGTTTAGCTCATCTAGTTTTTCCGGGGAAGCATCTGCGAGCAGCGGATACCGTTGCCGCATAGCTCTGAGTTGCTCTTCTTGGTCATGATCGCTCCTTTCGACATGCGAGGTAACAGCATCGTCTTTGAGAATGTCAGAGTCTTTGGACTGCCGACGCGTCTCTGTTTCCGTCATGGTTTTTATTTATTTATTTTTCCCTTCAACCTTTTTTGCAATCTAAAATTCGTAACTCGCTGAGGGTGAGCGGTGTCAATGGAGAGAGGGAGAGGAGGCGATGGGTTTTCCTGGCAGACAACAACCGCGCTGATGGTTACACTTAAATACCACCAACCTTCACTAAGTAACAACAGCATTCGAATCTCGGTGTGATTTACCCCACAATGTTAATCTCTGGAGAAGAGCGCTTAAACCATCATTCTGCTAATCTACCCCGCGACTACACTACCCCAGGCTCCTCCACTCGCAGATTTTTGACAGGGGAACAGCGTCCTCGGAGGTCAGCCGCTAGAAACACTTGGCAGACCGGAGGTGGCCCGCACAGGGAATATGGAGTCATGATGGGGCCACGTGGGAATCCTTTGGGAGCTAGCAGGAAAAATGCATCCATAGAACGATGGGGAGGGGGCCTTGCAGTGCAAAGTAAGTCGGCAGCCTCCGATGTAAAGCTCGCAGTTGTTGTTTTTTCAGGCTTGACTCTATTACACCCAGTGCACGAGAGCGGTTGTGAGAATCCAGGGCAATTTGGGGTAATTGGGGTATGCGCTGTAAGCACGCCGGGTTTATTTGTTCTCTTTCAGCTTTGTAGCAGGACCATGTATACCAGTCTGACGGAGCAAAAGAACCAAGGAGTGCAAGCCCGTCCGCGCACATGACTCGTACCATGCACAATGTGCCATGCAGGCCCCCAAGAACCCTCATGGATGGCGTCCAAACCATGGATCCTAATAGCTCGGGCCCAGATTTCGGCTCTCGAATGTGCTGAGCAAAGTCCGGGGTGGCCCACTGTAATCGTTCCCCGCATCTCAACGGCGGGAGTGATTTGCGGAGGTTGGGACGGGGTAGATCACACGCCCCCCGAAACACAATTTCAACTTGATCACCTACAAAGGGCCACCACCTAATATTGTCCCTTTTATTTTTCTCTTGGCGCGAGCTTTGCTTTGTATCCTCGCTTATCAGCATCGTGCGCGAAGGAGCAGAGGCTGGATGTCAATGAATATCTCGGAACTCATCCGTCGTGGGGATGCCGCCGAGCCATGCCAATGCCAGACGGGCACGACGATGAGCGCCACAAACGCATCCCGGCGTGCAGACGCTGCCGCGTGCGCAAGATCAAGTGCGACCGCGGGACCCCCAAGTGCTCCAACTGCACCAAGCTGAGCACCGCCTGTATCATTGTCGATCCCGTCACCTCGGAGCAGTATCCACGCGACTACATACGCCGCCTGGAGGAGCGTGAGCAGGAGCTGCAGGTCAAGCTGAGCAGCGAGACGCCGCCGTCGGCTGAGGGCGGAGCAGGTCCTACGAGCAATGACACGCCGCAGAATGGAACCCCGGAAAGCTTGGCGTCGACGAGCTCGACGGCGAGGCCCAATGCCTTTGTTGGGGACGGGAGTGGGCTCAGGTGAGTTGGTGCTGCGTCCGGGGGGAAACGGGATTCCTCAGACGCCAATTTGGTTGTTGTTTTTTACTTACATGGATATTGATCTAGCTTCTTGCGCCACATCTTTTCCAACTCAAAGTGGGAGTGCTACAAGTCTCAGATTCTCAAACAATTAACTGAGCGGCCGCAAATACCCGAACTGAGTGTATCGCCCAACTCTCAGCCTCCAATTGAAGAGGCTTCAAGTCTTGTAGAAAACTAGTAAGCTTAATCTTAATCCCTAGTTTGTTTCTTAAAATTGAATTAGGATTAACGTCTAAAAGCCTACGGGGATCACATATACAGCACACATTGTTACTTCGCCAACATGTTTGGGACCTCTTTAACACTATTTACCACCCCACCACATCACAGCCGCCCACAGCCCAAGACTATTTTCAGCTATACATGGTATTTGCAGTGGGTGCCGTTACCAGATATAGAAGAGGTCTCAGCCAAGAGCATCCTTACGGATATTTTCTTGCCGCCCAGACCTACCTTGGTGGTATCAGACTCATAGGTAGCTTGGATGCTATTCAAAACCTTCTATTAATCGCCCGGTTTGGAATGTATCATCACATAGGTGCGAATCATTTACATAATATGATCGCTGAAGAAATGGCTAACATTTATAGGTACATCGCTATGGGAAATATCTCGGTTCATCATGCGACAATGCATAGAGCTAGGCCTTCATGCCCCTCCTCGCTATCCACTTAGCCTGCTTGAAGAACAACGTCGCCGTCGTATCTTTTGGGATTCCTATGTCCTTGATAGGTTTAGTTCAGGTGTTCTTGGGCGCCCGTTTGCCATTGCAGAAAGGGACATTAGTGTGGATTTCCCTCTCGACGCCGCTGACGAGACTATCCTTGCCTCTCCTGAAGCAACCTCGCTTTCGAGCATACCAGTCGGCAGCAAAACAAACCCCACTGAGCTTTCCACATTTATAAGTTCCATAAAACTTCGGAGAATTAGCTCGGGGATCCATTCTGACTTCTTCCACGGACGTGGCGTCCTCAGAAGTGGCGGAGGCACATTGCAGACAGAGACATCCTCGGGATATGTCTACGTCAAGTTACATCACTACCTTGACGAACTCGACGCTTGGAGATTAGCAGCCCCTATCTTCCAGGAACCTAGGGCCCTTTATGAGAGACAAGAGTGGAGCGACTTTTTAATGGAGAAGGATAAGTTGCTTCTCATCAGAGGCGCCATTCATCGGGCCCCAAAGCGCAATGGGCACCCGCCCAAAGATCTATTGGCCATGTGCCTCAAGAGCGCCACGCGAGTGATCGAGCTCTACAACGGAATGATGCAGAACAACTTAATAACGTGGACTCGAAGCTATTTTCAAGCCATGTTTGCCGCAGGTCTATCCATCATCCATTGTGTCTCCATTGGCGTGCACGAAGACGGTGCATATTCGCCCAGAAATTATCAGCCAGCCAAGACATTGGCAATGTGTGGCAACATTCTCAAAGTGTTCAAGAGAGAGATGCCAGATGCAGGAAGATTCGCCATTGTGTTCGAGATGCTTAAGGAAAACCTCTTGCGAGACACCGGGGGTCTTGCGGCTTCTAAATTAAGTGAGATGACTGAAGACCATTTGGTTCATCCGACAGGATCCGAGGTCACCTCACCTCGTGAAAATAACGTACAAAGGAACGAGAACTTGGGTGGAAACTTAGCAATATTAGACCCTGTTGACTGGGATGAAAGTCTAAGAGGCCTGCCCCAGAACACCACTGGACACCCTATAGCGGCTGGAGACATTGCGCAAGATGAAGTAAACGAGTTTGATATGACTTGGTCCATGTCTGATCAGGATCCAAACTTGTTAGCTTGGCCATCTCTTACCACTGAAATGATGCAGCACCTAGAAGCTGGCATTGGGGAGTTTGCTTGGGGCATGATGACTGAAGACATGTATTCGTGGGACACTTGAGATGTCAAACTTGGCGAAATGCATATTTTATCAAATGGGTTAATTCCTTGTCCATAAATCTAGTATATCAAATTCTAATTGTCCTATGTTCTAACGTTCATCAATTTGCTGCTCCCCCACGCAGGGTAATGTGTTCGTATAGGCGCTGGGCAGCGGCAATGGCAGTCTCCATCTGGGTTTGTGACGTGGCAGCTCCAATATGCGGCGTGCTCACCACCCTCTGCTCCCACAGGGCCTCATACTTTTCCTTGCTTGGGGGTTCTTGCTCGTGGCAATCCAAGCCAGCGCCCCATATCAGGCCTTCCCGCAGGCCACGTTCTAGATCCACCTCGTTAACGATGGCGCCGCGGGCAGCGTTGATCAAGATGGCTGTGCGCTTCATGATACCAAGTTCTCGGTACGAGATCAAGTCTTTGGTCTCTGGTGTAAGCGGAACATGGAGGGTAACCACGTCTGATGCGGTAAGGACTTCGTCCACCGTCTTGACGCGGGTGTGTGGGATATCAGCCCAGGCAGACTCGGGCATAAAAGGATCATATGCAACCACCTGCGCGTCGAAAGCTCCGCGGAAAATCCGTGCAACGGCCTGGCCGATATTACCCATTCCAATGATTCCAATCGTCTTTTGATAAATAATGAGACCAGAGCATGTTTCTTTGGGTACCAGGTGGCCCTGCGACTGCTGAACCACAATGCGAGGAATCTCCCGCGCCACGGCCATGGTCAGGGCCAAGACCGTCTCCGCCACGGCGCGAGCGTTCACGCCGGGGGTGTTAAAGATCTTGATGCCGCGTGCAGCGCAGGCCTTGGCATCGATCTTGTCGATGCCCACACCCTGCTTGCCAATCGCCTTGAGCTTCGGGCACTTTTCAACGTCCTCAGCAGTCAGGCGCGAGCCGCGAATGAGCAAATACTCAGCATTCTCACGCCAGTTTTCATGGCCTGGGGCGCCGGGGAGAATGGCATTAAATTGCTTCTGGCAGTACTCAATGGCAGCCGGGTGGAACTTATCAAGAAGGTAGACGGTAGGCTTTTCGGAGCTAGTGGCGGAGCTGAGCTCATTGGGATCGCTTAAAACACTGGGAGCCATAGTTTTTTTTGGTGGCGAGGCTAAAGCACTCGAGAAATGATGTTATTCTGCTGGGAGGAAATGAACTGTCTGACAAAGAGCCACGCTTGTGCTCTATATTTCCTTTCTGCTTCTGTAGCGGACGGGAATAATCCGCAAGTCCGCCGTTACATTTCCTTGAAGGTCTTACTCACACACTTGATTGGAATGTAGTGGGCCCGGGAGTGAGCCGCCGTGGCGGGGATCGCAGACACGGAGGGCGGCCGACGGCCGAGGACCGCCCAACGCTTATCCATAACGACGAATGGAGGAAGAGGTTCATGGTGACTCAATAGTTACGATTGTGTGCACAAGTTTGAGATGGATATGATCACAGATACGCATCCTGGGAAATTCCTGCGCTGATGGTGAAGAATTATGCAAGAAATTCTCTCGGTATTCTTTTTATATATCAATACCATTTTATTGCTACTGATTTTGGTGAAAGCATACGACAGAAGTGATTAAACCAACGACGAGTTTTCTTATCAAAAATGCCATTGAAAAAACAAGTAACTTTGTTACCCTGAAACTATGTGACCTCTATAACTGTATACTCTAATAAAACCATCCCGGGTAGGTTGAAAACTAGCTGAAGTGCCACACTGGTATGTGTTTATTCATTAGTGGATTCCGTTTCCGTTATGTGTTCCATTTTGGGCTTCTGCAACCCTCACGTTGAGAGCATCCATCTCGCCACCTCGCTTGGAGGCACCAGACATCAGAAGAGGACCATCCGTAGCAGCCATGACCCATCGAGCACCCATGGCACAGAACTTCTCTACCAGATCCAAACGGGCATGTAGCCCACCAACACCAACGTACTTGCCAACCTTGTTACAGGCATTGATGACTCGCTGGTAAGCCTCAGTAACACGAGGGTTCTCATAGTCTCCGGGGATGCCCATCTCAGCAGTCAAGTCGTTGGTACCAATGAGTAGCGAGTCAACGCCCTCAATAGCAGCGATTTCATCTGCGAGCTCCAAGGCCTCGAGAGTCTCAATCATGGGGATAACCAGAGTGTTTGCGTTGCACACCGGGTTGGCAACCTTGGCAGGCAGCGAGCGGAACTGGAAGTGCGGCAGGCCGTTGGTTGATGAACGGTGGCCGACGGGCTGGAACTTGGCAGCAGCCACGACGTCCTTGGCGTCTTGGACGCTGCGGATGTGAGGCACAATGACACCCAGGGCGCCGCCGTCCAGGATTCTTGACACGAAGAAGGGGTCCTTGCTGGGAGCTCGGACGATGGGCGCAATGCCTGCATACAGAGCTGCAATGCAAATCTGGCCAGTGGTGTCGAGGTCAAAGGAAGAGTGCTCCATGTCGATCAGGATGCCGTCGAAGCCTGCAGTCTTGGCCATCATGGCAATTTCGACTGATCTGACTAGCTTGACGCTCAAGGTGCTTGCAATCTGGCCATTGGCCATCTTCTCCTTGATGGTGTTTTGGATAGTGACAGACATGGTGTCGAGTGTTATCAGCACAGAGCGAAGTTGGGTGTATAGAGACAATGGAGAGATGATTGATTGAGCTGTAGTTCTTGTGGCAGAGAGAACAAGAGTCTTGCTATCACTGTCGAATGAAGTAAGCGCGTCCTATTTATGTGGATGAATAATTAAGCGGATGCATCAAGGCTGCGCCTATTCAATCGACGCTTGTAAGCGCATTTGCAACCGACTCAACACTGACTCCTCGGCCGTTGGCATCGTCGGATGAGGAGCGGGGTCATGATTTCCTGATTCGGGAAATTGATCTATCTCAGTGCGTGATCGGAGATTTCGATTCCATCAGTCTTGCCCGCTTTGAAGCGTCAGATTGGTCGATTGGTGTTGAAGTTGGACGCATCGGAGGTCGTCCTTGCACACTGAAGGATGGTCTTCGGACCTGCTCCGCGAGTGCAGCTACACTAACGCCGGTCCACCTCCGAAGGCAGAACCTCGGCTAGAAGAGCTCAGAGACAGGTGACGTATTTCGGGAAGGCGTTCAAGCCACTCCACTTACACCAAAGCTGTCATATGCTCTTATTAACGAATTCTGGTCTCATGCTAGCAGCTACCCCGCCATGTCCTGGCCGCAGTGTTGGGGTCACTTCCCGACCTTGATGCCGAGTTTCGCAACATGTTGTCTCAACACTAAAGTCGAGATTTCTTTTTTCCACAACCCCCGTTCGTGATGAATCTCGCTTTTAATAAATTGCCAACATGTCGGGCATGATGCCGCAGGCGTGCGAGCGCTGCTGGAAACGAAAGCAAAAAGTGAATCCGCCCATCTCCATCACATCCCTCAGATGCTGAGAGGGAGTACAGATAGAACTAGAAGTTGACAGCATCCTGCTTTTGATTAGTGTGATCGCGTCAAACCAGTGTGTTTTCAGTGCAAGGCTTCCTCATCGCCATGCATTGAACGACGTCTGGGGACTGTCTTGGACCCTGAAGACCCTGAGGCACACCATAGGTGAGACAAAACTCTTGGCAGTCGGAGGCCTATTCGGTGCTTACTCAAATTGTAGTTATATCGAATCTCTCAAACTGCGAGTGCAGAAGCTCGAGGCTCAGCTGGAAGCCTCATCACCCCCAAGGGCTCCATCTCAGCAAGCTCAAAACAAAAATGACGAATCCCCAGGCCAGAGCTTGGGTGCTGGCGAGGGATCCTGTGGGAGCAGTGAAACTCAGCAAGCTCTTCAGTCAGCAGATCATCCCCAAAGCGAATCGCTTCATGCGGAAATGGGTTACCTCTCCCTGACTGCCATGACCGAATTTACAGGGGACCAATCCTTTTCCAACCCAACCCTCTCCTTTCAGACCTTTGTTCAAGCAGCGACGGGGGTCTCCGGCAGTAACCCTTTTGTATCTGATTCAATGAATGCTGCCATAACTGGACATCTCGGCGATTTTCATCGGAACCTTCTTCGTCAGAGAACAAACCTCGCCACAATCGACACGAGCGAGCCGTTTCAACGGTTTCTCACGGTAACATTGGCAACGTTCCCTTTCATGCTTAGTGAAACACTGGAAAAGGAATACAATGAGGTAACCCAGAGCCAACAAAACGGCAATGAGAGCCATCTTGAGGCAGAGTCGCCTGCAAAACTAGTTCGGGTTTACTTGGCAGTGGCAACAGGCATACTGCTTTCGAGAGACAATCGTCATCTTGAGAGCTATGCAACCGTTTTGGCGTTGACAGCGTATCAATTGCTACCCAACGCGCTTTCTGTGTCATGCGACCTGGAAGCCGTTCAGTGTCTCACGCTTCTAACCATTTTCTCCATGTCTAGCGCTTTTGGGGGATCTACATGGCACTTGCTTGGGCTGGCCATGACCCGATGCATATCAGGTGGTATGCATAACATCCGTGTTTCAGACCCGGATTCGCAGGATGTCGAAAAAAGAGAGAGCAGCTGGGCGTTCTGGAATCTTTACATTCTCGATGCGTGAGTTTCCAAAACCCCAAGGCTTGAGTTTAAACAGTTTGTTCTAACTTTAATTTTTTTTTAAGCTACTTGAGCACCACGTTGGATCGCCCGTTTCACTTGCAGGATGAAGACATTACAGCGAATGTGGGTGGCCTCTTGGAGAGCTATTTGTATGCCCCGGCGATCTCCATCAGGATACTGACGGGTCAGATACCCTCGACGCCGACCGACCCCCCAGATGAGCCTGGCAGGCTGCAGGTTTGGAATATTAGACACGCCAAGCTCATTCATGAGATTCGCGATACTGCATCGAGAGGCGTCTTGTTTCATTTCAGTAACTATCGGTACTGGCGAGAAACGGCCCCGATCAACGTAACGCCAGAGATGGGCCTGTGGATTCTACGATATCACTTTCATCGCTCGTGCTGTTTGATCATCGCCCTCATCCTACAATTGCCGTACGCAACGCCGACGGACCGCACCATGCGCATGGTTGCCGAGCACGCCAAGCAGGAATTTTGTGCTTTTTTGGCCATGCTGGACGAAAAGGGCCAGGTGCAGGGCAGTGTTTTAACTGCGTTTGACGGGCTGGATGCGCTGAGTGCCGGAGTCGGACTTGTCTATGCATCAAAATACCTGCAGGGAGAGGCGATAGGCCAGCGAGGGTGGGGCCAAGAGCTGTCAGGCCCTATCCAGATGACGCTCCGATTGCTGACCGCGACGGCTGAGAGGTTTCCATCCGTGCGTAGCCTGTACGGTATTTTTAGCGACTTTTTGCGGATTGTCGATTCGGATCCTGGGGATGGCAACCTCGGGAATGGATGGGCAAGGTTGGAGTCCCGAATGGCAGTGGCCGAGATGCCCATCTCGCAGGTCATATACAGCATCATGAAGAAGACGGTCACATGCGTTTAGCAAACACTCGAGCCTGGTTGGCTGGTTGGGACGTGCAAATCATGGCTGGTCGCGTGAGCCATCCCAGGGTGTCTCGGATTCCTGCAAATTCCTATGGTTGGTAGGGAGCACGATTGAACTCAAAAATGCATGCATCCTTGCGATGTTGGATTACAATACAACCCTTGAATGATTGTCAGTCGGATACTTTGCTGCATAGGGCCTTACCAAAAAGACCATAAGTATTAGTATTTTAAGCTAAAGAATAAATAAAATAATACCTAAATAAATTTATTCTAAAGATAATCTCTGAGGGTATTTTATGATTATTTTTACTTTTGAAATTATAGTTAATTATTTTGGCAGGGTCAACTTGTGCAGTGGCCATAGTGGCGAAGTACTTCGGTTACAATCATTCAAGGGTTGGATTGTATTTGCATCCGACGCGGTCAAACTCTAATGAAAGAGAAAAAAAAAATTCTGCCATTGATGTTTCTCAAGCCAAAGCGACCGTGCAACCTGCGCAAGGCACTGTACTGTGCTTGTGCTAGTGGTGTACATTCGATTGACATGTGCTGTGCTCGTGGGGAGTGACTTTGTAAATTGACCTGGTGATGCTACGTCGTGTGACGTGACTCTATCTGACAGGGAATCGGCATAGTACGGCAGCTAGGCACCATCCTGGCTGTAGCTCGATAATTTTGTGCAGATAACAAGAAACTGGTGCTTGGTGGTTCTAATTGAAGCTTAGGCCCTGCGCTACTGCAAGACAGGCGCCTTGTGTTTCAGCACGTTATTAGTTGACATACTGCACCGTTCATATAGTTAGTTAGGGCCTTGGTGCGCTAGGCAATGCGGTTCTTGTAGAAGCCCCCGGCTGCCTCTGGGTGGGTATGGCGGTCTGTTAGTATCGGTGAAAGCGCCCGCTGGTTCAAGCCATCAATGCCTTCTGAGCGATCGGGATCGGGGATCCACGGAAGGAGATTTCAGCCAACTTATCGCAACACCATTTCTTTTCGTATCGGAGGATGATGCCGTATCCGTAAGATATCGGGTGGCAGAAGTGACAGAAGCAAGGCAGGGGGGGTAGCATCACGAACCCCCTCCCAACGTGCCGTGCTACTGACTCCTCACTTGTCGCTCCTCTTTTTTTTTTCTCACTGTCTCGCTTCCGTTTTGTCTTTCGTCTGCGTGTGAATGGATCTGCAAAGGGTGTTGGTATTTCTGGAGCACAGTCACGAGACCATTGCAACGGTGGAAGGGTTTCGAAAACCTGCCTTGCATTCCAAAGTTGTACTGGACCTGGTCAGCAGGCTGGCCTCGGATTGTGAGGGGTGTCATTTTGCGGGCATCTGCATTAGGGAAATGGAGTCTGCAGCCTTAGTATCGTGCGGCTCGGTGAGCCAAGCAGGCTGTGGGATGGGGGAGTTTGAGGTGGAGGAGAGACAGGCACTGGCCTATGAGACGCCAGGAGAATGTAGAATGTCTCGATCGCGGTCCGTGAGTGGTCGGTTCTCTGCAACGCTATGTAGCTCTCATGACTGCGGAAGCTGCAGGCTGCGGTGTAAGATGCTCCAAGAGGGCTCAGGTTGTTCAGCTTTACTCACTACTTGTAGTCATGATGACGGTGCTGCATGGTGCCAAGGGCCTTGCCCTTGCTTCACCTCTGATGCGGGAAGCTGGAAATGTACATGCGAATGCACTCCCAACGTCGCGGCCGGGCCCCAGAAACCGTTGTACGGCCCTGTGGTCCCTGTAGAACCCCCGGTTAGCCACAATCAAAGCCCGGCAGCCAAGGCGTTGGAAGCCCCGTGCCCTCCCTTCACTGCCTCAACGCGGCAACACAAGACGTAATTGTACAGAACAGGACAAGTCTCTGGATTGTCATCCGCATTAACCTCCAGCTTCACACACACACACACTCGCAGCCCATGTTTGTGACCTAGCATCCCGCGCCGTCGCAGCCACCCAAGTCCCGGCGGAAAGGTACACCAGCTCCAAGGCTTGGTCCGCCCACGGGGGCCAATCCCTGCTCGCTCTGGCGCCCGGTGCCGCGACGCACCACAGCACACTCTCCGATCCAAGGCAAGGCCCACGTTCGCTCCAAACACCCACGCCGACACCCACACATCCCACGACCGAGAGTAAGGCGCAACGGAACGAGACGGGGCGGAGCGGAGCGTGTCACTCTGTACTCCCCTTCCCTCCGCCTATCCTGCGTATCGATGCTTTCACCCAGCATCCGTTCCCGCTCCCAATCCCACTTGGATTCCCACATACCTGCTCCGCTATCGATGCCATAAGACAACGAGCACACGACACCTCGCCCTTTTAGCTCCGTGCGTCGCCACCATTCCGACCTCAAATCCCCTCGATAATCCCTCCTCATCCCCCGTCTCCGACGTTGATACTGCCGTCGCCGAAGCCGCCGCCGCCGCCACCGCTGCAAGCCGCCCCGGCACTCTCCACCACATTCAACTGCCACCAGGTCCTGGTGGGCGAGGAGGGATTGTCACTCCCACAGCTGCGCGAGACCACCGGAGGGCCTCTGTGCCAGCGCACAAACACGATAACAACCGTCGCTCGGTCCTGGACGACCGACCTCACGGTGCCGCCGACGAGTACGAGCTCGCCGACTACCCGCCCATCGAGGCCCGCCAACAAGCTACCGAGCGCGAGCTCCGCAGACAAGAGAAGAAGGACGAAAAGCGCCGCTGGCTTGAAGAGCAGGACGAGATGAAGTTCTCCCACAGCATCCAGTTCAATGCTGTTCCAGACTGGAGCAGCTACTACATTGCCTACAGCAATCTCAAGAAGCAGTATGTCAACCCCTCCATTGCTCTACAGCTCCTACCCAATCGCATTGCTTTTTTGCTAACCCCCGTGCTCAGAATCTACCAGCTCGAAAAGACTGTCCACCAGACTCGATCCGGCGATGCTGAATCCCGACCACTTATCGGCCGGAGTAGCCCAGAAGACATTTTTACCAGATCTCTGGACCAGGAGCTCGACAAGATCTGCAAGTTTTACATTTCCAAAGAAAAGGAGCTATACGAGGAGCTAGAGCAGCTCCTTGAGGATATCGGTGACGAATGTGCTATCGATGATGGCCCCTTCTTCCGTCGGTTATCCGCGGACACAACCCGTGTGAATGAACGCCGATCAAGCAGCGCGCAGAGCCGCAGCACCGACCAAGATGACAGCGCCAGCGACGAGGACGAAACTACTGGTCTTACCAGGCGAAGAGGTAGTAGAGGCCGAAAGAATGCCCCTGGCGTTAAGCCCAAACGCTCCGACCTGAGCGCTTCTACCGAGTTCGACCGTGCCAGGAGACAGAGCAACACCGGGGAGGAATACGGCGACCAGTCCATCATGTTCTCTTCGGGACTTTTTTCGTCAGGCATCATGCTGAAGAAGCGCATTATTTCTCTCTATGTATCGCTGTGCGAGCTCAGATCATATAGCCAGCTCAACCGCACCGGTTTCAGCAAGGTCCTAAAGAAGTTTGACAAGATTCTGGACAAGGAGCTCAAGTCAAGGTACATCGAGACGCATGTCGAGTCGGCGTACCCTTTTAAGGAGGAGACTACACGCACGCTCGATGAGAACATTTCCAAGATGGAAAAAGCGTACGCAGAAATTGTTACTGGCGGTGATGAATCGCTGGCGCGCAAGGACCTGCGATCGCATCTGCGAGAACATGTCGTATGGGAGCGCAATACCGTTTGGAGAGATCTCATTGGCATCGAGCGCAGGGCCGAGGCCGCTGGTCTTGGACAAGCGCTCCTGGGCCAGGAGCGATCCACTGCATCTAGAAGATTGCAGGGAGACGAGGCCAAGGACCTCTCGCCAACGCGCATTCCTACCCCATTCGGAAGCCTTGCTCTACCACCTTGGTTGGCTAGTTCCTCCTTGTGGACGCTGAGCACGTGTATCATCATCTTCTTTTTGCTGCTATCCCTGCCTATTATGAGCAAACCCGAACAGCAGAATTGCTTGGCCATGCTGGTCTTTGTGAGTTTGCTTTGGGCTACGGAGGTGAGTGCTACTTATATTTGCCAGCAGGCCAAAGACTGACTCTTCTAGACTCTCCCGCTATTCGTGACATCACTGCTAATTCCCTTTTTATCTGTTCTCTTGAATGTTGTCTGTGACGAGACTCCTGGTAAACCACCGAAACGCCTTGGTTCCAAGGAGGCTACATCGGCCATCTTCGCGGCTATGTGGACCCCAGTGATCATGCTGCTGCTTGGTGGCTTCACTCTAGCTGCTGCTCTGTCCAAGTGCACAATCGACAAGCGACTAGCAACGCTGGTCCTTAGCAAAGCCGGCACGAACCCAAGGACTGTGCTGATTGCCAACATGTTTGTGGCAGCATTTGCATCCATGCTTATCAGTAACGTGGCAGCTCCCGTGCTGTGCTATTCTATTATTGAGGTAAGCCAGAATAAGACATTATGGCTCAGCAGAGTGGAGACTAATGTGTGAATAGCCTATGCTGCGAACTCTGCCTTCAGATTCCAACATGTCCAAGGCTGTTATTATCGGAATTGCGCTCGCCTCAAACATTGGTGGTATGCTCTCCCCTATTGCCTCGCCGCAAAATGTCGTGGCAATGGGTATTATGCAGCCTGCCCCTACCTGGCTTCAGTGGTTCTTCATTGTCATCCCCGTTGGCACCGTCTCCATTTTCTTGATTTGGTTCCTCCTCCTTGTGACTTTCCAGCCTGGCAAGGGCACAACCATCGCCCCTATCAGGCCGGTCAAGGAGAAATTTACCGGGCTTCAGTGGTTCGTCACTATTGTGACCATCACAACCATTGCTTTGTGGTGCGCGAGCCACCAGATGGAGGACATCTTTGGAGACATGGGCGTTATTGCCATCATCCCCATTGTGCTCTTCTTTGGCATCGGCATCTTGACAAAGGAAGATTTCAACAACTTTCCCTGGACCATTATTATCCTTGCTGCTGGCGGCCTGTCGCTGGGCAAGGCTGTCCGATCATCTGGACTTTTGCACACTCTTGCCGAGTTGGTTTCTAAGAGGGTTGAGGGCATGAGCCTCTACGGAGTTCTGGTGGTCTTTTCCGCTTTGATTTTGGTCATTGCCACTTTCATTAGCCATACTGTGGCCGCATTGATCTTCCTTCCCTTGGTGTTTGATGTTGGTGCAGCCATGGATCAGCCTCACCCTAACCTATTAGTCATGGGCGGCGTTCTCATGTGCAGTGCGGCCATGGGATTGCCCACCAGCGGATTCCCCAATATGAGTAAGTTCCTCTCGATGTCTTTTGCTCGTATCAAGCTAACAGGAAACAGCCGCAATCATGAAGGAGGACCCCTTTGGCCAGCGATACCTACAGGTCAAGCATTTCATCAGCCGGGGTGTGCCGAGCAGTATTCTTACCCTTGTCGTCGTTGTCACTCTTGGCTACGGAGTCATGCAAGTAGCGGGACTTGATTAGTTGATGAGGTATGAAGATACGCGATTTGGTATTGAAGGTTGAATGGCCAACGGCCAAGACTGCAAATGGATCTATATGATTTTTCTTGGCACGATAGTGTTTCGCCTTTCGGAGTGTTTTGATTTGCTGTTAGATTGCGGGTTAACTCCGACCGGAGATATTTATTCATAGATGGAGCGTGGGATAGACTGGTACCTACCTAATTCGGGCTGATTAGGTAACCCAACCGGATGCTCGGTGGTGTTGTTGTTATTGATCTTATTTGACTTGATGCGTGTGATCCGTCTCGGTTTCTGTGATGAACACGGTGAAGGTGCGGGCTTTGACTTAGCCGCACTGTGCGCCGTGCAGGGAGCTTTGACCACCCGGCGCCTGACGACTGACGTCGATGCCATATTCCCACCGACGGCGGCTCTCTCTGCGCCAACGCCGCCAACTCCCGACGACCTGCAATTGCACGGGCGCACCCTCTCGGCTCGACGACCTCGCAGCATCGCGGCCCCTGTGTTCATCTCCAGTTTCCCCGCGGGTCTCTTGCCCGTCCCCGGTCCTCCAGGCCCTTTCTGATGCGCTTCTCCTCCCGATAACCCCATCAGCTTCGAGCTGGTCGCCGCCATGCTCTCCGCCTTCACGGCCCGCCCCATCATCGAACTGCGGCAGCGGGACAAGTCCAAGATCGAGACCATCCTCGCATATGGTATGCGCTCCCGCCCCTGGGCCATCCTTGTGTCTTCCTATTCCGTCGAGCAGCTAAATTGACTGGTTCTGGGACTGCAGGTGATCGTGTTCTCGTCGGCCTCAACAGTGGCGTTTTAAGAGTCTACCGGGTCAACGAGCTTCCTCCCCAGCCACCAAACGGTCACACACCAAACAACAACTCCGAGTCGACCAGCACAAACACTCCCACCAACGGAAATGGCGCTGCTACCACACCCGCCGTGAGACCGACCGACCTCCTGCGGGAGGTGGAACGCTTCTCGACCCGCGCTATAGAGCAGCTTGCTATTATCAAGGAGGCAAACACGATCGTGTCGCTGTCCAACTACCACATCTCGTTGCACGATCTCCAGACTTACGAACACATCGAGACGATAGCTCGCACGAAAAACGCGTCTTGCTTCGCCGTCACATCCAACATCGTGAAGGACCCAGACACCGGTATCCCAGAAATCATCAGCCGGCTGGCCGTCGCGGTCAAGCGAAAGCTGCTGTTATGGAGCTGGCATGAAAGTGAGTTGTCAGATGATGTGGGAGAGGTGATTTTGGCCGAGTCGATTCGGTCTATTACCTGGGCGAACGCAACTCGACTAGTGTGTGGTATGAATGGCGGCTATGTCATGGTCAACGTGATCACTCATGAGGTCGAGGAGATTGTAAATCCTGGAACCGGCCCTGCGGGTGGCCAAAATAGCCGCTTCGGCGCAATGAGCAGTGCGGGTATGGGTTATATGGGCTTGGGAGGATACACACCCAAGCCCTTGGCCTCAAAACTTGCCGATGGAGAAATGCTGCTCGCCAAGGATATCAACACTCTCTTTATTGATGACACTGGAAAGCCCCTCGAAAGACGACAAATTCCCTGGCAGTCGGCTCCCGACTCGATAGGATACTCGTATCCCTATATTCTAGCTCTACAACCACCTTCCAAGGGCACACTCGAAGTCCGGAACCCCACTACTTTGTCACTACTACAAAATCTCTCACTCCCAGGCGCAGCTCAGTTATATTTCCCCCCTCCCACTGTCAGCTTAGCGCATGCCGGGAAAGGATTCCACATCTCCAGCGAGCGGTGTGTATGGAAGATGGATGCCACGGACTACGATTCGCAGATCCAGGAGCTTGTGGACCACGATAAGTTTGACGAAGCTATTAGTATTTTAGGCATGCTTGAAGATGCTCTGTTGAAGGATAAACCTCAAACCCTCCGAGAGGTCAAGATGCTCAAGGCAGAAATGCTGTTTAAGAAAAAGCGATACCGGCAATCGATGGACCTGTTCAACGACAAGGATGTACAGGCGCCGCCGGAGAGGGTACTAAAGCTATACCCTCCTGAAATTGCTGGAGAGTTTTCTGCATGGACAACTCGTGAGGAAGACAACGAGGAAGAAGCACCCGAGACCCCCGAAACGCCAAGCAAAAACGGCACAAGGGAGGGCACTGAAACACCAGAAAGTGCGCCTGACGTTTCCTCACCCCCAGCCATGGGTGGTTTCGCCAAACTGTTAATGGGAGGCGGGAAAAGGGTTCAGTCTGATGCTGCATCAATTACCTCCTCGAGACGAGAAGGAACCGATGCTGACGAAACAGCGAGTGTAAGGGAGCCAAGCGAAGATAGGCCACTGGATGGCAAAGACTTGATGAATGCAGTTCTGGAGCTGAACAGCTATCTGGTTGGCACCCGAACTCGACTTCAAGCCGAAATTGATCCGGTCACTGGAAAGCTGAGGCCCAAGCAGGGTCGAAGCGACTCTGAGGAGGAAGCTGCGGAAAGGATTCTGAGGACAAGTCTGACTGAGGACGAGAAGAAGCATGAGGAGGAGTTGCGAAATACCTTCCGCCTAGTCGACACAACCTTGTTCCGAGCCTACATGTACTCGCGACCGACTTTGGCCGGATCGCTATTCCGCATTCCCAACTTTTGCGATCCTGAAGTGGTCAACGAGAAGCTCCTTGAACATAACAGATACACTGAGCTGGTGGACTTCTTCAATGGAAAGAAACTGCACAAAGAGGCCCTGCAACTTCTAAAAAGATTCGGGTCAGCAGAGGAACCAGACGAAGCTGCGCCCGCCCTCCATGGTCCAGAGCGTACCATTCAGTACCTCAAAAGCCTTCCCCCTTCTGAAATTGAGCTCGTTCTCGAGCATGCTGAATGGGTTCTTAAAGCCAGCCCAGAACAAGCGCTCGAGATTTTCACTGGTGACACAGAGAATGCAGAATCGTTACCGCGCGAAAAGGTTGTGGCCTTCCTTAGCAAGGTGGACTCTCAATTAGAGGCGAAGTATTTAGAGCACATCATCAACGAGCTCGACGATATGAATCCCGAAATGCACAACCGACTTGTCGAGTTGTATGTGCAGAACCTCTCAAGTATGGAGAAGAATGAAGAGTGGGATGCGCTGATGGAGCGATTTGTTACTTTCTTGCGGGAATCACGACAGGTGTATAGCCTAACCAAAGCGTTTGGGTCCATTCCCAGGGATGGTAAGATTACTCCCGCCACTTGATCTAATAGTAGAGCACCTGCTAACGGCAAGGTAAAACGTAGACCCAGCATTTTATGAAGCTCAAGCCGTGGTGCTGTTCAACATGGGCCAGCACAAGCAAGCGCTTGAGATTTATGTTTTCAAGATGGGTGACTACGCCAAAGCTGAAGAGTAAGCGAATTGCCAAGAGAGAAATCGAAGGTGCACCCTAGCTAACAACCACAGCTACTGTAATCGCGTACACAAATCTCAAGATAGCCTTCAGGCATCCAAGGGACAAGATAAGGAGCCAGAGGACCCGGAAAAGGTGGCGCCATCAATTTATCACACATTGCTCTCGCTCTATCTGCAGCCGTCTCCGCCGCACAAACCCAACCTGGAGCCAGCACTCGATCTTCTCTCCAAACATGGTTCCCGCCTCCCGGCCACTTCGACTTTGGGACTGATCCCCGACGACCTCCCTGTCAGCTCATTGGCATCCTACTTCCGCGGTCGCATACGGTCAGCCAACACCCTTGTCAACGAGTCACGCATCGCCGCCGGGCTGCGCAAAGCCGAGGGCATTTCGATCGCTGCTCGGTTGCACCTTGGCGACGACCAACCAGGTGGTCAAGGTGGACGCCACCGCCATGTCACCATCACAGATGAACGACACTGCGTGGTGTGTCACAAAAAGCTAGGGGGCGGTATGCGAATAGGAGGCAGCGTAGTTGCCGTCCTGGCGGACAACACGGTGGTACACTATGGCTGTCTGAATCGTGCCACAGGAAGCAAGGTTGATTCGCAGCGAGCGCCTAGCTGGGGCAAAGGGTTCTAAATATCCATCCTCCTTTCATTTCTCCTTTTCTTTCCCTCGTCTTTCTTCTTTTTATATCGTATGGGAGCATCCACCGCGCCGTCTTGTCGTTTGTTGTGTATATCGAGTCGTAAGGGGTTTTCTTTTGGGGAGCATTTGCATGGATTGGATCCGGTGGCAGCCAGCAGTATGATTTAGCAAACCAATACCCCGTCCTCCCAAATACAGCCCATATATAGGGAAATAAATCATTCGAGGATATCGGAGCCGCATCCGATTTTTTCTTCTTTTCTGATTTGCTTTGCACACGACTGCTTAGTCCTCATCCTCTTGAACTTCTTCGCCATAATTCTCTTCGTCTTTGGCATCGTCGACTGCGCCACCCTTTGAGCCTGTATCACGTGCCTTGTCTTCTTCCATTCGCTCCGTGAGCTCCTTGTTAATTCGAGCCTGGGCATCTGTGACGTGAACGCGAAGGACGTTGAGGTAGGCGGCCCGTTGTTCAACAGTTGGGGGGCTGGATTCCGGGGCTGGCAGGTGGAGATTTACGCTGAATGGCGCATTGTCCGGGGAGGTGTAGGAGGCGGAGAGGGTGTTGACGGACATTTCGAGAACCTGGCGAGTGCGTGGAAACGGATATGTTCTCGATTTGTTGTTCGTTTGCGTGGTCAAAGTTGAATCGAGTCGGAGATGGTGGGGGTGGGTTTGCCCAAATGGAGGGGAGCTTGGCGGGGTTGATGCGCCACATGTGGCTTTCTCAATACGGCAGCAGGCTTCTCACTCTGGAATGCGATTTCCAGAACCTTGGGCAATATTGGGATGCGATATTAGAAAGGCTAGCAATAATACCAAAAAATATCATCATGCGATATTTTCTATCTATTTTAAGAAATATTATTATTCTTTGAGGGGCGGGCGTAAAGCTAAGTCTCAGTTAAAATATGCACCATCCATTCAAGGTTGACATTTCCAAAACACGAGCAACCTTCTCAAAGTCAATTCTTGCGCCAGGACGAAAAGTTTCCCAACAAGACAAAACGGTTTTGCAAATTCATTCATCCTGTCATTACGCAAATACTTGCCAAGTACATAGTCTGCCCCTGTTACCCCACCATCAGCTCTCCCTAGTCGTGGCAAAATCGGCTGCACTTGATGAACACGTCACATTGCGCGGCATAAGCAAGTAACGTTGGGGGGATTTCCTTCTGATCCAGCCTGGCTCGAAAAAAGAAAAGCCAGATGACGCAAGGGGTCACTGCAAGATACAGCCCAGCTACACCGTAGATCTCATGTCGATCAAGAGTATGCCTCCTGTCTATCATTTGTGTTTAACAGAGCCGTCACGTGAGCGAGAGAATAGCACCCAGGACGGTTGGTGTACAGTACCTACGTAGCTGTGCATACTTATAGTGCTGCTGGTGGATGCGCTGGCTGGGTAGACGATGGGTTGGGGCTCGGTCGGTCCCATGACAAGGTTGCCATCTCATTAACCTGTCATTTCCTGGAAACACAATTTCAACATCGCCTCTCCAACCAACGCACAAACACCGATTGTCAAGATTCGCCAAACCACCACGACAGCTGAGATCCAATCACGTCCAGTGCGTCTGTCGCTCGTACCGTCCGGCGCATTAGCCTGCTCAACCCCCGCCCACCGCCCTCGCCCCAGCGACATGGCGCCCTGCAACTAGTTATGATCGAGATGTAACAGCGGCACACCTTTGCGCATCACCGACAATGCAGCCGTCACGATCCCAGCCCCCACGAGGCCCCGGAAGCTTCACCCCCCTCTCCAGCACCTCGTCCCAACCGTCCGTGTCGTCCTCCTCGTCGCGCCCTGCCCTGCGCCGCGTCGACTCGTCCGGCAGCGAGGACGACGACACGCCTGCGCCGTCCATCACCATCCCCAAGGCCCGACCGACACAGCAAGGGCAGCCCTCGTCGCCTGCGACCCCAATCTATGCACAGTTCACCTCCCATGCCAACTCGAGCAGCGCCAGTCTGCAGCAACATCATCCCTACCCGCGCCCTTCTGGCACCCGTGCCGTCACCCAAGGGTCGCCTGGGGCGCCGCTTCTGAAAGGGCATTCGCGCAAGACATCTGCGACCCAAGGCATGTTCGACTCTTCACTGCCGTCCGCTAGCATGTCGAACCTCTCATCTCACTTGGGCCACCATGGTGGGCCTTCCCCAAGCCCCTCGATGGCGGCAGCTGCCGCAGCTCAGGCCGCAGCCTCGTCCTCTACGTCAGGCATGTCCGCGAGCCAGATTGCCGCACAGGCGGCAGTCATGTCGCATCAAAACAACCAGCACAGCAGACAGCGCTCACAGACGGTGCCGTTCCCCGGAGACCCCAATGACGGGGTTCGTCGAGGCAGCGGCAGCAAGGGCCCTATCAGCCCACCTATGCTGAGCTTGACCGAGGCGAGCGCACCGCGAGATAGCGGCTTTGGAGGGCATGGCGGACAATCTGAGCGATTCGGAGCATCCCATTCCTCGGCCGCGACAGCTGCTGCCAACATGGTGTTCCCACGATCAGGACACAACTCGCCTCGAGGACCGCAATCCGTATCTCCGCAACCATACTCTCAACAACCCCCTCCCCCTCCACCAGCATCAGAAAAGCCCGGCGCCGGCAAGGCAAAGGTCAAGCTCTTCTCCCGACCGCCAAAGATTGGGACCAAGGGCGACCCGAAGGATAAGCCGCTGCCCAGCCCAGGCAAGATTGGGTCGACATTATCTGCTCTCCAACGCGGCAACTTTAGCACCAGCAGTCTGGTCGATCCGTCCGTTGGTCAATCCATGTATAGTATGAACAATTCCTCCTCAGCTACAATCCGACCTATCGAAACGTATTCAGAAGAGAAGGAAAAGGGTAAAGAAAAGGAAAAGAAGCATCACTTTTTATCACGGCAAAAGAACAAGCTCAAGGACGAATATCATCTTCCGCTCTCATCAGCCGCCAGCAACTCACGACCAACCGATCCAAATGCACCAAACCCGCTCTACAACTTCAATGTTCCCGCAAGTCCAGCGCCAAACTCGGCCAGCTTCGCCAAGGCGAAGAAGGACAAGAAGCTTGCGGAACGATCTGAAGCCGCTCGACTCGAGAGCGAGGGCAGCTACCAAAACGAATGGCCGGGACCGAGTAGTCTCCCCTCCTTGTCTCAGCAATCAAGCATGTACGACCCTGTGGACCCAGGGAAGCTTGGCCTTCACAATCACATGTCTTTGGACGACGCCTGGCCGTATCTCAAAGCCAAGTTGCTCGTCATTTTTGAAGGCGAAGATCTTCGTCTGCCGGTCGAAGACTTTAACCGTGTCGTTCAGATGCACATACAATGGTGCATGCATCGCCGGTCACCAAACGCCATGCTAGATGATTTGCGAGATCTACTCAACACGGGATTCTCGTCCCTAGATCGAACCCTCCGCAATACATCAGAGGATCGCTTTATCCCAACATTGGTCGAGCTCTGGATGTTTACCTTTACATCTATCCTGCCATACATGCAAGCCGTATTCCTACCCCTCAATCTCGAGGTCTCGGGCAGTGGCACGCTCATGACCAGGGAGCAGTCCCGAGACTTTTGGGGGGGCGTCCTAACATCGTCGGCATCAGACAAGACTGCGCGAGTCACACCAGCCGGAACAGTGTTTGACGTAAGAAGACTGGTTCTCATCGCGTACCGAGACATTGTCATCCTCCCGCGATACGAGACACTCAAAACCATATTCTCCCGCCTATCTCTTGAGTTCCTCCCTTCGGCGTTTGGCAACTCGGCGCTGTCTTCTCCTCCGCAAGAAGCCGCACTCTCCACTTCGCCTTCTGAGTCCTACACCTCCGGTCGCCCCGGAACCGCCATGTCGCTTGACCCTTCGGTGGCGTCGTACAACTCGACAAGCACAACGCTGCTAGGCGAAGGCTCGGCGGGCGGGCGAAGCCGCGCTATCAGCAACGTCAGCTTCGGGAGCCACGGGAGCGACGGCGTGCTACGACCGTTTACGCCGTCTGGGCTTCCGCCGCCTCCGCTGGGTAGCGTGCGCGAGCGCGAGCAGCCAGTCGACGACTCCAAGCACGTTACCGACATGGTCGGGCGTATGCTTCAGTGCATGAGCGTGCTCTCCAGTCTCGGCGGCATCGTAGCGGGCGACCGTGACGATGAAGGCAACGACAAGATGGTGGAGCTGTGCAAGATGCTCAAGCTCAACTGGCTGGGTCGTGGCAGGACGGGACGAAACCGGAGAGGAATTGTTGGCGGGAGAGTAAGGAGGGAAGATCTCAGGGACGAGCTTCGAGTTGCTTAGAAAAGAAAGTAGAATTGCTACTGCATGTACACCTGACTGCTACATGGAGAGTCACGGATTTTACTTGAAACAAAACATGAATGGGTCATTGCGTTTGACAGGTCGCGTTAGTTCACTTAGACACACACACAATGTATCAATGGAGATTTTGACATGTCATTTGCTAGCCAGCGCCCCAAGGTGTGATTTGAGTAGTCTGGCAAATTTTAAGGCGCAAAGGTGCATAAATTACAGGGATAGCGTCACAATGGGCGAAACGTTACACAAGACAATACGAGGGGAAATGAAGTGTTATATTCAGGTACATAAGCTACTAAAAAATGCATGGCGTGCATCTGCAAACCCTTTTAATCCATGTTAGTGCCATTGCTCAAAAAGGAGATTTAGACAACAAGAAAAGCTTGACAAATGGTATGTGATAAGACATCCAAGGAAGTGCTGAACCCTCATTTATCCCAACTTAGGCTCGTATGGGACTCGAGTGGAAACTGCGAATGCGATGGAAAATTTCATCATCTCACAAGTGCTGTTGTGTAAAAAGAAAAATGTAAAACTTACACTTTGGAATACTCACGTGCTCAGAGTGAACCTGCTGGTGGAGATTGTTAATTTTGGCAAATTTTTGTAGCAAAATCTTTTTCTTTTCTCCTAATCTGTAAGCAGCCACAGTTAGCAAAGCTGCAAACGCCAGCAAGGTGTATGAAAAATGTGCAAAATTTTCAAGTGAAGTCAGACAAGATACTGGCAAGTAACAGGCCTAGGGCCCGAACAGAACTGAATTTCTTCATGGTCGATTCGGTTGGGAAAAGAAGACTTGTTTACAAGTGTCATCATGCAAGGGGGGGGTAGAAGGTGAGGCTGCAGGAGAAAGGGGTAGGAAATGGAGTCTTACCATCCAAGATGCATGGCGGCTGAGAAAAAAAAAATTGCATCCGTCTGTACGCGCCGGAACACGGCGCTTGCTGTCAGACGAACCGTCGGAAGACGCAGCACACTCCAGCCGATCCCAAAATCACAAACCAGCAAATTTCGAAGTCGTGCTTGCAGTCTCGCGGCTCGTCGTCTCGCTTGCACACATGCGGAAGCGGTTGAAAGATGTTGAATGAGTTGGAGTTGAGAAGAAAAGTTTGCGGCTCACGGCGGAAGAAGATATTCACAAACAGTGCCAGCAAAATTTTTCCGCAACGCGATGCACTGTGCAGCAGTCACGTGAGTGCGACCCACGGTTATGGGACTAGCGGCGGACACCAGCTGGCTAGTGCCGTGCCGCGATAAATGCATGGCAATGTCTCATCCACTGGCCAGGGATGTGTTGGGCGTCCCGACCCCAACCCCATGGAGCCGTGTTGCTGGATGCCGGATTAGGTGCGCGAGGAGGCGGCATTTGGAAAAGTGTGGCGCAGGGGATGATGAGAAATGGGCGAATGGGCAGGCTGGGCGCCCGTCCACGGGTTTAGATGATTTTTCTTTTTTTCCATTTTTTCTCTTAGCCGTCGCTGATGTGCGCAAGTGTGCACGTCAGAAAAAAAAAAACCGTCCGGACTTGCTTAGGGCGCCCAAAAGAGGTAATTAAAGACGCGCGTGTCGCGCCGGATATTTTGGCCCAGGACCAAGCCATTGGGCGGCCTTGGGGGATGGAAATTGATCAGGCTTTAGATAATGAGAACGCGACTGCGCCGCTGCCTCGGGTTGGGAATCATCGCGCGTTCCGGCGACAGGACCTGAGATTGGATAAGGATGACAGCACCCCGTTTCAGCGATATTGGGAGAGTGTTCCGCAGGGTCCCAAGGACCACGGCCCAGCCACCGAATTAAGCATGACAAAATCAATGGGTCGATATGTGGCGGGCCCGCCGCACGAAATATGTCTGGCTTATTTCAGCTAGCAGCTTCTTCCAGAAACCGGATCAGAATCGCATAATTGCATAGAGTCCACTCTTAAGCGGATCCACGGCCCGCTTTGTATCAGACTGGCAGCCTTGGCCAGTAACGGGTTGGCATTGCTCCCACTCTCGACCTCTCGTTCGCCCGTGGCTCAAGGCTCCGCCCGCGCACGCCTGAGGCCCCCCCGACCGACCCACGAAGCCGGACGCAAGCAAGTCAGAGCGAAAGGACTGTCCCTCTGCCTCCCCCGACCCGATCCCAGGATCGATTCTCTCTGATCCGTCAGTCTACTGTATCTCGTGCCCCTGCCTCGTCGATTAGGTCACTCGCTTTCGGCCTTGGTTGGGACCGATCGCGAGCAAAAGGCTCTGCTTTGCTTTGCATCGCCTTATTCTGCTTGGCCGGCCTCGAGAACAGTTCTGCTTCCCTCTTTTCTTCGCTGTCCCGTTGGGTCTCCTGCCTCGAACCTCAGCTTCAGCCTGGCTTCCATCTATCGCCGCGACTCGACCCTCTTTCTCCTCGGCTTTCCGCTCCCCTTTCCCTTCCTTTCCCCCCCCCGACCCTCTCTCTCGACTGAACCCAACCCAACCTACCTCTCTGGGCCCGCCCCCATTTCCCTTTTCCTTCCCCCCCACGGGCGCCTTACCCTTCTCTTTTTGCTTGCTTGCGCTGAGTTGGGCCTTCGACTGCCAACTCATTATTTTGCCTGACGCTGCTGTTCGCTGTTGTCGCTCGCTGTCGCATCATCGGTACAAAAACCCGGCAAGCGCGCGGGAAATTTCCCACAGCGGACCCCAGCCCAGCCCAGCACGCCCATCCCGTCTCCTGCGAGCGGATCATCCTTCTGTGACATCGCACGCCTAGCCCCGGCCCACGCCTACGGACCACGCCTACGCCCACTCCCACACACACGCCTCCGCCATCTCTGGAGGTTTCCCGGCAATCCGTCTCCTACTCATTCGCATCCTCAATCCATCCGACATCTCCATTGTGCTCGAGATTGTCGTCTTCGATCGCTCCTCGCAGCCCTCGCTCTGCCGTGCTGGCTGGCTTCGCTCCTGGCGGACCTGGACCCTCGTGACGTGCTCCTCACCCCATCGTCACTGAATTCGCTGGCGTCCGACGCCGCACCTCGCCCCCCCAGTCGCCCACCTCTGCTTCCATCGCGAAACACACCACTCACCACCCTCACCTCTCATCGCCGATGCCTCGTCGCCACCTCTCCGCCTAATCGCCGGCCCTTGTGATCAAGATTTTTCTCTGCTCCTCCACGCATCTCTCGCCTCTCTACGAACCCTCGTCGCCCCATCCGACGGTTATCGCATTGGCCAGCTCCCACCCCCCGACCTGTCTCATCTCGTCGCGACACGCGAAAAGGATAGACCACCACAGCCACGCCCAACCACCAACACACCCGCCATCCTCACCCGGGTCGGCTCCCATCCTCGCCCACCGCGAACCCCCGACGCATGTGTGCGCGATAGCCTCTTGACGCGCTTGTCGATATCCACGTCGTGGATAGTCGACCAAGACACCTAGAGATGATGGCAACTAGTATGGGTCCCAACTTCCAAGGGCATCCTGCCGGCATGCACCCGGGTGTCGCCGGCCACCCCATGGCTCAGGGCATGCCTCATAACCCTCAGCAAGGCGCTCCCGCCGCTGGGATGCCTCACCAGTTCGGTGGTCCAATGGCTGTCACTGCTCCTGGAGGACAAGTAAACCCTGCCTTGATGGGCGGCATGCCGCCTGGTGCGAACCCAAATGCTCACGCCTTACAGCACTTGAACCCTGCCGCCCAGCAGCAGATGTTCCAGCAGCAGCAATTGCAAAATCAATGTATGCATCGCGTTCCCATTCCCAAAGCTCGCCCGTCTTGTCTTTTCCCCCGCGCTAACCACTCCAATTCTACAGTCAACAACCCAGGCGCCTTGGCCGCTATGCGGCAACAGCAGCAGCTGCTCCAACAGCAACACGCGAGGCAGGCATTGATGGCGCAACAAGCCTTCCAGGCCAACATGCAAGCAGGTGTCAATGGCATGCCAGGGGCGATGGGCATGCAGCTTAGCCCTCAGCAGCTTCATCAGCTGAGACAAGCACAGCAGGCTGGCAGGCTCGGTCCGGTGAGTTTTATTGCACAGATGCGCGAGTTTGTATCAATTGCTGACTATGAGTGAGCCACAGCACCATCAGCAGCAAGCCATGATGGCCCAGCAGCTCGCATTGCAGCAGCAACAGCAGGCTCAACAGCAACAGCAGCAGGCTCAGCAGCAACAGGCTCAGCAGCAGCAGCAGCAACAACAGGCCCAGCAGCAGCAGGCCCAGCAGCAGCAGCAGCAGCAGGCCGCGCATGCGCAACAGATGCAGGGCGGTCCCAACCCTGGCCAGCAGCCCATGGTAATGGGTGCTCAAAACATGCCCAACATGCAGCAAAACCAGATGGCGGCTTCTCTCCAGAATCAAATGGCAAATCAGCAGGGCCAACAACCCCAAGGACAGCCGCAACCTCAACCTCAGCCACAGCCACAGCAGCCCGGTCAGCAGCCCCAGCAGACGCCTCAGCCGTCTCAAGCCGGTACTCCCGCTCCTACTGGGCCGCAGACACCTGCTCAAACGCCTGCGTCAACCCCTGCCCAGCCGAACCAGATGTCGGCTGGTCAGAATCAACCCCAGGGATCTCAAACCCCCGCTCAGCCTCAGGCCCAACCCCAGCCTCAGCCCCAGGCTCAACCTCAACCTCAGAATCAACCCCAGATGGCAGCAGCTGCACAGCAACACGCACAGCAGCTAGTCCTAACCAACTCGCTGATGCAGCAGCAACAGCAGCAGCAGCGAAGAGAAGGCATGAAGGGGCAGTGCCTTCTGAAGCTCATGCAATTCGCCGAGCACCTCAGCGGGTTCCAGGTATGTTTTATGCGATATAGTCATGGGATGACAATCACTAACCAACCGCAGAGCTCCATGGTCATGAAGGGGCGCGATGATCTCTCATACTGGACCAACTTCGTCGGCAGGTTCTTTTCGCAAAACGGCGTCTTCCGACACCTATTACACATCACCGATGCCGAAGAGACCACCGACAAGCAATACGAAATTCCCTATCCCGCTATTGCTCGATACTTCCACACGCACTTTGCCAACGGCGTGAAGAACATGCAGCTGATCATGGACAAGGGCACCACGGATCGTCCGCTGCCCGGGGACTGCCACTGCATTGAGAACTCCAAGGCCAGCCTCGTTTACTGGTTCGAGACCGGATCACACGTAAGTACCGCCCTCACAGCACGCATCGTGAGATAGATGACGCTAACTACTTCTCAAAGCTTGTTGCAACTGGCACTCTCCGTGCCCAGTTTGATGCGGAACAGAAGATTGAGCTTTTCGAATTCCTCACGACCGGGCATGAAGAATACATCTCTCGGAAGCAGGTTATTGATGCGGCAAAGCCGGCTCACAACTGGATGAAGGAGTGGCACAGGGCGAATGCCCAGGATGGCAAGCAGTCTCCCGAAATGTCTAAGAAGGGCAAGGGTCGGCAGCTGAAGTCACCGCAAACTGCTCCGCCAGAGGTGTTGGTCGATCTCCCGGATTCCGCTGTAAACAGCAAGGGTGTGACTGAGGGTGTATTTCAGTTTCTTGAGGTAGGAATGATGATGTAGCTTCTTGCAGCATGACCGTACTAACCCATACGTTTACAGCTCGTTGAAGTCATGGGACAGATGAACCCCTTATTCGGATTCACACACTCCAACCCCGGCCTCGGCGCCTACTCAGCACTGGAGCAGTATGTTTCGACTCACATCCAACCGTCAATCCAGGCCCCAAACGGACAGCCGATGCCCCAGGGACCCCGAACCCCTAGCTTCGGACAATTCCCTATGGGAGCGAGCCCAGCCGCAGTCCACATGAACCTCCCAGGATCCCCTCACATCGGCAGCCCTGCTCCCGGCCACATGCAGGCACCTGGCATGCAGATGCAGCAGAGCCAGCAGGGACCTGGGTCCAGCGGTCCCAGCGCCAACACCTCACCGGCCTCGAACAAGCGAAGACGTCCCTCAGGAGTGAAGACGGAGGATGACGCACCCACACCTGGAGGCACAGGTCCCCAGGTCAACGGCATGCGCGGGAAGCCACCCACGCCCCGAATGACTAAGCGATTGAAGGGCAACCCGGCGTAAAGTGTAAGAGCATGTCTCCGCCGCGCGTTCCACCAAGTAGCCCGACTTATGCCCGTTTTTATGTTATTCATCATGTTGCATGGCGGCGTCTCTTGCTCGGTTTTCTTAAGGGGTTGGATTTGGAAAATGCCTTGGAGTGGGAAGAATTGGGAGCATTTTTTGGACAGTATTTTTGCAGGCCTGCGCGTCACTTTGGCCTATCAGCCTAGGCAACATCTCGCTGAGGGGCAGTCGATTCGCATTATCAGGAAGCATGGTCACGGCGCGCAACTGAAGGGGATACACCAAGGGCCGGTGGAATTTGCAGGTCTTTCGAGGCGTTGAGGGATTCGCACTCGGTTTCACCATCAGTTGTGGGCAGCGTGGGTGCATATGGACTGGATTGTCGTTTTTTTTTCTTTGGATGCTACAGCAGGTTAGCATACAAGGCCCCGACCGCCAGATTTGCAAAGCCGCATGGCGATAGCCAAGAGAGGGACGAGAGAAGGCAGGGTGTCAACTTAATTTGGGTAACGATGAAAGTGTTACTCGTGTACGACTACCATGGCTCACGGCTCAGGTTGGCGTCGAAGCCTGATGTTTTTATTTTTTATTTTTTTTGGTCTGTTTGAATCAGTTGTTTTTTTGAAAGACGCGCGAGCAATACGAAGAGGGGGTATATCAGGTGGGATATCTTGCCAGGAGGACCATCAAAAGACGAAAGGCGCGGAAGTATTAAGAGGGGGGGGGGGGGGGTAAAGAGACGACGGCGTGCAGTCTTGGGCGTGTGGATATCAAGGATATTTTTCAGACTATACCTAGGTTCATCATTATGTGCGGTGCTGCGTTACGTTTTTTGTTGCGCGCAAGGAAAGGCAAGGGCTGGGAGGGGATTTGCATCGGGCAGTTTTTATTTAACAAGCTATTTCTGGGATACCATATTTAAAGTCCATGCAAGCATTTGTCCATTATTGCTCAACCTGCAGTGTGTCATTTCCGTGTCAGAATCCATGCTGGTCAGTGCCAGGTGCTGCACCACACTGTTGGATGTAAGTATGAAAACCAAGATGGTGAGTAGTAAGCCGTTCCCATCCGTGTCCCAGGTGTGTTCTAGCAACACCACAGCTCTTGCAACCTGCATGTCAGTTGGCACCGGCGATTTGGTCCGCCCCCTGCCCTGCGTCGATCTTATGCCGGTGTCCCTGTCGATCTTCCCACACGATAAGGTTGCCCCTTTTAGCAAGGCACGCAAAACGGCTTACAACCCCAAGGGTCTTGCTGCACCTGGAGCCAACAAGACCCCCCCTTTTTTTTTTTTTAATATCGGCCGCCGCCGAACCAGCGCCCATACCCCGTCTTCTTGGACACAGGCTTCTCGCCCCGAATGGCAATGTAGCACTTGAGTGCGTCACCGGAGGCAGACATCATCTCGCGAAGGAGGAACCAGTCTTGCTCGGAACGGGTGAGAAGGTCCGTCTTGGTGATGGGGTTGCGGTAGTGCCACTCGCTATCGTCAACGCTGATGGGGAGGATCTCCCCGCGGAACGTCCAGTACAGAGTGGCATTCGTGAGCTTAGGTTGGCGGGAGGCGCTGCTGCTGCCGCTGGAGAAGGCATCTCTACGAGAGCGAGACGACTTAGTTTCGGCATCGGTCGTAGTCGCTTGGCCAGGTGGGTACGGCGAAGCAGCGGGTAGTATGTTTCGCAGAGCAGTGAGGAGCTGAGCCTTGCTGGTGTTCAGGGGCACACACAGCGGAGTAGGTGGGAGTTCCCATGGGTGCGTGAGGGAGCTTTCATTGTCGGCATCGTAGACAATGAGGTCAAATTCGAGATACTCCTGCGGCTTGGGGCCCATGAAGTTGCGGTTTCGGCATGCAGAAGGTGATGGGGATGCCAGCGGGTGCAGGTGATGTGGAGAAGCAGCCAGGGGTGTTGGCTGGGACGGAGCCACGGGGGAGAAGGGCTTTTTGGTGTTCGGAGGCTGGAATGGCTCCTCTGCTGTGATGCAAAGATCCATAATAGGCTCTCTCTTCTCTGCTTTCCTTCTTGGTTAAGGTGAGAGCTCGTTGTTCCTTTGTGAAATGGTGACGGCAAGGTCAGTTGAAGGAAAAGAGAAGTGATTTGAGGAAAGAAGGATATCGTGCAACGCGTCTACGATGTTTATAGAGCCTCGGAAACTGCCAGCTGCCAACCATGCATGCGTAAATGTTGTCGAGGCCGGGCTCTTATTTGTGCGAGACTCGTGAGTTGCTCGGGGGGACCTCGTGGGCCTCGCATGTTTGCTTTTAGACTATCGTCAGGACCGTCAACGTTGGTTGGCCAGGCGGTATCAATTGCTCAAATATGCAGTGGCAGTGAGCCGATTACGACTAAGTGAAGTGAGTGTGGAGTAGTAGGTTCATTCTTCTCTCTCGCGGTGTTATCGTTTTTATTAGGGCCTTTTCAGCATGTATCTGGATACGCTGCCGGCTCAACCCCTATTCAAATGCTTGATGGGCTTTCTACCGATGATTAACTATCCGTGGCCCCGCTGTCACCATTTACCATGACTTCTGGCGGCTCTTGTTCCAGCTGAATTTCAAGCTCTGGAGGCGTAGGACCTGGTGTTGAGGCATCTTCCCGCTGTCTGGTCCCCACACTCTCATTGTCCTGCTGACTGCGCATAGGTGTCTCAGCATCAACATCAACATCGACCATTAAAAAGGCACCGTACTGTCCTCCTCTGACCTCCTCCATCAATCCCTCGAATTCCCTGCCCAAAATCCTGTCCCCCAGCGCCACCATCCTGACCACGTCCTGCGCTGCCGGTGCCAATCCAGTTCCGTCTTCTGGCGCCACCAACGGACATCTCGCGCGTCTCGTGACATGAAGCGTCACTTGGTGTGCATAGACACGGTCCTCTAGTTCGTTCTGACGTGCCCAGGTAGAGACGTCTGCGAGCAACGTTTCGACTGACGGTGCCAAGTCGTAGCTGACGTCTGTTGAGACGAAGAAAGGCGCTGGTCGGTGGCCTAGGCGTTGGGTGCCATGAAATACGACGCTGATTTTTATCGCTGGAGTATTCCGTGGCGTGGCCTGGGGAGCTGCAGCGGGCAATGTGTAGTAATAAAAGGTTGACAATGAAGGTGCTGTGAAAACCAAAGGACTTGCAACTGTTGGCAACACGACGGGAGTAATGATTGTAGGAATGATTTGAGGCTGGACCGCAAATATGGGAGGCTGAAAATAAAAGGCCATCATGTTTTCTTGTTTCAGAACAGTTGAAATTGAAATTGTGCCCAATAAATAATACTCTATTTGTTTCTATATAAGCCTGGCCATGCCGTCGCAAGAGGCTCGTCACCAAGGTCTAGGGTAGCCACGATGCAAGACCGGTGAATCAATGACCAACACCGAATATCAGTCATTGGGTCATGTCCAGCTAATTTCCGGTTACAGATCCGGACCTTCATCTTTGGGCTGACTGTTTTTTTTTTTTGGGGGGGGGGGGTCCCTAGGAACAATACACAGCTCCGGATTCCATGTCCTCGCAAAGTACGCCTTACGATCCTCGCATACTCTGGTTTTGGTAAAGTCGCATCAACGGCATATGAAAACCTAAAAGGGCAAGAAAAATAATTTCAAGTCGAGAATTGTGTGAATATTTCATGGATAAGACACGTTTGACTCCATCGTGAGCTTAAGTTTGGTGTAACACAACATATTTTCCAAAAATCTTTTCTCCATGGCAAGATCGTCCCGATGTGGGGGGAGGGGAGCCTACCAGAAATGCTGGCGCTGACAAGATAGGAAATACATCAATGATGAAGCATGACAAGATCGGCACGTTGATTGCTTTTGCTTCGGATCTTCGCGGTGAAGGGCTCATTGCCCTCATTCATTGCTGATGTAGCCGTCATCCAGCGCCATTGACAAGCAGGTTTTCTATCATGATGATGAGTGCTATACGCCACAACGAGGACAGCATCTGTGTCCGGCACACTACCCGGAATCAGAATTAGATGCAGTAGATGGCTGCATGTGCTACAGGGCACGGCATCTGGGGGTAAGCAGCCATGAAACGGGAGGAGACGCAATATTCGGGACTGGACGAGTAGACGCGCATATGTGGTGGTCGCTTGTCAATCTTTTTTTCTTCACTGACCGACAGCCAGCCACCAACCACGGCCGCGGCTCCATCACGACGGCGGCCTGTAGCGCCGATCCGACGTCACTTTTCTCTTTCTTTCGAGGCCGGGCCATCGGATTTGGCTTATTTGGATTTTTTCCTCATTACCGTGTTTAAAATGGGCGACGATGGGCAGCATCCAGCCATCGGGCGGCAGTCTTTTTTTGCTCTCCTCCTTCTTGTCTTGGCCAAGGTGGCTTCTATTTCTGTCTCGTGTAAAAATAACACTCGAGACAAGCCAAGCCAAGCTCAAGCCATTGAGGGGGACAATTGTCTGAGATCTAGACTTTGGGCTAGCTATCCGTGTTGCCCGTACTTTCTCAGCTGTCCACACAGCTCGAGATCTCGCTTGACGGAAGCTTAAAGGGATGGCGAAGCTTGGGCTGTCCATTGCCGAACCCGTCTTTTTGCTTTTTTGCGTCCAGTTGCAGTCTCAGCTGTCGGAAACTCTCCCGCAAACCTATTCCCCGGCTGGAATGCCCTTGAGTTTTTGCCTGGTAGATGTGTGTCTTTGGGTGACTATAGGATGGATGATGGGTAAAAATGCGGTGGCTTGCTGCATCTCGTAATATTAATGATAAAAAAAAAAAGAATCAAGAAAGACATGAGTGGAAAAAAGAAGATTGCGTCCATAATGGTACGTGCCAACACGGCGTCTGTCGCGAGAGAAAGAGGCGCTTACCGCCTCAGATGCAGAGAGATTGGCTCGTTCGAGGATGTTTAGCACAGCGCCACGACGGTCCACCCTCTCATTTTTAGACTGCACGCTTCTGCGCACGCAGCCCAATCGCATCAACCGCGCCCTTAGCTATCAGATCCAGACAGCTCTCGGGGGTCGGACCCGGTCGGGGACTGGCAGGCGAAAGCCCGTCCTCGGGAGTCCGTGTCTTCGGGCTTGGCTTAGCCTCCCCCGTTAGTCCGGCCTGTCCAAAATAATTACACGCAGCAGCAGAATACCTGCTTGCTTGCTGCTGCATCATGGATCATGGATGCTGCGCGCGTAATTGTGGTCCTGCCCCCGAGTACCTCTGCGCTGCGTGGTCCCCGTCGTTAGCTCCGTCCGTGGCCATTGTTACAACCGCTGAGGCATTGGTCCTGGAGCGGGAGGTGTAGGTTTCGTAGGCGGGAAAGTATATCGTGACCCAATTATTGGATGCAAACGTACCTACCTAGCTGTGTGCGCGCCTGCACACCCGCCGACACCTGCCTGGGCGACGTACTTGTGTAATTTGGCCTCTGGATTGGTTGCTGGCCTCTGCCTCGTGTCGATTGAGATCTTGCCGTGGCTGCCTGCCGTGTCTTTCTTTACCTTTTTCTTTACCTTTTTCTTCACCTTAACCTTTGCCTCGACCAAGCTTGACCTTGAGCTAGCCACACCTCCTTCCCTCTTACAAAGAAAGCTCTTATCCATCCTCTCGTCTGCTCCCTCTCTTCTCCTCGCACACACACTCAAATCTGCATCCACGCTCAGCTCTATTTCATAAGCTCCTTCTCGACCTCTTCCTCCAGTTTCTCTCATCCCTTCGCGGGGAGCTCAACACCATCTTGGGCCATCCGAATATACCATCCATAGCTCGCTTCACCACCAGCGCGACCGCTTCGCCCATCTCGCATCGACTCGGCACCTCCCTCGCCCGTCTGTCGACACTCCCTCCGCCATGATATCATGACAGGCACGCTAATACCGCCGTGGTACCACGAGGATAAACCTTCGTGCAAAGATCTGGCCGTTGTTAGTTGCATCTGGGGTCTATCGTTGGGGCTCGCCCTCTTTGGTGCCCTCCGCGCTGGGGACCAAACGTTTCACCAATGGAGACGCAAGCGAAAGGTCACGGCGTACATGGTTTTCATATGGATCGAGGTCATATCGAGTAGCATCCTGGGCGGAGTTGGATGGGGTCATGTCTACGGAACCATTCCTGCTGGGTGAGCCAATTCATCATGATGGTGCAAAGCCATGTGCAGACTAACCAATATTATGCAGTTTGGGGCTGTTTCTTTCCATACGTATGCCATGCGGATGCATCATTTCCATGATAGATTCCTCTTTCTAACGTCTCCCAGTCATTCTTTGGGCCTTCCAGACCCACTGTATTATGCAAATCATCATCAACCGTGTCGCCCTCCTCGCCGTCAACCCTACCGTGGTATTTCGCCTTCGCTGGAGCGTCTTCGCCATCTTACTGATCATCAACATTTCGGTTGGCTGCATCTGGATCCCTGCCCGGCTTCAAATCGATCCAAGCTGGATTCACTTGAACGCCATTTACGATCGAATCGAAAAGGGCATGTTTGCTGTCATCGATGTCGCCCTTAACCTGTATTTCATATACCTTGTTCGATCGTCGCTCATCCAGTACGGCCTGAACAAGTATATCCTCCTGTATCGCTTCAATCTTGGCATGATTGTCGTGTCTCTCACAATGGATGTAAGTTAAACCGCCGCCCATGTTTTGCTGCTCATGGTCTGACCGCAGGGCTACAGGTTTTGATCATCGCAACCATGTCTCTAGACAATTCTTTCCTGTGCGTCCACCCTACCATATGCAATCAATACCCACTCGCCTACTCTGACTGACCAACTGTGTAGATATGTCATCTTCCATCCCCTTGCCTACCTCGTCAAGCTGCATATCGAACTCTCCATGGCCAATCTCATCGCCAAGATTGTAAAGGCGACGGGCGGACGGCGAACCTGCGACTGCTCGTGCCATACTCATACTACGGACAACTACAACCTCACTTGCGACCTGAACGAAGACCTGACGAGGCACAGCGCTCCCGCTGCCCTTGGTAGAGCTCGGGGTTTTAGGAACTCGTGGCGCAGGTCCATCCGGTTCTTCGCCAGCCCGCTTGTGGAAGGACAGTCCCCGCCGCAGAGACGAGCCTCCGAAAAGGCGCCCGTCATGAAGATGCCACCGCCGCGGCCAACGCTTGGCGCGCGCTCGGCGTCCTGGGCAGGCCCGCGACCGATAAGGAAAGACTCTGGCTTCTGGTTCGGGAATCTGACAAACACGAGCAAGAGCAACGAGCAAAATGACGACTATGATGACCACGACCCGATTGACGAAAACCCACACGAAGACCAAAGCGACAGTGCTGTGTAATGCGGCCTTGCTTGAAGTGCAACGACCTCAGCCCCAGCGGATTGGAAATGGAGGTGGCTGAGCTGGCTGAGCCCTGAAAAATGAAAGAGGAGGAGGAAGCACCACGGGGCATTGCTTGAATCGATGGCCTTGGGCCAATGCGATCTTCTACGAGGCTCTTGACACCAGCGTCATGTATGTATGTCAATGCTGTGCCTCCCCTAATGCCTCATGCCATGCACCCCAGACGATCTGCCGCCCCCCCGGCACTGAAGGCGGCCCCACACGCACCGTGTCGGCTCGCCCCGGAGTCTTTTTCAGCAGAGAGTCCCCCGCAGTTCATCTCCACCGAGGCCGCAACCCTAATTGTCCTGCCAGGGTTGATCCCGCCGGCTATGAAGGATTCCTCGGTTGGATAGCGTCTATAGCATTGCATCATGCCTGTCGATTCAGGAATACACGTTTTGCCCTCTTTTTGCCCATCACTGCCTGCAGATTCGGGCGATGCCCACTGATAAATAGTCGATGCCATGTGAATCCTGTCTTGCTGAGCGTGCATCACCCATTCGATTTCTTAACACCAATATTTCACAAAAACTCATTGTCGGGTAAGTTTCCCTGCCACAGCTGTCCAAATTTAGTCTTGGTTACATTGAAATTCCACATGCATTGGGTTGTCATCCTTATGACGCTTGCAGCCCTCACGCCATTGGCAACTGTCATCCTCGGCAGGTCCCTCTCTCTCCACAAGCCCATTTCCCCGCGCTGCATCCGCGTACCTTTTCACACATGACACCATGGCGGTTGGAATTGACATTTTTGCCGTGTTATTTCAATAGGTACCTAGTTCCCATATCCAGCCCCAAAGGCCCCAATACTAAAACAACAACTCCAGACAGCCATGCCTTTGCAGAGAGTGCCGTCCCAATCCAACCCTCCTTTGTTTACCCCTCATTATGGCTATGAATTATTCATCCGCGGAAGTCTGTGTTTGAATCAAGCATGAAACCGCTGGGCGGGCTTCCGGTTTCTTCCGCTCCGCCCATTGGCTGCTTGCCTCTTTGTGCCTTGGTTTTCATTTCATTTTGATGCTTCACCTGTGATGCTCCTTGCGCATTGATCGTTTCGTTCGTTAGTTTGTTATTTCCTCCGCCCTCCACCTTCAACCGCATCCGACTCCCCGTACCATCATTGACCTCAAGGATCCTCGTGTACTTTGTGTGATTTGATATTTGGTTCATTTGCCCCATTACCTCAATCGCTGCGTGAGTTGACCTTACAGCGTCTCGGGAGTCGGGTTCTCATGCTTGGCCGTGCTGCCCTTGCCTCGCCAAGTGCTCACAGCAGGGATGTTGGCCGGATAGCGCACCTCCTCGGTGCCATAAGCACCAGGAGTAAGCTTAATAAGGGTGTGCAGGGGCACATTCATCCAGGGACTCTTAGTCTGATCCTTCTTCATGAAATAAGCGTAAATGCATCGCAGGACTGCTTGGTGCGTGACAATGAGGATATCCTCGCTGCGTTCCAGTTCCATGATAATGGGCTCAAGTCGGATAACAACGTCGCGGTACGACTCTCCGCCACGGTAGCGGTAGTTGTACTTGTCCTCATCACGGGCGGCAAAGTCGTCAGGGTAGCGATCCTTGATTTCTTGGTAAGTGAGGCCGTCGCAAACACCAGAATCGAGCTCATCCAACGCCTTCCACTGGAGTTGGTTGTAGTGCGGTGGGAGGAAGCGAGCAGTCGCAATTGTGCGTCTTAGGGTTGAGGTCCAGACTGTGAGTGGACGATCATCCTGAGCTGCATGTTAGTCATTTGCTATTTCACGAATTATTGAAAAAGAAAAAAAAAAAAAAAAGCCAAACATACTCCGACTGACTTGCGAACCAGCTCAGGGAGCTTTCTCGCATATTGCTCTCCTCGGGGAGACAGGAGGGTGTCACCGCCAATTCTTCCATCAAGGTTATACAGGGATTCGCCGTGCTGGGACATAAGTTAGTTTTCATGCTACAAGTTTGACACGGTTTCAAAAATTGCTAGTACATACTCTTGAAAGCCAGACAGATCGGGGACGGATGTGCAGATTCATCAAGTAATACACAATGCGACTCTGGAGGTAGTCTCGGATACGGCTAATGATGACCTGCTTGCCCACGTCCATGATCTTGAGGTAGGTCAAATGGGCCTCATCGCCGCTGGCGTCAATGGTGCAGTAGACCTTTTCGTAGTTGCGGATGCGGTTGCGGAAGTCAAGGGCGGCGGCCTCAGGGTCCTGGCCACGATAGTCCGGGCTGGTAGTCTTGACATCGCGGATGTTGGCCATGATGAGCTCCTCGTCGTCGCACTTGCTCTCGACAAAGAGGACCTCAATACCTTCGGCATTGCAGGTCTCGAGCACCCATTTCCTTCGTGCCTGGGTGGAATTGGTGGCGTCGAGAATGCCAACTACGCCACCCGCGCGGAACCAGGCAAGCATGTCTGCAACGGCAGCCTCAGCGGCGGCGCGGCGCTTTCGCTCGCCCTCTGGGTTGTTGGTATCGAAAAAGTCGGCCGTGGGCTGGGGCGCATCGTTCCGGCGGTAGTTTCCGACATTGAAGGTCTGAGCAGGAATGGAAAGCCATTGCAGGTATCGTTGGGCTGTAGTCGGGCAGGCCAAGTCAGTAAACCATGTCCGGGGCGGGCTTGGGGAGAGGGAGAGATAGAGAAGCGATTCGGCGACACCTACCTCGCTGTGCTATGTAACTCTTGCCTCTGGCAGGCAGTCCCACCATGACGACACAGATCTTGGTGTCCTCGACCTGGACGCCGACGCCATTAGTTCTGGAAGGCATTTTGGCGGTTGCAGAAGCTATTGGGCGGGTAAGGAGCAAAGATTGGGAGCGAGGAAAAGTTGGGAGAGGTGCAAGAAAAGAAGGGGGCTCCAATACTGCAGAGACATGAATCGAGAAGCGGAAAGACTCGGCGGCAATCACTGATCAATGGCCAACAGGGGAGGCTCTGACGGGGACAGGGCGTAGATCGCGTGAGCAACGGGAACAGGGCGGCTTGCCACGGGGGAGGAGAAGTAGTGAGCTTGGGTTGCAGCAGCCAAACAACCAAGGTAGTCGGGGGACAAGCGCAGAGAGTGTGGGGTGGCTGAGGAGGGCGAGGACGAAGCGTGCGTGTGAGTGTGTGTGGGCGGGTGCGCTGTGCAACGACGACGCCTCTTTCCTGTTGGAGCGATGTGATGTGGCAATGGATCGAGCTGAGCCGTCAATCGCACGAGGAGGGCGAGATGTCACTGGTCCTGGCGTGCCTGAGCCTGTGCCTGAGCCTGTGCCTGTGTTTGTGTCTGCGGTGCTGCGTCTGTGTGCATGTGGCGGCGGGGAGTGCACAAAGGTGAAGGTAAGGTGAGGCACGGCGAGGGGCCGAACGAGAGGGACGGGAGTCAACGGTGTGAGTAGCTGCGAGCCCCGGGGGAAAGGAAACCGACACGGGGCAGGGCACCTGGTGGTGGGGGCCCAGGCGGGGACAGGCTGAAGAATTGGATCAAATTGCTAAGGGGGGTGTGTCCGGTATGACACAGGGATGAAAGGGCAGGAAGAGCAAAGAAGAAGCAATTTGGCGTGTCCCGAGGCGGGAAACGTTGCCAGTTAATAAGAGCATCCGAACGTCTCCAGCCCGTCGAACGAAACCACCCCCCGCGGGCAGCATCCAGATCAGAGCCGAAAAGACGGGGGGGCGCAGAAGCGACACCCCATGAAGCAGCGCACCCGACCCCATACGGAGTGCTCGTCGACGGGTGCCAGAAGAGCCTGCTCTGCGGCTTGCATCGTCTCTTGCTGGAGGCGCGGCTCCATCTGATTCATGTCGATGAGATGTGAACCGCTGCCAGAGGCCAATCCCGGGCGCCACGGTCCACTGTAGCGGTCCAAACACCCCGCTCTGAGGCCCCCCTGTAGCTGGAGTTGGGCCTCTGAAGGGCCCTTGGCGGCCAGGCGTCCCAGGGTGGGCTGCATGTTGAAAATCTCGGGCGTCCAGGTGGACAATGCAGCGGGAGATGGGGGGCCCACTAGCCATTTCGACATCTTCGAGGTGCCCTGAAAAGTTCGTCGCTTGAGGGGCTCCCTCAGTGCAGTGTGCAGTGAGTGCCCCTATCTTCTGCCCCTCGGCCCCCCTACAGGGCAACCCCCGGAGCACTCCCCGAGCCCCTCACCTACGCCCACCTGGGGCGCCTCCAAGCCTATCCCCGGTGCAAAATTTCAATCTGTCCTGCATTTCGGTGCCCACTCTATTTTTTCTTTTGCCGACAAGTGGGGGCGAGTGAGCCACTCTCCCGGTCGTCTTGTCCGGCGTGTCGTCTGGCGGCTGTCAGCGTGCCTCCGGATCCTCCCGGCCTGGAACAACTGGATAAAGACTCTTCATGGCAAGTCTCTCCCTCACTTGGGGCTTGTGGTGTTGAGCGGCCACCAGCAATGGCCAAACTGGCAGGTAGCTGGCCATGTCCGGTATGCACGTCATGGTTGATCCCGGAATCCCGAACACGACCGTGACACACACACACACCCATTGCAGAGCACTGAGCAGGACCGGTTCCGGGTTCTCAGCTCCTGTTCCCTTCCGGCCGTCCAATGCAGCGTATGCATAGTTTGTATGTAGGCTGGCCCAGAGGCGAACAAATCGTGGTGTAGGTCTCGAGCTTTGCTGCAGGAACCGCCACAGCGCACCCGTCCACGAGACCCTTTCCCCCTCCGGCTCTGTCCGAATTGGCACCACTCCCGCCCCCGTCGCGTCATCAAACTCCCTCTATCCGCCCATGACACCCGACACGGCGCGTCTGCGATGCGTCTGTCACTTCGGAGGATGCCCGGGGGTGTCGTGACCTGGGTTTCCCGCGGCCGTCCATCTCACCACCACGCGCTGCCCCCGTACTGGCCTCGACCGATGCCTGCATCGAAGCCCTCTAGCACCCGGCTGCCAGGGTTCTGGGAGCCTGCAAGGCCAACGGACTTTGCTCCCCATCGATCGCGGTTCTCGTGTCAATTCTCCCCGGGCCTGTGTCCTCGGTCACAGCCTGTGCCTGTGCCTGTGTCGGTGACCAGACCAGTGGTTCTTGCGCAGACGCTGCTTGCCCGCCCGGCATCAGGGACCTGGGGTCCCCGCCGCCGCCCGCCCTCAACATCCTCACACCGCCTTGCGGCTCCACGACCTTTGTTCGGCAGCTCGCCGCCCGTCGTGGCAGATGGGTCCATGGCGATGCCGAATTTGCCCGCTTGGGAAACCCGCCATGCCAAATAGTTATTACCGGACCTGAGTGTTTCGACAAAAGAAAACAGTAATCCGCACCTTGCTGAAGCTCCAAGTATTGGCCCGCGCCCGTGTTGTCGCCGTTGGCGAGGGCGGCCCTGCTGCAACGCCTCTCATCTTGAAACCTGGCAAATGCCGGCGGCCGTTTATCGCTCTTGTTCGCTTCGGCTCGTAGATGGCAACGCGGACGTCCACAATTCGACGACGGACGTGGTGATTTGATTAGCTGCACAGCTTGATTCGTTTTTGCTAGCTATGTTGGAAGAATATCAAAACAAGGCCTGCAGAGGCTTTGCATGCTGAGAAGCTTGACTGGAGCGTTATCGCGATAAGCACTGTCTCAAGTCGTCTTACATCATTCCTGACCTATCTGCATCCACCTTCATCTCCATTGCAGGATAAGATAGCTAATGTTGGCTTGCACCTAACTCGATGTGCCCTGTCGCATTAGCCTGCTGTGCATCATCCGCCAGCATGTTTCCCAGCCCAGAACGCTTTACCTTTTCATCGTGACGAGGTCATGAGGTACAAAGGTTTTTTTCCTGACACGTCGCAATTACGCATACCTGCCTTTGCATCAAATCACGCCAAATTCATTAACCGCAGTTGTCCTCGTGACCACTCTGCCTCTCCACTATCACTTCACCGGTCCGATCGCGGCTCACCGAGACCTCACGATACCTTTTTACCTCTCGGCTAAAGGGGAACTGCTCATGGCACCACAATCATGAAATAAGCTTGCCCGCATTTTCCCCCGCTGCACCTGCCATCACCCCACAGCTGTATTCAAACCCGTGGCCTAGCCCGGACCTATTTGGGTGTAAACGCATCCCGGAGCCGCTGATACGCAAGCCGACTAGGCCGCTTGTACAAGGACATGGCCAAGAACGCCGACCTGACCCACTATTGAGTGGCTCAATGTGTACAAGCGGGTAGTGGCATTGGCCGTGGCTTGGTCTGTTGAGTTGAAGTGACTGATCTGGAATTTGTTCATTGATTCTGCTTCAAACTCTGCCATTGCTTCACCCAATCTGAGATGTTATTTAAACCAACACTACCGGCGGTTTCGCCTAGACGACTGGGCTTGGGACCTCCTTTTACCCAAAGTCTCTGAGTCGAAGCTTTTAAAGGAAGATCTAATGATGAGATTCATCCCACCTTCTGGTCGAGTATAATCGGCGGCAGCCTACCTCGTGCCAAATATCATCACCTCAGTGTCTTATGATTTTCACCTCAATGGCAACATTGTGTGTCCCACGACTCGACTACTGTCTGAAAATACATCGGAAGAGACGGCAATGCAAGTCTCTTCTTTGCCAAGTCCAGTGCTTCGTAGACCTGACCAATAAACTGGCGAAGTGGTTGCAACACTGACTAGCAACCCGATTTTTCTGTCTTTGTACTGAAGCGATGCCTTGAGAGATGTGTAATTGCCTCTGTGATCAGAAACCCTGCCCTGGAATTGTAATGAAGGTAAAGTGACACAATGCTCGTACCATCTGCTCCACTGTTCAATGACTGCACCCTATGGCATAAGAGATTGGCTTGTCCATCGCTCCAGCTGTTAGTTTGCACTGATGGTTGCTGTCGCCGATACCCTAGAGATAGTGAACCATGGTGCCATACAGATCATGTATTCAGTGCAACCTTCCCCCTGAGCTCATAGGCAGGTGGGGCTTTACTGTGACGCAGAGATTTCTAACTCCCAAGTACCAGAGACAGGAAGGAAATCCCCTAGTCACTTCACTTTACTTCAATTCGGTAGCTAAGCCTCAGTTGGAGAATTTGTGATAAGCGTTCTCGCAAAACCATTGGCAACGAAGCGAAGGATTTTAGAGGCAAGACACAAAAAAAAAAAAAAGCCTGACAACATCGCACAGTGTCTCCGCCTCAGTTATATCTCAAAGAACGAAAAGTAGATGTGAGTAAAACCTTAATTTTACTACGCCGTATATAACAAGTCTTGATGACTTTAAACTCGAATTTCCATACTTTCCACTTCTTTGGTAAATACCATAAAATTCTTAAAACAAAGCAATAGTAGATGGAACCTAGATTCGTGCCGAAATCACATGGATGCTGTGTAATATGGTCGCTTTTGCCTCGTCCTTGTATGTCATCAATTTGGTCGCTTACCCCCCTTTTATGTTTAACCCTATTGATGCTTGGCGATCTATCTCAGCATTCTTATTTTGCCACCTAGACATGTGAACTACTGCCCACCAATACTGCTGCCTGGCTAGCTTCCTCATACTTTGGAGTCGCAGGTATCAGACGTGATGTGTTGATTTCCCATTCTCGTCATGTGGAACCTTTGCGAAACAAAAATTCCCTGCAATAACACTCTGTGGCGTTGACAGCTGTATCTCACTGTAGCATGTTTAAGGTTGAAGCCACAGACGGACTACGTAGCGCATTTATTTGGAATAGATAATCCGGCGCGCCTCGTGCGTTGTCCCTCGCCATGAAGTATGACCTGAAGCATTGCGATGACAGAGAATGCAACGCTGCGTGCCCCTTGGGGCAAATTAGCAGAGCATTTTAATTATTAGCAGTCGAAACCAAGCGCATAGCGTGCAAGTAATCGGCCTTTTCGGCAGCTGGCCAGCCCAAGGGATTGGTCCCAAGACAGCGTGGCTGAAAGTCGCGGACCAATTCGGACGTGACCAAAAGTTCAAAATAAGTTCGCTTGCAGTATTTGATACTTTCGAGGCTGTGTCAGCCAGTACGTGCAATCTGACTGCTCGAAATCGGAAACGCGGCCATCTCCTTGGTTTTCGGGTCTCCTAAGCGCTGATGGGCTTTTATGACATAAGAGCGAGAGCGACGTTAGCGGGCGTTATCGGCTGCCAATGTCCCCATTCTCAGTGCCGTAGCTTGATACAAGTTCAAAACGGGCGTCATTGAATGCTGGATCCTTGGCATAATAGTGCTGATCTTTTTTTTTTTCTTCCTTTTTTGGCCACGGCGCCAGGCGCCAGGTCCCTGTTGTCCCACCCAACTAGCTAGTTCGCTCGCTCGCGGCTGAGCAGGTAAGCAAGCGGGTGGCATAAAAAAAAAGAGTGGTCTAGTCTTTTTTAATACGGGCTTCGCGAAAAAAAGACAACAGAGCGGAACATTGTCACACACATGGCGAGTGATTCAGTTGAGTTTCATTACTGAATCAAGTTTTGTGTAAAAGGAAACCCCTTTCTTTTCTTGTTACTTCCTTGGAAAACCAAGCGGCAAAGCGGGAGGCGGTTCATATCAAACTGTAGTAGAATATCGGACCTTTTCTTTTTCTTTTTGTCACCCCCTTGGACCAGCCGCCGCTCAGCCTTACCTAGGACCAGCTAGCGGCTCCATTGCGATCCAAGCAAGTGCCGGACAACACATCATCGGCTTATTTGTGCCGCGCCATTAGAGGCGGCGGCGAGCATCAGAGGCCCGGATCTTTGTCGATCCATGGGGCCTAATGAGATGATCACTCCGTCAGATTGGTTATGCGCTGCTGCGCCGTCCAATGCGCTCTCACGATGGGGAAAGAAGGCCCCCTTCACCGGCCTCAAGCCAGTTTAGCCAAGGCCGGAATCTCGCGTCAGATTTCCAGCGCGAAGACCGAGCGCGGGTCGAGATGCAGGGGATTTGGTTCTGGTTCAAGGGGGCTATGATGCAACGAGTCTGAGGAAAGGCCGCTTGCACACCAATCCCGTGTAAACTGATCTCCAAAGCTGATTACCAGCCCGTATTGGCTGGAGAGGAGCCGTCACTAACGTTACCTATACTTGCTGCTTGTACATATATATATGTTCTCGGGATCTCCTTCCTCAGAACTTACAAGTCGTCATCAAGACACCACGCTCCTCAGACTCATTTTCATCACGACAACCACACACCATGGCTACATCCAATTCCGCGGCCAGCTTGGCTGATACCGTCGAGAGGACGGTTGTGAGCACATCCACATCCACCGAGAAGCCTTACCTTCTCTTTACCGCCGCTCCCGCCGATGGTCACACCAACCCTCCCTCAAGAATCGCCGCTGAGCTCGTCAAGCGTGGCTACGAAATCACCTTCATCGGTGGCGAGCAGTTTGAAGACATGTTGAAGCGCATTGGTACCGACTTCGTGGGCATCCCCAGCTGCCTCACACCGGAAATCATGGAGAAACGCAACGCTGTACCGGCCGGAATGCCGCGTCTCATTCACGACATGAAGCACATATTCGTTGACCGCACCCCTGAGCGATGGGAGGTGCTCAAGTCGCAGCTGGAGCGACTACGTGCCGAGATGCCTGACCGTGAGATCATTGTCATCAATGAGACGCTATTCATGGGCGCGAACCCACTTGTGCTCGGAGCTCCACTACCCAAGGGCTTCGATGTAAGACCTAAGGTTGTCAACATCCAAGCCGTGCCTTACATGGCCTCGAGCATCGACACTGGCCCATTGGGCCCCGGCCTGCCCCCCGATGCCACAGAGTCGGGCCGGGCCCGAAACCAACTTCTCAACCGGATGATGGTGATGGGGCCTTTCGCCGAGATCATCGCCGGGGAGCAGAAGATGCTCAAGGACCTAGGCTGCACCAAGGAACTTGCGCCTGAAGTGCCGTTCCATAATTGGATGCTCATGCACGACAAGGTGCTGCAGCTATGCCCTCCCAGCCTCGAGTACCCCCGTTCCGACATGCCATCCCACGTTGTGTTTACCGGCTGTCCTACACCCAAGCCCGTGGCCCCGGATTTCAAGTACCCCGAGTGGTGGGAGGATGATGTGACACGAGGTGACCGCAAGATTGTGGTGGTGACACAGGGCACTGTTGCCAACGACTACTCCGATCTCTTGATCCCAACCCTCACCGCGCTCGCGGACCGAGACGATCTCCTGGTCATTGCCATTCTCGGCCACCGCGGCGTGACCCTCCCCGAGGACGTCGCTGTCCCCTCCAACACCCGAATAATCGACTACATCCCCTACGACGCGGTGCTCCCTCACGCCTCCGTCTTCGTCATGAACGCCGGCTACGGCGGATTCCTCCATGGCGTTACAAACGGTGTGCCCATGGTGCTAGCTGGTGAGTCCGAGGACAAGCCCGAGATTGCCATGCGCGGCGCGTGGAGCGGAGTGGCTGTCAACATGCGAACGGGGCGGCCCAGCTCGGCCGCTGTGCGGGCTGGAGTGGATCAGATCCTGGGTGACAAGAGCTTCAAGACACGGGTGGATGAGGTGCGACGAGAGAACGAGGCACTAAGGGTCTTTGACAGGGTCGAGAGGGAAATCCTGTCTGTGCTGGATCTGAAAATTTGAAATTCGCGGGTGACGAATGTATATAGACATGAATTTGGAATGCGCATATAGACACAACCATAAGTGGACAGCATTCAGTAAATAGACAATCAATGACGCTTCATACTTCTGTGCATGACGTATGCTTGAGAAGGGTACATCTGACAGCATAGCTGAAGTATTAGTATCAGTCTCACAATCGTATCTACACTATCCCCTATCCAAAATCATCATGAACTCGGAGCCTGTTTCGCATACAAGACTACCCTTCCTACAAAAGTTGGTTGGTTCGACTTGGCATAAGATTACATCATACAATACAAAACGCACGAATCATCCGCATTTAAGGTGACGAGTACAATAGTGGTTATGGGTGTCAGCATGAACGACCAGTAGTTGGGAAAGGATATGGCATCGTACGCTAATAAACATATTATCATGCCACCTCCTCCTTCCCCCCTCGATGCGATGCCTGCTTCCTCAATCACCATGCGCTTTATCAAGTTGCCGAATTTCCTGTGTAGCCTCCAGACATGGCCAGCATAGATAAACTCGTCATTCTGAATCAACCAGCCGATCCGAAAAAGCCTCTAGCCTTCATGAACTCGCTTAGCCCCTTCATCTCCCACTTTGATCCAAGCCCTGCTGCAGCACCAAGCACTGCCCAAGCACCGCACTTCCTCCTAGCTTTAGCATGGATGGACGCCCAGGACTCACACATTGCAAAGTACATTACCAAACACCGCGTCTTGTTTCCTGATTCGCGGATACTCCTTGTGCGAATCACTTCTTGGACCTGGACACGCCCGCATCTCCGCAAAGAGAGACGCAAAGTTGCAGTGCCCGTACTGCGAGAATTGACTGCCATGGCCAACACTGAGGACCGCCATGCCAAATTTCTGCTATACACCTTCTCTAATGGTGGAATCATGTCGGCCACAACCCTATGGGACCTGTGGGCCTCCGAACTAGGCAGTGTACGGCACATTCCGCGACATATCTCCTTCGTAGATTCGGGTCCAGGGTTCTTCAACTATAGACGAAACGTCCACGCCGCCCAGTCATCATTGCCTAATTGGACTTGACCCTTTGCCCATATACTTGTAGATATCACCTGGGTGCTGTGGTTCTGCTTGGGTCGCAGGGGACAACATGAAAAGAATGTTGCCTTCATCAACTCCCCGATCTTCATGTTGCAGGAAGTAAGGCGGACGTACGTGTACGGGACGGTTGATAAGACAGTTTCGTGGGGGCATCTAGAAGCGCATGCCGCTGAGGCACGGGGGAAAGGGGCAATCGTCCGGATGAAAAAGTTCGAAGGGACGGGGGGGGGCGCATGTTTCGCAAGTGAGGGCCGATGGGGATCGATACTGGAATCTGGTTATGCAAACATGGAATGGCAATTGATAATTGTGCGATCGTTCTGCTTTTTCGGCGGTAGGGGCATTTGGCTGGTAATCGATATCGAGAAGGCTAACACGTAAGCATGATAAAGCGATGGTATTTGTGTCGGGATGGGTCAATATAAGATTGACTTCATGGCTGTTGATTATTTTCGTTTGGTATCAAGAGTCGGCCTCAACTCTCCAGAGGTCGGGCCGCTCGTCCCTATGTATCTTCCTTATTAGCCTTAAGATGAATCCAATATTCACAGATAATCTTTGCCCATCCATCCCCATCATTGTCGTGAGCGCGTAACGTGGTTTGTCGTAAAGCGAAAGCACAATCCCCAAAATATGCCTATACAACACCCAACCCATCAACCAGACTGGCCAAAAACCCGCTGGCTCTGGTTGCCGTCTCCGAGACGAGATGTTTAAACAGTCCAGCCCAAAATAACGCCATCAAAGATCCGCCCAAGAGCATAACTCCATGTAGCTTGTAAATCAGCCCGCCGAGCCGATACAACCAATATCAACCAGTCCTCGTCAAGTCTTTTGTTTCTTCCGCTCACTGCTCGTGGCTTGTTCCTCGGCGGCATTTCTCTTGACACCTTGTGTAAATAGAGAGTCATCACCCATGGCTCCTTCCGCCTCTTCGTCAAGGTCGCCAATTCCTTCGTCTTCCTCGGTGCATGTTTGGCACTCTTGGTCAAACGCATGCTCCTCGACCATGACACCACGGGAGCATTCTCCAAACTCGCCGTTGTTCTTAGCTTCCAAGCACGAAAGTTGCTGTGAGAGTTCGGTCCATGTTTGCTCATCGCCGCACCGCGTGCATGTTCCGGCGAAAACAACGAGACGACACATTGCGAGATAGCTGTTCGACAATGCTGATTTGCGACAGCGCAATTGTCTGACAGGTCGTTTCAAGCAACCGGGGCGGAGAAGATAGCTGGTGGTGAAACGGAGGTAGCGCTGAAGGTGTATGAGATTTAGAGAATCTATAGGGATGAGTGTTGGCAAGTGGAGAGATGACAAGGGCCCTGGACGATCATGAGAGCCATCAGGAGTAAGGACAACGAACCTGTCGCGGAGCCCAGCCAAGGGCGATACGAGTCTGGGACTGGACTTTTTGGAGGTGGGTCAAGGCTTCTGAACGTGGTCTCAGCTGAATGGGATGCTGAAGACCGAAATCGAGCTGAGTACAGTCCCTGCCCAGATGGAAGTGCCCGTGTCGGCAATTCAAAGTCGAAGCGGGAATGTGAGGATCCCGAGCAGGATGAGAGGGGATGGGGAAGCTTTGACGCTGCGATCGAAAGATGGACGTGGGCAGATTGGAAGGGCAAAGCGCAGGGAACCAAGGCCCAATCGATGACAACAGACAGTAAAAGCCAGATCCAGACCCCGGCCTGAGAATTTCGTGTCACCCACCAGTCGGCTCACGAACGAACACGACCAGTTCTATCACCTCTCATATTTTACTGGGTGGCCCGGGCGGAAGTGGAGAGGACTGCCGACGGAGCGGGAGTGGGATCAAGGCCTGTTGCTAAGCTGAGTCGCTTCGTTGGCTTTGGAGCAAACGAACGTCGGGGGATTGTCTGTGTCGTTTTTGCCTCTCGATGAATCGTACAGTCGCAAACAGGATGTGGGGAGCGAGTGAGTGGTTTCAGGACAGGCAGTGCCCCAGAAGCTGCGGGAGTGTGATTTGGATGATGTGCCGCGGATGGAGGGACGTGTGGCGCCGGATTGATTGGCCCAGGCAAAAACGAGCGCGGATGTTTGATGTAAGGAGGAAAAATGATGTCGCGAGGATTGAAATGCAGGGTGGTGGGTTGAAGGATGCGGGCTGAGGAGGAAAAAGGAAATAAAGGTCCTCAGGACACAGGGAAGGTGCGAGGGTGGAAGGGTCACAGAAAGAAGCAAAACGGAAAGAGGAAAGAGGTGACGCCGCGAAAACGGACTCCCCCACGGAGTGCAAGCCTCATATCAACGTCGTCCACTCAAACCTCACACACATCAAGAACTCAACTAACCATCCTTGCAATGGGCGAGCCACCAGCTTGCGGCGCACTGCCTCTAGCCTTTGGCGTTCAGGGCACCAAATGGTCTCGGACGCGGAACCCCTCCCCAGGCCCAAGCACGCGCCCGCCTATCGCACAGCATGGCATCGTCCAGAAGTGGTAACGGCACCAAGCAATGGCTCAGTAGCGCCCTGTGTGGCCCTCGGGGCATCTCCACTGTCCACAGCGGAAGAAACACCAAGACGCACCGAGCACCGTAGTCTCCGTGTGCCGTCCACTGACTTACCTATTGCTAGCTGCTCTTGGCCTCGCTCTCCACTTGGCCACCATGCTCACCACTTTCCGCAGCCTCCAGGCGGTCCTCCCGCCATCGTCCTCCGCCCTTCTTTCCTTCGGCTTTCTCCAGCGCCGCGGCACGGGGAGAGAAAAAAGAAAAACCACAAGAATTCATACCAGTATTAGCGTCTAACAAGGCTTGTTTCCACTCCATGCCAGCCTGATGCTCCTCCATCCCTGCTGTTGAGATCACAAGCTTCCCGCCAGTCCCGAAGTCAAGCTTCGCCACTTGATTGACGATGGCCACCAAGTTCGCCTTCGGCCCGTGGTTCAGCCCACGCCCGCGCGCCCCGACGGCCGCCAGCTGCGCCGATCTGTATTGGAGCCAAGTCATCCGCCCATGGTACAGTTCAGCCATTGTTCCGGCTTGCCCGCCTCATTGGCTCTGTATCCAGCAGCCCATTCGTATTTTGTGCTCGTATATTCCGGCAGTGGGACCATGCCGCTCTTGAAACACACGAGGGAAACATGGTCGCCTGAGAGGGCTGGTTTCATCTGCCCAGGATAAAGTAGAAATGATCAGCAACGGTCTGCACACACCTTGAGCCGATCCGATCTGCCCTGTCCGCATTGCATATGCAGCAGCCATACCTCAATATCCATCGTCAATGGCACCAACTTCTCTCACACCCATTCCTCCACACCACCACTCCGGTCATCCTTTTCCACACATTGGAGAGGCATATGCAACATGTTTGCTTTAAGCGTCAAAACATTTCGACATCCGTAGTCTCTTATACCCCATGCGGAAACGTTTTTTGCCTTCCTTTCTGAGCAAGGCCTGCGAGACCAATGAGCAGCTTTTGACCTGAGGCACTCAGTAACGTCCTGACGCGGGCGTCTGCAGTCGCTAGGCGGTCTCGATTCCCTCCGGCCGTCATGAGAGAGCAATGGCGGCTGTCTAGTGTTTGCTGGCGTCGCTCTTTGTGGGGTCACCTCGAGATTTTGACATTGCGACGACTGGCCAAAGATGCTGACAAGACCCATGGTTGGCCAAAAATCGAATTATGCCATGCCCACAGACGCAGCGCCACCACCTCATCATTGCATTAAGATGATCATATTTCCTACGTTTGAGCAGTTATACCCTGAGTATCGAACCGCAACGCATCGTATCAAACAAATCCTTGGCTGAATCGATAGCTTCCTTCTTAAGCTGAATTCTCAGTCGCCATTTATCCCATTACTGAATCGCAGATGATTACGTCTCCCAAGAATCAAGAACAGAACGTTGAACCACTGAGTTTTGATCACCCATTGCTTGCAGGGGTGGCTAGCCGACAGGCCCTTCCCCCCTGGCATGTCTTTTTTTTCTCATCATTCTGAGCCTCGTCTGCATTGCCGAAGACAGGCACAGACAGAAGCTCGGATGTTTCTTGACTAATGTGATCAAACAGTCGGTGTTAAAGACATCCTCTTCCGATTCCAGATATGGGAACAGAGAGATACCCCAGGGTATTGCCATTTGTCAATCTCACAAAACGCCAAAGAACGAAACCGAGGCGAACATGATATCTTGCAACGTTCCACAACCCAACTTCACATCGTCAAGGTCATCTTGGCCAGGACGTGGCGTCGTCATTACATTTCAATTCCACCGAGAGATTCGTTCAAGGGCAGTTACATAGTCTGTTGGCACGAAGAGCCCGCCAAACAATATGCAGAGCCCACACTCACAGCTTGTGCGCCCAATGTCGCCCAGCTTCTTTCAGCTTAATTAAGGTCGCCAAAGCATACCTCACCTGTTGAATTTAAATAAAAATTTCATGACAACACTGACTATCTCAAAATATCAAGTTTAAAAATCGAGATGATTTTTTATATGGGTACTTGGTACGCCGTCATCCATTTTACGTCTCCTTGTTCTATATTTTGGGCTCTTCGGCCCCAAAAAAAACTTCCAAGTTATCTTCGGCTAAAATTTCGTTCCAAAAATGCCGAGGTTAATTTTGCCAATCAGAACATCACCGTTGTTTTGAGCTTCAACTTAGTGGCAGCCACCCGCAAGGGTAACAGCAAACCCGCGTCCTGGCGACATCCTTCGCAATTATCATGACAATATGCATGTCAGGCCATTGGTAATGTTTCAGCTCGTAAAAGTCTCCTGAAACTTTAGAGTTGATCTATCCCCTTCCGATTAGATCAAAGTATAAATCAGCTTATCCTGTGGGATCGAGCGCAGCCTAACTCAATCCACCTTGGCAATATCAAAGACAAGCGCAAAGTCTAAGTGCTAATTATGGATCAGTGCTAGGTAGGTAACTTGAGGAAAGCATTCATATTCATACTTGCATGTATCGTCTGTCTTAGGCTTCGAATGAATCGAGATTAGCATTCATTCGTCTCTTGCTCCCTCCCTGTAATCCATCAAGGAAATGACTAGGATGGATTTTATTCAGTGCTACGTAGTGGCCAGTGAGCAAAACCACGCTGCCTCCATCGTCACATTGGTATTGCTCCTAGATGGAGGATATTGTTATTGTGAGTGGTAAGAATGTCATTACTCGCGACACTCAAGATTAAAGCATTCTCTTTGACGTGTTCGTTCGATAGCAAGCATCATTAAACCATAATAACTAGTGAAATTGATCCATGTTGTCTAATCGTTCCAACGATTGCATATTAACTAATATGAAAACTCACCTAATCCAGCTATAATATACTGGTCTCAGCCAGATTTCTTTTCTCTGCTCACATCCAACACTCTTCATGCCACCATGTGTGATGGCTGGTTTCATATTTTTCCCGATATGCAGCAACCAATGATGATCTCAGGGTGCTCACTCCGATTTCTCAAAATGGTAATCCAAAGTGCAAATGTTTCTGCCACTGCCACCCCACCATCCTTGATGCGGTTCAGCCGCAATTCAAGACATGGCTTGCCATCTCGACGAACATTGTCGCACCAATGTTTTTTGTGGGATTTAGAATAAAGGAAGAAGAGCGAAAATCAGGTCTTATTTTAATATGATAACGTGTCTTTCAAACTCCAGATTGCATCAGACCCAATAGTGATTGCGTGGCGTGAAGATATAGCAATCTTGCTTGGATCATTACTTCACCAAACAAATACAAGGAGATGGTGTGAATTAAACAATTTTCAATATATCTATGCGAAATTGACCGAATCCATTGGTAGGTGGTAACTCTGGGCATTTCGACCATTGCTGTATTCGATCCGCGGCAAGCTAAACACACAAGGACGTAGTTACAACACTCTCAAAATTTATGCATCATTGGGGGGGAACTCCTAAACTAACAACCGCCCAAGGGGGGGGAACCACAATAGTATACCCCAAGGCTTTCACATTCTCCAAGGAGTCTTATCGCATCATTGACAGTGCTCTTTTCAAAGGATCTCGCCCCCTGCCTCAACGTGGTGGTTTGTGGCATCCTGTGTGGATCGAAGATGCCGAAGGATCCGGCTTTCCACACCGACTGCATCCAACGCAGATAGAGGCCGACGAAACAGTCATGCGGTGGTCTGATCTGTTTGCTTGGCCGAACTTCCTTTGCGAGAGTATCACCAAGGTGTGCGCTTGGCGAGGAATGTCACAATTGTACCGTGGGTTTGGAAACATGAGTCAAGTCAGGCGTAAAATGGACATGGCGATTCTCCCATGCTGCGCATACACATCAACGTGTCAAAAAACAAACTAATTCGATTTATACGAGTGGAAGAGTTATATACTATAACTAAGTAACCTCAATCACTTCAATTTCCTTATTTCTTTTCCCCAACTCCTAATCCCGCCCGCCAAAACAGGTTGGAATCCGTTTCCCTTCAAAAAAGAAAAGAAAAGAAAAACGGTAGACAAGGAAGAAACGTCTTGGGCAAGTCTGAATGCAAGCCAAAAACAAAAGGGTCAAGCAGAATACTCAACGCCAAACGGAAATCGCAGGCACAGGGTGTGGATGCGAATTCCAATGCAGGGGTAAAGTACGTGGTGCGGGATATAGACGCAAAGGAAACCAGCAGCCTCCACAGCACGGAGGGTTTTTCATCCAGCATGTATAAGGGGGAGAGGTTGGTTTGTTCAAGAAGGGCCAAGTAGAATGAAGTCTCAAGTCCAAAGTCATGCTGGTGGATAAAGAGGAGAAAACAGAGGACCAGTTTGAAACATGACTTTTTCCTGTATGTTCGGGCAGGCGTACGCTCAAATTCAAGGCATGAAGCCAATTTAGACATGGCTTCACTTCCCCAGGCGCACCATGGAGCGGGGAGATGCAAAGGATTTTCAAGATGTACGTCATGTCCAATGGACAAACTGGCATCAGAAGTCGGCAAGGAAATCATCAAGACATCAAGTCATGAGCTGCAGCTGGCACCCCCGGAACATTATGCGTTTAGCCTTGGCCAAATAAAAGAGAACATCGCCCTTCCCTGTCCACAAAAGAATCCGAGCGTCTGCTCAGGATCTCGGCTCATACGAAAGCAAGGCAGACAGGCGAGCGAGAAGGAGTAGAACAACCATGGATGTCGCTCCCGCATTTGGCACCTCAGTATTAAAGTTCTGTCGTAATGGCAGTCGAGTCAAAGGATATACGTTCATCAAAGCAAGTGGACCTAAAAGTCGAAAGGGTCCTCAAAGAAACGAAAACTGGGGGGGATGCTGTACAGTTGTAGACTCCACAAGGGCGTCAGGGAACGCTGCTGGGCAAAAATGTCAGAAGCACAAGGCGACGTCTATCAAACCAGGTCATCTTGGAAGGTTCTCTGCCCGCGGCATTTGCGAACTCGAGCTCAATCAAAGTCAACCAATCATGAAGGCGTTTCATCGCCGTTGGGAGAGACATCACGATGCTCCGGGCGCCGGGGCTCCAGCCGGAGGGGGGCCTTGCCCGCCCTGTTGCTGCTGGTACATTAGGGACTGATACCAGAGGGCAACGTAGTTCTGGTAGCCACCGTCTACTGATAGTTAGTTTATCGGTCAAGCATATACGTCGCATTGTCACCTACACTGGGCATAGGGGTCCTGGCCATCTGCTGGGGCGGGCTGGGAAGGTTGGTTAGTAGCAGCACTGGGTCCCTGCTGGGAATAGTTGTTGCGGTCAGAATCTTGATGGCCACGTCCACCGGGGCCGCCACCGCGACCCCCGCCGCCGCCGCCACCACCACCACTCTTCTGGCGCTGTTATCGTGTTAGCATCTATCATTCAAGCATCCATGGATCAAATACGTACCACCGCATCAACCTTTTCATCAATCGCCTGCTTGGCGCGAGCGATACTATCGCGCGAGCCAATCAGAGCAATCTCCCTCTGGACCTCTCCAGGTCCGGAGGATTGAGCAACATTGATCTTACATCCTGTAGTGTTCTGCATCTCACGGATTGTCTCGCCGCCCTTGCCAATGATCATACCTACAGCATCCGAAGGCACATAAATAGCGTCATTAATCTTATCTGGGCCACCTGCGCCAGCGCCAGCGCCAACACCTGAATCCCGCGGAGGTGCGTCGTTACGAGAAGGGCCTGGTCCTCCTGCCTTCTTAGCCGCTGGCGCATCGCCTCGGCTGTCGCTGTCGACAATTTCCATGATAAGGTCCTTGGCCCGAGCAGCAGATTCTCGGGAGCCGATGAGGTTGACGGGTCGGAGTCCATTGACGCTCTTGGATTCGCCGACAATGTTGATGTGACATCCTGATCGTTCCTGGAGATCCCGAATAGTCTCGCCGCCTCTTCCAATAATGAGTCCAACAGTGCGATCGGGAACCATGATTTGCATATGGTCCTCGCCGTCCCTCAAAGCTGCTGCGCCGCCCTTATTTGGGTCACGAGGCTTGTCATAAGCGCGGTTCAAGGCACCCATTCCACTATCCTCGATGATGCGGTTGATGGCATCCTTGACTTCAGTTCGGCGATGTCGAGGACCTGTGATCTTGCACTGGCGGTAAGGGCCACCATCGGTTGCTGCCAAGAATTGGACGCGGCAGTTGGTATCAGCTTCGATGCGACGGAGATTTTCACCCTGTCGGCCAATGATGAGACCAACAAGACTGGACTCGATTTGAATTGTCTCCGAGTTGTCGTCGCCTCCCCTCAGAGGAGATCGCTCGCGCCCATTTCCTCCGCGAGGAGAAAATGCACGGCCACGAGGGCCGGGAGAATAGGAGCGATCGCGCTCATAGTTCCTGCCATGGGCCGCCCCACGGTCGGCTCGGCGCTCATCTCGATACGGGTTGACCCCATCGCGAAACTCGTCTCGGGCAGGCGATCGCGATCGTGAACGCTTGTAAGGTCGTTCGGGCCCTCTAGATTCGGCGGCGTAAACGAGGGGGCGGTCATACGAGGCCACTCCCTTCTCGGCGGCGTAGGCCTTGGCCTGGGCGATGGCATCAGCAATGCTGACAGTGCCGGAGTTGACAGGGCGGATAGCGCTCAAGTCAACGCTTCCGCTGGCCGAAGGCGCAGGAAGGGCGTTGTAACCCGGAGCGCCATAGCTAGAAGCGCCGGGGGCTGGCGGGTAGCTGGAGGGAGGTTGAGCTGTAGCTGGGGGAGGATAGGCCTGGCCAGTAGTGCCAGGGGGCGTCTGCGATGGAGTCGACGCGGGGGGTCGCTGCGAAGCTAAAAATCAAATGGTCAGGACCTATTCGCAAAGGCAACGGCGACGGCGATGATAAAATACATACCCAGCGCGGCCAGAATGCTCTGGATATCGGGACGTGGTTCAGCCATTGCTACCACCTACTGCGCAAGCGCGATGAGGGGAACAAGGTCTGTGTTCAACAGCTAGGACTGCACGTGTGGGAAATCGATGAACAGCAGCGCAAAAGAGCCAGGGCCACTTAGTAGTACGATCTTCAAGGGCTCACAGTTCTTGTGTCTATGGAGAGGCGACAGGCACTGGAGGGGTGAGAGCTGGATCGGGGTGGTGAGAGCTGACAGAGAGCGAGATCACAATTTTCTTTTGTCGAGATGGAGCGTGGAGGTTTGCGCCACGCTCACAAAGGGCTCGCACAAGTAGTCACGTGTAGCAGATGTGACGAATCAATCACTTCAGGCAGTACAGACGGGCGCGGCGACACGAACGAAGGAGGTGTCCGCGTCAGAACGAGGTCGTGAGAGGATCTGTGGCGAATGAGAGAAGAAGAACCTCGAGATGCGAGAAATGGTTGAGGTGACCTTAGCATTCAGGGTACCAACGAGAAGCAGCGCCGCTAATTTTTTTTCGAGGGCGTGACAGCGCTAGGCCCGACTGGGACGCCCTGTGTGTACATAAATTGGCTCGATGCAGGTTTTTTTTTCTCTCTCTCGGTGTGTCACGTACCGGCGAGTCCCGACGGAGAAAAAAAAACTGGGCTGTTGACTGCGGCATGCAAGGGTTACGAGGGCTATCAGAGGTGAGAATGACCGCTTAGAGACGGCAGCGTACTCGGCTTCAGCCCGTTCGCCATGCATATGTACCGATCCTGCACGAACAGATTCTGCACCGTTTCTGACGGAAATACTTCAGCCTTATCCGTCCCTTGTTGGTCATGTGACCTACTCGCCACCATCAGGAACGTAGGACACGCCCTGGCGCTAAACCCAATCGTGAATGGCAGGCAGCGTTGATCCATTGTGGGGGAGGCTGGGAAAACAGAAAGGCTGTGCCAGCAGGGTGCATCGCAAGCTTTCGCTGCACAAAAAACATACTGTGTTTATAGGCATATGCACGTTAATGTGCCGTAGTCTACTTGCTGTCGCAGCCACCGTTGCCCAGGATTGCAGGGGCCCTTGGAGTAAACCCTGTGCTAGTCGCCACCTCATTCAACTCCTAACGTACATGATGCCTACTGGCTGCCGTTCCGTTCGACCGGTTTAAGCAAAACAGACAAAGGGTGCTTTGCCCACACAATGTAGCTTTCTTGGTTAAGCCAGTCGAAATGTGGATCTGAAAGTGCCAGGTCGAAGTGCCAGAGAACACGAGAAAGAATAAGGCGCGCCTCATGCATTGCCAGACTAGTGAATTATTAGTCACTCAGAAAAACTTCACCATGGGATGTTTTTGCAGGAATTTACTTACTTTTGACCTATGCAATTCCTTGGGCCGACAGAAAACGGTTGGAAAGCAACTTTATCGTCATCCCTATACCGAACGGGCGCCTCTGGGAGCCAACGTTCGGGAACGTATTCCCATGGGTCTCGAAAATGGAGATCCGAATGCAAAGTTGCATAATTCGGAACTCCTACTTTGGTCTACATTTTTTTTCATAAGAACAAGCATGCGTCCGCGTTTGATGATGAATACTTACACCTTCAGGCACGAAATTGTTGCAGATTGTAGCGCCGCCTGCGGGAGTAACACGATACAGCGCATTAGGAGATGGTGGGTGACAGCGCAAGGCCTCTTCTAGGCAGGCATTAAGGTATTTCAAACCTTGCAACATGGTTATTGTTAGATCTTTCGGGTGTTGAACAGCACGTATCTCTTCGGTCAGTTTGTTCAGTTTTTCTGGGTTCTTCAGGAGAAGATAGGTTACTGCGCCCAGCAAAGTCGATACTGTCTCAGTCCCTGCAGTCATGAAAGATTTCCCAGTCGAGTACATTTCCCACTTGGTCAACTGATTGAGCGATGCGTGGCGCATAGCCAAGCTCCAAATGTCTCCTCGGTCCAAATCCTTCTCGAGTCGGCGATCAACTCTCTGAATAGCATACTCTGCATGGCTCCTCCGCTTCTCGGCTAGAGACTTGGGCATCAACCATTTCTTGGCGTAATTTAAAACAGGGTATATCTGGAACACCCAGCCAATGACTATTGCCCGAGGATAATTTGACACGTCGGCAACCCAGGGCACATACTCGCCATTTTTGAGCATTCCGAGAGACTCTCCAAAAGTAAGATCGGCCATAATGTCGAATGTAATGAAGTTGTACATGCGCACCATGTTGAGAGGCTTATCGCTTCGCGAGGCTGCGTGTTCGGAGAGGCGCTGAATAAGGGTGTCGACATGGCCACGTACAAGAGGCTCTTGTTCTGTCAATGCTTTGTTGGAGAATGCGTGAGAAAAAATGCGACGCTGTCGCCCATGGCCTGCATCATCTGCTCGGAATATTCCCTTTTCTGATTCTTTTAAATCTGGTCCAAATACTTTAGGATCTTTCTGAAAGGTTTCTCCATTGGCGCCTCGGTAGCCATATATGTCCTTCCATGCCGAGCTGCTAATGAAGCTGAGCTCGTTTGGTCCAACTCGAACAATGGGACCGTATGTATCATGAAACCTCATCATAAGTGTATGAGTGTCTCCTTTGCTCGAGTGGTAAAGCATAGGTAGGTGTGAAACAGCGAACATCTTCGGGCCAGGATATCGATTCAGCGGATGAAAAAAGAGATTATATAGACAAATCCATATCCGATACAAGATACCCTATTTACATTGTCAGCGTATCTGTTCACATAGAAATTCCCCCAAGTTCTCATGATGTATATACCAGAACGATGCCTGTTTGAAGAGTAAGAAGAATGTCATTGAATGACAGGAGAGGTCTGGAAGTCAAAGCCGCCATTGTAGATTGCCGTGGTTATGAGAATACAGACTGTTTGGGCAAGCTCGAGAACAGATGGGGAGAAAACCTGATATTTTGACTTGACGACCACGTATCATAGGGCACACAAACTTATGCAATAATGAATATTATTTGTTTCAGCTGAATAATTGTCATCGAACCTATTGGGTGCGAATGTCTCACAAGTTTGTGTGGGACACAATCGGTAACAAAGACGACACTATACCTCTATAAATAAATTTGTCATCTAAATACTGTATCTACTGTACCCACGTCCGCATTCTATCCTTCAGAGGAAGTGTTGCTAGATCCCTATTTGCAAATCATGTCAATGGCAAGAATTAATTGCATTATCTATCACAAAGCCCAGAACAGGCATTTTAATAAAACTGCAGATAAAGCCCTATGGCTTCTGTTTATGGTCGGAATTAATTACTAGTGCGTAGTAACTTCCAAGAAATAGCAGCAAGACCGTGAAACGCTGGTATTAAACCGGTTTGGAACCGTGCCGTACAGCCCTTCAAGGAGACGTTTTCTCGTTGAGACGAGGCGGTCCCACCACCAAACAATGACTCTAAGCGACATACATTTGCGCCAAACTCACTCAATTAAATAGGCCTTGTCGCTGTAGTCATCTCAATTATTATTACAAAGCATTATTGCGAGAAGCAAGCGCGACGTGTTCTTCCAAGCGAATGGATTACTCTAATCGTGAGGCAAGAAACCTTATCTATGCGTACCACCAAGGCTACAACTTTGAGATAAAAATTTTACTACAGATATCCCACAAAATTTTGTTAGAACATGGATATAAAACACCTACAGGCCACAAATCGATGCAAAAGGCGCTAATAAAAATTCCTGTCAAGTGCTGCATTCCCGTTCACCTCAAGCCGTAGACATCCACATTGGTCTGAGCTCGGGCTGGAAAAACTACTGCTCCGTTATCAGCGAACCCACTCAGACTTTTTTTTCTGCGATAAGAAAATTTCCCAGCATTGCGAAACGCTCAGTGACCGACGGATCGATTGCTGCAGTATTTCACCATGGCCAAGATGGATTTCGCAGGCAGCAAAAAGCGCAAGTTTAAGGACGCCAATGGCATCAAGGCGACCAACGGAAAGCGAGCCGCCCCCGCTGTTTCCCAGAAATCGAAGAAGATCAAGCGCGCCGAACCCGAGGAGCCAGCGCCCCGCGATGAGCCCGAGGTCGAGTCCTCCGACGAAGAAGAGGACGATGACAATGTCGAAGCCGACAGCGATGAGGAGGATGAGGAGGATGTTGAGGCTGGCAGCGACGAGGAAGCCGAGGACAAGAATGCCGAAGACGAGGAGGATGAAGACAACAACGCCGGCACCGATCTACCTGACGGTGGCAAGCTCACGCTGCCTCCTGTAGCTGGCGCCGATGCGCAGGCTTTCAGTGAGCTTTCTCTTTCGGAAAAGACTACGAAGGCGATTGAGGATATGGGCTTCGTCAAGATGACGGAAATCCAGAGGAGAGCTATCCCTCCTGCCCTTGCCGGTCGGGATGTCTTGGCCAGCGCCAAGACTGGAAGTGGCAAGACTCTGGGTTTCTTGATTCCCGTCATTGAGATGCTGAGCGCTCTTCGCTTCAAGCCCCGCAACGGTACCGGTGTGATTGTCGTATCACCTACCCGTGAGCTTGCGCTCCAAATTTTTGGTGTTGCGCGTGAGCTTATGGCCCACCACTCGCAAACCTACGGAATCGTCATTGGCGGTGCCAATCGACGTGCTGAAGCAGAGAAGCTGTCCAAGGGTGTCAACCTGCTGATTGCAACTCCCGGACGACTTCTTGATCATCTCCAGAACACTCCTTTTGTCTTCAAGAACCTCAAGTCTCTTATCATCGATGAGGCCGATCGAATTCTCGAGATTGGTTTCGAAGACGAAATGCGACAGATTATCAAAATTCTTCCCAAGGAGGACCGACAGACTTTGCTCTTCTCTGCCACCCAGACAACAAAGGTTGAGGACTTGGCGCGCATCTCGCTGCGACCTGGCCCTCTCTACATCAACGTCGATCAGGAGAAGCAGTACAGCACAGTCGAGGGTCTTGAGCAGGGTTACGTCGTCTGTGAGGCCGACAAACGATTCCTCCTCCTCTTCTCTTTCCTGAAGCGCAACCTCAAGAAGAAGGTGATTGTCTTCTTCAGCAGTTGTGCATGTGTCAAGTACCACGCCGAGTTGCTCAACTACATCGACCTTCCCGTTCTCGACCTTCACGGAAAGCAGAAGCAGCAGAAGCGCACCAACACCTTTTTCGAGTTCTGCAATGCCAAGCAGGGCACTCTCATCTGTACCGATGTCGCTGCCCGTGGCCTCGATGTAAGCCGCATTAAACGCCTCGTCTCATTGAACTTTGTTACTGACAATCTTGGCAGATTCCTGCAGTTGACTGGATCGTCCAGTTTGACCCACCGGATGACCCTCGCGACTACATTCACCGAGTCGGTCGAACTGCCCGAGGCAGCAACAGCAAGGGCCGATCGCTCATGTTCCTCCAGCCCAACGAGGTCGGCTTCCTTTCGCACCTCAAGGCGGCGCGTGTGCCAGTCGTCGAGTTTGACTTCCCCGCCAACAAGATTGTCAATGTGCAATCTCAACTTGAGAAACTTATCAGCCAGAACTATTACCTCAACAAGAGCGCCAAGGACGGCTACCGAAGTTATCTGCACGCCTATGCGTCGCACTCGCTGCGCAGTGTGTTTGACGTTAACAAGCTTGACCTTGCCAAGGTCGCCAAGAGCTTCGGCTTCTCGACACCGCCACGTGTGGATATCACACTGGGTGCAAGCATGAGCCGGGACAAGAAGCAGCAGGGACGGAGAGCATACGGCAGTCAGCCACGGCAGCCAAAGAAGGGCGGCAAGTTTACCAGGTAATCGATTCAATCCCACGGGTAACAGGGTTGGGTCCTCGGCCAGTTAGGATGGCCATCTGTGTATACAGTGGGTTGCTCATAGCACGGCGTTAGGGTACTAAAAATGAGATCATGCCATGCGCGGATAGAAAAAGAGTCATAATGAGATGGTGTTCACTTTCACCATCTTTTTATTCGTGATGCCCATTGCTTATATCATTCCAACGTCCTCGATCAATACCCACGAGAAGCACGAAGTCGGCATAGCACACGCCGGCCTGCGACCCGCAAAACGGCCCAGAATTTTCCTCAGCCCCAAGAAATATACTCCGTACACCATGTGGGATATGTCGTCAATGCTTGAAAGCTCGGGAGCTTGGCATGAAAAGCTTAATACAATGCCATCACTGGGATAATGACAACATAACGGGTAATCTAGACATAAATAGCTATCAATAAAAAAAAATGTTTGTAATACAGACAAGCCACGGCAAATCCAGCCACGACCTCCCTTGGACGCAGCTCGTATCCCGGAAACAGATATCCTTCGATATTATCCAAATTGGGCCTAGCTGGCCTATTTATAATATGGTCAATTTGATGTTTCGTTTCAGAACACTGGTTCCTGAAGATCCATTGTCCAGGCCTTGTTTTCATGCTTGTCACTGACCTTCCAGTTCTTTCGGCAGATCCTTTACCCTTTGTCCCATGTGTAAGTGGGCATGCCGGGCCCTTGTTGCTAGACGATGCAACACGCCACTTTCTTTAACACCAACGCAAAAGCAACCATCTAAATCATTGTCATGGGTACGTCACCGTGCAGCAGGGCCAAATTGATAAATACCACGATGTGCTCGAATCACTTATCCGCGATTCCCCCCAGGGCTGGTTCCTCACCACTTGTACGCTAATGTGCTACCAACGAACAGACGTCTACAGCTGCGGCCACAGCAAGAAAAGCTCGCGCTCGCCATGCGGCCGCAAGAAGCGGCCCCTCAAGTGCCTGATGCTGCCAAGCCATATGGAGATGGAGCATGATTCCGAGTGTGGGCGATGTGCAACCGTGTGCAACGTGGTGGCTGCGCAGCGGCGCTGGCTCCGCACGGCACAGCGGATGCTGCAGGTCACTGGCGATCAGGTCGAGCAGAGGTGGCATGGGCACGTGTTGTTAAGGTTCACCAAGTCGGGTTCCTGTGCTAGCGAAGCGATTCCATGTAAGGTTATTGGCTTTTTGTTCCCGGAATCGGGGGTTTGCTACGGGAAGAAAATGAACAGCAGTGATCCATCCGGCGTTTTCGAGAAGTCCGAGGCCCCATAATGGGTGCCGGGAGCCGGATAGATAGGACAGAGAGGATAGAGGCTCCTTTGGTGTGTTTTTTCTTTCTGTATCATCAATTGCCATTGCGTGGGCTGTGTCAAATATTGTAGTGTTGTATCTGTATTGTATTTTAATTCATAAATTATGCACCTTGTCGTTGGTTCCCTAACCGCTATCATGGCATGAGCTAGCATCATGGCTCAGCCTTCCTCCACGCGCGGCTCAAAGCAAATCTTTCCTGACCCTCGTATTCACCCCGGAGCCATCAGCCTCGTCATCCAGCCACGCGATGCCAGGATGGCGCAGGCTCATTGGTCTTTGCTCCCCTTTGCCTTTTTATCGATTTTTTTTCACGCAACGGGCACGGGTTATTTTGGTCCCTTGCCCCTCCTAGTCCTGTGTACATGGCCCGATTCTACTAATCCTTGTCGGGTGAAACGACATGGGGCACACCACCTCAGTTGCTCTTCTGGGCCAAGTCGTGAAGCTTTACGAGCCCACCCGGCCGAGACCAGTCCCCGCGGATGAGGTGGCTTGAGGGGCGGGCAACCAAGACGTACGCAGGCACAGACACGCACGCGCACCACAAGTACGATGGCCACAATTACATAACTACCGGCCTTCGGCTCTTCCCCAGATGCTTTTATAATGGGAGGCTGCTAACCCGTTCCCACTCCCAAGAGACCTGACCCAGACAACTCAACGACGACAAGCTGGCCCTGAGACGCTGATCACACATACCACGCCCCATCACCGTCTTTTTGCAAGGCTGGACAAGACGAGTGGCTTTTCATTGTCTCACATTCGCCTGGATTTTTTTTTCCTTTTTGGCCACGACGAGAGAGAGCTGAAAACCAACCATGATTATTTTGGCCAGCATCGCATCAAGCAACTGCTCACCTCATCACTAAACCGAACTACTGTCTATCCATCATCACTCTACTTGAACCTATATACCCACATACCTGCAACCTACCTGTCTATCTATCTACTTATCTACGACTTATAATACGCCACTACTACTCCCACACACATATATATTTTTCTCTCATCACCGCATCCAGCCCACATCACCAATGTGTCAACGGATGGTCACCGAGTACAGCAAGTGCGGCCACGTAATCTTACGCGGCAACACGCGATGCTACAAAGACGACTGCCAGGATCGGCGCGAAGATCGCAAGGTGATAGCCGAAGAGTGCCCGCAGTGCGAGGGCAAAGACGCCAAATGGAAGTCGACGAGATGGTGCTCGGTCGGGTGCTGCGTATGCCAGTGAGGACGACGCAGCGCAGGCTGCGAATCTGGCGCAGTATGCGCCGGGCACCGAGGATGCCGAGCTCTCGGATGAGGCGGAGCAATACAAGGGGTGTGACGACACGATGGGCAAGCGGGGGGGAGGAAGGGAATACGATGTACGAATATCTTTACTTATGTTAGCGATGTCCATGTTTCAGGTGTTTAGCTGGGAAAATATCTGGTTTGAATGACACTCTTATTTTTTTGGGAATGAGGTTATACAAGTTCCGTCATCTTTGGTTCATCCTGTTTGGGCAATTGTGTAGTCGGCCCCCCAAAGGTGCCTGTCAAAGCTGCGTCTCCGGGAATCGGCAGCCCGCATTCCCGTCAAACCAGCCTGTCTCAGATGTAGCACTTCTCCCTCCCTCCCTCTCGGTATCAATTCCATCCGTTTCCCTCAAGCCGCTGGGCCATTGAAAGGGGAAAAGCGGACCTCGTTCTAGAAGCTGGGAATGGAGGGGCGCGTATGTGACGTGAACCGATGGAGCAGACGTGATAAGGGTAACTTGCCCGTGTGGGCGGCAGCAGCCAGGCGACGTTGGACCCCGTCGGCCACGCATCCCGCCGAAAGGATTTAGGCGGCACGGTAGAGGGCCCCGCCGTTGGTGACGAACGGGCAAGGCTGCCGTCCTGTCATCCAACCCCGCTCAGCCGGTTTTACCGCCCCCAGGAACCTCTGCAGGGGTTCGAGCCAACATCGCTACTGGGACGGTTTCCTGAACAGGCGAGCGAGGCTAGTAGTTGCGGGGGGAGGAGGTCTTGTCTCCTCTTTTCAGTCACCAGAGAGGCCTCACGTGTTGCATGAGCATGATTTATGGAGTTTTTTGTTGAGAAGGGCAATGGCCGTCCCGGTCAATTAAGGACGGGGCCCGAGCTACCAAAGCGCCGTTGTTGCCCAAACAGCTCTCTATTCTGGTCCGCCTACGTGTGTGTGTGTGTTTGTGTGTGTCCGATAGCGTTCTAGCTCATGCGCCGCGCTGGAACCAACCTGAGCCGACCCTGGATTGATTTTCACGGAGGTACTTTACCGTAGCCGCTGCGCAACATTAATCCTAGCGAAACCACTATAATACCCAGAGGGAAAAAATCTTAGACAAAAAAAATCAAATATTCTCTTTGGGTGAATATACATATGTAAATGTTATTTGTTTATTTTAGCTGAAATATGTCATCTTTTTCAAAGTGTCCGACTCAATCAGTCAAGGATTGTGTTGTACCTTGTCCGAGGTGGGAATAATTAGTGGAGTCCCCCATACTGTCCACTATACCCGACCGCTGAAGGCACACCTGCACTAATGCACCACCGCTGGAACCTTGCGGTAACAGACTACAGCGCTCTAGAAGGTAGCCCGCAACCTCCACTTCCGCTTCCACATCCCGCCATCCCGCACATCATCCCGCATCATCATCAACCCCGACCGTTCCCCGGCCTCTCATCCTCGCCTGGCTGCGACTCGCTCTTCTTCCTGGCTCGCCTCTGCGCTCTCGTCTGGCCTCCTTCCACCGCCTCATCCACCCGGTATCCTCTCCTCGGCTCATCCAGCGCATGCGCAGCTCTCTCCGCTTTGATCACCCTCAGCTATGGCCAAGAAGGCGCGCCAGAGAATCAGCTATGGTAACCAAAGCTCCCACCTCACCCAATGCACTGCGAGCTATTGCGACTTCGCTATGCGCTCTTCGGGTCTTTTTTTTTTAATGTAAGCTCTCTGGTTGGCTAACGGCGTATCACAGTTCTCGAGAATGCCAAATCCTCCGCTGGCGGCCATCGCCTCGGCGTAAACGGCCTCGCAGTCGACAGCGACAACGCCATTCTGTAAGCTTGCTCGTAGCGGTCCCCGCAACCGTCGCCAACCCCAGACTAACTCGTTTTCCTTTTCCCAGCTACTCTGGCGGTCGAGACGGAATAATATGCGCCTGGGACCTGAACCTCGACCTCAAGCACCGCAGCGATGTTGTCGACACAACACCAGCCCCGTCAGACGACGACAAAGCCAAAGCGAAACCGAAGCCCACGACAAAGTTCCGCGCCCAAACCCACGTTCACATGCACTGGGTCAACGACATTGGCCTCACCCACAACAACACAGCTCTCGTTTCCGCTTCCTCTGATCTGACCGTCAAGATATGGCGCCCCCATTCCGAGGAGGACAATACCCGCGCCGAGACAATTGGCGAGCATGCTGACTACGTCAAATGCGTCGCTACCCCTCCCGCAGATATGGGCATGAATTGGGTAGCTACGGGCGGTCTCGACCGCAAAATATGCCTCTGGGATATCACCGGCGGGGGAAAGACGCTCGAGATTGACGTCAAGGGCGACGACATAGCGGAAAAGGGTTCCGTTTACGCTCTGCGCGTCGGTCGCAACATTATGGCCAGCGGCGGCCCCGAGAAAACGGTGCGACTATACGATCCTCGGACCGGCTCCAAGGTATCCAAGCTCGTGGGTCACGTTGACAACATTCGATCCATTCTCATAGACGATGCTGGCGACACCATTCTCAGCGCAAGCGCCGACAAAACGATCAAGATGTGGAGTGTCAAGGGCGGACGCTGCATGTACACATTTACCATGCACGATGAGAGTATCTGGTCACTTTTCTCTGATGATCCTCGGTTGGGTATTTTCTACAGCGCAGACCGATCGGGTCTGGTCGCCAAGACGGATGTCCGAGGCAGTTTGGAAGACATGGACGATGGCCTCAGCATCGCCGTCGCTCAGGAGCACATTGGTGTTGGCAAAGTTGTTGCTGGTGGCGGTCATATCTGGACAGCTACGAACCGATCGTCAATCAACAGATGGGCGGATGTTGATACCGACGTAAATATTCAGCTTCCCGAATCGTTCAGACACCAACGAGCTACATCCAACTCCTCCAACAGACCACGCGAAACTTCCCCTCCAGCTGTCAACGGAACCTCAAAGAAAGAAATTCCTGGAGAGTCCATCCTACGGGTTTCTGCGGCTGCTGTATTCCCATCTCGAACTGCGCTGGACCCCGAGACCAAGTCAAACAGCGAAACTGCCACGAGAAAGGGATCAGAAGTCGTTGTGGATCAGCCGGAAACCGAGGTCAAGCCCATCCATGATCAACCCGAGGAGACCATCGAAGGCCAATTTGGTCTTCTCAAGCACAGGCTACTCAACGATAGGAGACGGGTCTTGACTTTGGACACGGCAGGCGATGTGTTACTCTGGGATCTCATCAAGGTACGTTTAGTGCATTTTTTTATGTATTTTTACATGACACGCAGGTTCGCTAACTCAATGCAGTGCAAACCTATTCAGAGCTTTGGGAAACAGCACCTGGAAGATGTGGAGAAGCTCGTGAATACTGTGGAAGCAGTGGCGCCCTGGTGCTCGATTGATATCAGCTCAGGCAACCTTACGGTTGTCTTGGAGCCGTTCAACTGCTTCGATGCTGAGGTTTATGCCGACGAACTAGATCTGGAAGACCTTGTTGAATTTCGAGAGGACCAACGAAGTATGTGACCAATTATCTCACCAGCGCTCGACAAAGCTAACATAAATACTTCAGTCACGCTAGGAAAATGGATTCTTCGGTATCTATTTGCTGATCTGATCGATGAGGAAATCCGACGAGATGAGGCCTACCGGCAAAAGATTAACGAAGCCATTGAGGTGAAAATAGCTGCCAATGCGAACGACCCCTTGGCGATCTCGGTTCCGCCATCAGCAAACTTTGAGGATTCGGATCAGGTCACAACACCAAAGGCCAGTGGACAGTTCCTTCCCTCAACCCCAGGCTTGGCCATCGGGCTTGCGACTCCTGCTCCCATTTCGAGCCTCCCAGGCGTCCCAGAAGACCAGCTATCCGCACCCATGAGTCCACTCGAAAAAAGGCCATCACACGCTAGCCGGCTGTCGGTGGACAGGGAGGACTACTTCACACCTATCAACCCAGTGGAGACAGCCACCACCAAGCCTAGCGTAACACCGCAAACGCCTGCCACTACAGAGACAGCCGACCCCAAGACATCGGTAGACGGTAGAGACACGGACAAAGAGAAGGATAAAGACAATGGAAAATCACCAAGCACCCCCTTTGGCAAAAAGTTCCGCATGTCATTCGGTACGAAAAAGTTGGGTCGTTCAGCATCACAGGCGACGCAGGAGAAGCCCGTTATTGTGGAAGAGAAGGCCGAAGAGTCAGAATCATCATCCGTACATGACAAGGAAGTTGATGACAGCTTCTTTGGCGTGATTCAAAAAATTCGTCAAGACTATGACAAGCATTTGGTTGAGAACCCTGACAAATTGGTCGAAACCGGTTTGGCACCCAGCCTACCCAACGACACTCCCGTCCTGAAGCTCCCGCCTGGCACTAAGGTCGTCATCCAGGAAGAGACGTCGGGTGGTAGCGCCAACATTTATCAGGGAACTGTGGAGCATGTGGGTAAAGACGCCGACTTCATCGAGCAGAAGGCACCCATGTGGCTCGGTGACGTCCTCCTACAAAACATAATGCCATTCAAGGAGCCAGTCAAGGTCTCGTTTGTGCTGTATCCCGCGGACAACAGCTTGCCTGCCATTTCTTCTGCCGATGGCAACAACAGGCTCAATGCCAACCGCATGTTGCGTGTAAAGAAGATCCTAGCCTATATTGCTGAGAGAATTGAGCCGCCGCTAGAGGAAGAACCTGAGCCTGATGCGCTCAAGCCCGAAGAGTATCTGGAACTCTACTGCAATGAGCAGGTATGTAATTGGCCTTGGCCTAAGAGGGCCCATTTTCCAGGTTCATCTATAGCTAACCCCCTTTGTAGTTGCTGAGTCCCACGACGAGTTTGGCGGCACTTCGTACACACGTATGGAAAGGTGGCAACGACATTGTCCTCCACTACAGATCCAACGGCCGGAAGGAGCTCCGACCCTTCCCACCGTCGACAGCTGCAAACCCCACGGAAGAAGAGGAGCCCCAAGAGACTGCCGCTGTCAACGCCGAAGCAACTGCCAATGCACCGACCTCGTAAATGACCAAGTCTACTGGGTTTTTGATGCTGGATCCGTCCAGTTTCGCCCATATATTTTGCCTCCCTGCAGTGCTCGTGTGCTTCTCTTTTTCTCATGCATGTCGAGACAAAAGCACTATCCATATCATCGTTACCCCCAAAGCGTGTTACTCTATCCTTTTATCTATATACTTGTACATAGCCTCGACGTAATTGTACATAACATTACGGCCAAAAGCAGCCTCTGGAACCCCCTTTTTTGCCGCACCCGTTTTTTTAGTCTCCAAACCATCATATCGTACACATGGCTGCGCATTACTTCGTTTGTTTCTTTTTTTTTTTCCTCATTTCATTTTTGCTTTTGATCCCCTCACAGGGAACCGTGCATGGTGTTGATAGCCCATTGATAACTGCCCAAGAAGATTGCGCCGCCAATTGAGATCCATGTCACTCGCGGGGCAATACCAGCGAAGAAGGACTTGACTCCCTCCTCGCGAACCATGCGCCCAAAGATCTCCATGACGGAGACACGCTCCTTGGACAGCATCACTCGAGTCTTGAGCACGTCCAGCGGTGTTGTCATAGCCGCAGCCACTCCACCAGCCATGCTACCGTATAGGGCACTCTCGCCAGCCGACACCTCGCGGCCGCCGCGGCGACGACGACCCCAGGCCTTCATGCCCTCCCACAGCGGGAACTGGATGACGGTGAAGGGCACCTCGCGGAAGACGGTAATTCCCCAGCCGCGGTACAGCTCGCGCCACATGGCCCCCAGTCCGTGGATGTTGTACCGGCCCAGAATGGCCCGCAGCGCAGCCGCCGACGAGCCGCCGTGGTGGCCAGCCTGGGCGCGCTGCTTGACGACCTCAGTAGGGACGCGCACAGCGCAAGCGGCCACCTCGCCGGCGCTGGCGGCCATCATGTGCGACACAGGGCCCTCGTACCACTGGGCTTCGGAGCCAGGCGCCCCGTCGCGCGCGAGCAGGCCCTTGACGGACTCGTAGGTGCAGAAGAAGAAGGCAGCGCCGGGGGCAGAGCCGACAATGGCGGAGCCGATGCCGCGGTAGATGCCCGAGAAGCCGCCCGAGGGGAAGAAGCCGGCCTTGGACTGCAGGCGCGTCTTGAGCGTGTCGAGCGGGAAGAGCGAGAGGTCGACGGTGGTGCCGGCGAGGGCGCCCGCGAGGAGGGCCGACTGGAAGGAAGGGTTTTGGGACGACATGGCTTTTCGACGTTTTTTTTTTTTCTTCGTTTCGAGGCGGGGGGGCTTTGGGTGTATCAATGTTCTTCGGCGGGGTGGTAGAGGGTGGTTATACGATAATTCCCCCGGGAAAGAATGCAATTGTCGCGGAGGAGAGGCCGAAGTAGGCCCCGAGAGAGCGAATTGTCAATTGAGAGAAGGAGGGGCGAGCAAGAGTCGTTGATATCGGAGACCGACCGGGATCGGCGGGAAATTTACATGGTGAGGAAGAGAGCTCCGCCGGGTGCTTTATCGATAAGCTTGCGATAGAGCTCGGTGTCGCGTGCCAAGGTGCGAAGCTACCCGGGAGCTGTTGGATTAATACCGTCTTGAGGGGGATTTTCGGCTAGAGTGGTAGATTATTGCGATGTGATGTTGATATTTTGATTAAAAAAAAATTAATATTTTATTCTGTTTTTTTATTTGTTTTTTTTTTACTTTCTTCATCACCATATTCTGAAATTTATCCATATGAACATAAAATACGTCAACACTTCAACTACAACCAAAACTGCACATCATAACTCCACCATGTTGTACAACCTATCGAAACAAAACATTTACCCAATGCAACTACGCAATATATCTCGCATCGAACACCCATGACCAAGAAGCAAATGAAGAGCAAGGATTGTGCAGAATCTCCAAAACATTTCATCTCGTGTAACAGTGGGGAAAATACAGGCAGGCCTGACTGGCTGGGGTTTGACGACGCGCAGGTCCAAACGCGCATCCCGTCCACGATCTCATGAACGAGGTCCGTGTGCTAATTTTCATTTACATTGGGTGGCGACGCGTACGTGTGGAACCAACAATAGAAACCACCATGATGATGGATGGCAGCCTCCGTCTCCTCCTCTATACGCGATGCAACTCAGAGGCGTCCACAAGCGGTAAAAATAAATCATGTTAAAAATACCCGCAACAGCTAAGCCGCATGCGACGTGAACCCGCCCCAATCTGGTTTATCTGGAGGAATCCTCTCTCACTCCCCTCCCTTTCCCAAAGCAAACTCCCAATAAAGCACAAACATATTTTTACTTCTCCTCTGTGGCTGGTGGATTGCACAATCGCCGGAACCAGATTAAACGTCAGCCCTCGCGCTCGTCCCATCCTTGGACTTCTCCTCGGCGGCCCTCTTGGTTCGCTCCTGCAGGCGGTTGATCTCCTCAGCGCCCCCCGTGGCGGCACGGTCCGCCCTGACGGCCTCCTCGCTGTCCGATGCGAGCTCGGGCTTCCAGTGGCCCTTACCACTCTTCTGCTTGCCGAGGGAGTCTTGCTTGTGACGATCGTAGTCGATGTCGGATTCTAGAAGGGGAGAAAAAGAAGAAGACAAGTTAGAAAACGTAGACACGTAAAAACATAAAACACGCCTGCTACAACATACGACTGGATGATTCCTTCAGGCTGAGCCTCGGAGCTGTGAATGAAAAAGGTCGTCGTCCAGCAACCATGCTGCCGGTGCGGATGGAACGCATGGCCATTGCTGCTGATCTGGCTGACATCATCTTGCTGCTGTGCTGTTGCTGTTGCTGTTGCTGTCGCCGTTGTTTGTCAAGCTTGATAATGGTTTGATGGTTCTGAGATGAAGATGCAATCACTAAAGAGCAAGGATGTAAATGCTGTGCACATGAGACAAGCTGATATTAAATATAGAGAAGATAGCAAACCCACAAGTGACAAACTTTTAGAATTCCAATCATTACGTCTTGCCTCCTCTTTTTTTGGCAAGTCATTGCTTCATCACCCACACTCGTGTGACGTCACGACCCTCATCATCACCATCATGAACGAGACGCAAATCTCCAGTTTATCTACCGATCATTACTCCTCTTGGGTGTCGGGGAAACTGATTTCCAAGCACCGCAGGGTGGTTGGGCAATCGGAGAGCTCGATAAACACATGCTCGAAGCGTTAAAATTGGGTTATGAGGCTGTCGTGGAATATGTCGCTCCCGTCAGCCCACAAGAGTCGATATCATCATCGCTCTCATTCTTACACGATAAGCTTCAACAAACATAAACTGACATAAGCACATGTGGGTGCACTACGGGAATGTACAATAAAACACACACATCACTAGACATCACAAATCATCATGGACAGAGGTAATTATTCGAACATCATGTATTCTCATTTGCAGCTCTCTGTGGCCGCTGTTATCGCAACCATACGCGCCAATTCCCAGTTAACAATAGCCACATCCGCAGTTAATCCATTGCAAAACCAGGCACGAGGGCCCTTTGATCCCAAAAACCAACCCGCAACTTAGATCATGTCATAGCCAACCGCCCCAACACTCCAAATGTTTGCGAGGAGAGCAAGATCTGCTTCCCAGAACGAAGACAACTCAGCAACGCTGTATCATCAGAACCACTAATGTGACCCGTCCCCGCTTGGGAGTCTGACCAAACGAAAAAAGAAAAAGAGATAATAAAAAAGACAAAAAAACGAGGACAAATATATAGGTCGCCCCGAAGTGGTACAAAGAAAGAAGAATCGGACAAGACCCTTTTCCCGTTCGTTTGCAGCAACGGATCAAACCGAAAATTCGACCCAACTCCCCATGGTTCCCAATAGACCTTGAACCCTCTCCAAGGTCCTGTAAAAAACATGACACCGTCGTCTCGAGCCGACCACCGCCCAAACATTCCCAAAATGCGAACAGACAAAATAAACACCCGAATCCCCGCTCGTGAAAAGCACTCCTTCTATGTGTTTCTTTTTCTTCTTATGACTTCATGAACCCATGACCGCGATGAGAAAGAAGACATTTTGGTTAATATCGGGAGGCCACCTTTGCGTCCCGTAAAACAAAATAAAGATGCCGAAATCAGAAACCCGTCCACGTCCAAACACCAGTGCAATGACGTCTTGAAATGCAAAACCGCGGAAAACGCCCTTTTCGTGTCTGACACTCTCATCTTGAGAGGCGGACACAGACCCCTAGGTATGGTATTTGAGTTGTTGCAATAAACAAGAAAAAACCAAAACAGAAGAAATTGGTATCGATCTTTCTCATGCCGCGCCAGTAATATCCTCATAGAAACTTGTTGGTGAAAACAAGGGAATATGTGGTGATTAAGGATTTTTTATACAGGGTAATGGGGGAGAGAAAAAATGTGGTTTGGTATATGTCGGAGATTTTGTGTGTCGCCAACAGTCTGGGACCGGTTGCGTCAAGCAGCCGGAACCTACAAAAAGCCTCGAGGAACCCAGCCCGCAGGAGAAGATGATGCCACTTCAAGCCTTTGATCAATCGGTGTGCCCGCCAAGATGAACAGTTGCCAAGAACGAATGGACAATTCTACAGATCAAGATGCATCGACGAGGCGACGCTCCGAACCGATCCAGCATCCCACAGAGACGCGGGAGGTGGCCCGGCGCGCCGTCTACCATCGACGAGTCATGGACTGCTGCATCCTGCCAGGCGACACCGATTGAGGCGGGCTTGACATGGTAATGCCGGTGGCTGGGTTGATGATGGGAATGGCATTGCGGCCACGGGTGGCCGAGGGCTGGTGAAGCTTCATGCTAGACTGGGGCTGGAAGCTGGGAGGAATGAAGGCAGGAGAGGTAGAGTTAAGAGAGAAGCCAGGAGCAACAGTCTGGATGTGTTGGGTAGGGGATGAGTCGGGAGAGTTGCTGGCTAGTGAAGAGCGCTCAGAGGCACTGGAGATGGAGACCAGCTGATGGAAGGGGTCAGAGTCATCCAATGAATAAGGGGTGCTTTGCGCGCTGGCTGTAAAACTCACGTCGGTCTCGGTCAACAGGTTGGGGCAGAACTCCATGTCGTCCTCAAGGTCGAAAGAGCGGCTGGTCTCGAACCTGGTGCGGAAAGCATTGAGGGCGGCCGAGTCGTTGAGTTCCTTCATGCTGCGGACACCGCGAAACTGGCGCTGAGCATTCTGGGAGACAGAGAGACGGGGTTGGCGGCGATTTCGTCCTCCATGGTGGTTGTGCGACACAGGGGCGGGGTGCGCAGGGTGAGCGTTGTAGTTGTAGTATGCAGACATTATGATTGCTGTGTGTGTATGGTGTTGTCGCGAATGACTTGGAGTTGCGAATGCGCCAAAGTGGGAAAGCCGAGGGCGGAAAATCCGGAATGATGCGGGATTAATGCGAGTTGTCGGAAACACAGGCAAAAGCAATGCGATTGTGTGTTCGTTATGTCGTAGTGGGCAAAGGGAGCGCCAGCGTCACAGATGAATTTTGGTAATTTTCGTTGGTGGTGAGAGGTAAGGTTGAGGAGTAGGTAAAAAATGATGGCGAGAGTTGTGCGTTAAGTTGACGGGGTGGATGTGTGTTTGAATTGTGGGAAGCGAAGCGAGGCCAAGTAGGTACGAGGGGCGAGGTGACAAGCGGATGATAAGTGGGAGGAAGGCATCGGAGACGGCGGGCGGCGGGTTTTGTTGGTTGGGGACGCTTGGGAAGACTTGGGGAGACCTGGAAGGCTAGCGGGTTCCACCTGCGCCCCACAGCGCTCCCACTTGGTGCGCCAGGGTGTGCCAGGGTACGGCGGGATCCCTGTTCTGAGATGAGGGTGGACCTGCGTCCAGCGAATCAGCAGACGCAAACGGCAGACATTTCGGCCTCGCCACCGCTAGGTGATTGGGCTGGCTCGCATTACGCTAATACCTGGATAGACTAGTGGACGCCACTGTGTAATCTGTGGTGGCATGCTGGTGGCCCCGCTGGGGATTGTCCGCCGTGAGCGGTACAGTGGCAACGCGCTGGTCGCAGACGGTGTCGCAGGAGTGTCCGGGGCCCAAGCATCTCTGGGTTTTGGTAGAAAACAGTGTCCGCAGTACCTCAAAAACCCGTGGCTGGCTTGCTAGCCTGTCAGTACCCGCTACCCCGCAGCTATCTGATCTCGTGGCACAGGGCACCCTCCTCTCTCCTAGGCGCCCAGTGCTGGCTTCGGCGGCCTCGGGGGCACCCCCCGGCGACTCTCATTCCAGTGGCTGTCACTTGACCGCACCCGAGCTTTGCCCCAGTGGGCTGGCGGTGGGTGGTCCAGTGGTGCAGCGAGCAGCCCTCCAGTGGGTTCTCCAGTATTCACCAGGGCTTCCCATTGTGCGTTTTCAGCGTGCCTCGTCCGTCAAACTGTCAGTGGGACCGACCTCCCCATAACGCGGTGTGAGGTTGAGTGCTCGCCAAAGTGAACTGGAGGTGTGACTCGCACAATGACCTGTCCAGACGTTTTTTTTTTTGTGGCCTCCCCATCCATGGACTCGGTGCAAAAATAGCCAGACACCACCCTCCTCCAGGCCAGCCTCATTGACCGCCCACAGAGTTGTATCCAACGGCACCAAAGACCAAAAACTGTGTGTGTGCGTGCAAGCGCGTGTGCCTTTGTTGACGTTCCATCCCCAAAATGGACCATCACAACATTCGACATTTACTTTAGCAGTGTATTTTCAGGGGCGCTCTGGTCTAGGGAAGGGGGGCCACTCACGCCGTCAGGTGCCCTTCAGGTGAGAACCTCTACAGTCACAGTGCAACTCGATATTTTGGCAAGGTAGCCTCAGGCACGGTCACGGCCGCGTGCATTATTCCCCATTTCCCGCGCGCCCTGTAGCCTGTGTCAGCGCCAGCCGCAAGCCCACCTTCACGCCCCTTACACTGTGCCAGGCCCCCAATCTGGCCTGCGTAGGCGCCATTTCCCTTCTGGAGCGGACCTTCTGGTAGGGGCCGTGATTGGGTTATAGGGGGCATTGTTTGTTGACATTCTGGAGATTGTTATTATCCACCGCCGCGTGAGCGTAAGGAACGGCGTGCGTTTCTGGATTTGCGACTGCAAATCTCCGTTTGGGCACTGCCCCTGAGCCCCGCTCATCATCATCCACGGCATGGCTGACCTGGGCTGTCTCTCGTCGGCGGCTGTCTCTGTTTGATTTCTGGAGCATCGGAGAAGGAGCCGAGATGATGGGATGGGATGGCACACGGTATGAACCAAGGCGCGAGGTGGTTGCAGTTTACCCTAAACTGAGCATCTTTCGAGAACCTGTGTTCCGTGCCAAGGCCAACGTCCGCGGACAGTGCATTGAACAGAGTGCAGTGCCGAAACCCAAACCTGGGCCAGCCCACATTAATCCCGGCTGTGGTGGTCAGTCTAGACCTAGGCCCGCACGGTGAACCTTGCTGGATCCTGCCTCCAACCCTCTCAAACGTTCTCTGTTCTGCATGCCGGCTTGTTGCGAGGCGGGCGGGCTGGCTGGGTGGTGGTGGATGGTGGTGGTGGGTGCGCTGCGCCGTGGTTGCGACCAAGTGAGGCAGTGGGCGTTAGCACCTGGTAGCACCCCCCCCGGCCACTGACGACTCTAGTGACGAGTGCTGGTCGTGGAGGGTGGCAAACCACTGTGACTGGGCGGTTTGCTCTGTGGACTGTGTGGAGTGGGAGGGTGGATGCTTGACTTCTCAGGGCTGGCGGCGAGTGTGTCAACGGGCGCCTGGGACATGGATGAGAAGTAAACGTGGCGGCGAAGAGGGCCTCGTTTCTTTTGCGCACTGTGGGGGCGAGCAGCGCAGATCGTGTCGTCCTATCCGTCGTCCCTCGATTCCTGCCGACAATCACGGATAGGATCGCTGGTTGTGTCAGTCGCATTGTTGGCCTTGATAGACTAGCACACCCTCTTTCTTTGTTCTCATGTCTCGAGTCTCGATAGCTGTCAGCCCCCAAAGTCTCTCTTTCTGACACAGACGCGCTAAATGAGTGTCTGTGTCTGTGTCTGTGTCTGTGTGTTGAGCCTGGTTGTGACGAGTGCTGGCCCTGTACAGTAGTGTGCGCAATAACCAGGTGGCCGGCAAGCTGTGGCAGCCCGATTTAGCCTCTCGCCAGCCCCTCCGGGTTTCCAAACCACCCACCTCCCGGATGGCTGTTGTCTTGTTGTTTGCTGCTACACAAGCTGCAAAGGGTAGCGAGCAATCAAGCAAGCAAGCAAGCAGGCAAACAGGTCAAGATGCGATGTATTACGAAAACATCATCCCATCCATCATGATACCCAACCCACGCTGCAACCTCTCTTTTTAGCTTGTGGGCAGAGTTTGCATCGCATGGCGCGCTTCGCCGCACCGCACCACCTTGCTTGCCTCGCCTCGCCTACTGTGCCATGCGCGATGCTGCACCTGTCTTCCCCTTCAGCGTTAAGGCAGAAGGGAAGGCATTCTTGCTCAACCAGTCCAGGACCCTGGATTGCCACTTCCAGGGCCCGTTGCCGCTCTTACTGCTGCTGGAGGGGCTGATCATGGGCTCCACGCACCCTTTACGCAGGAACTCTTTCTCGGCGCCGGCGAGAATGCGGGCGTCAACCGAGACTTCGACTGGGGTCGGAGGTCGGGGGACCCCTCCCGTTGTTGCACCCAGTGCGGGAGAATGTGGGAGGAGGTGGAGTGGTGGGATGGTCAGTCCATGAGAGAGTGACGAAGGAGGCGGCAGAAGACGACTGACGCCCGTAGCGATCTCGTCAATCATGGCGATGCCTTTCCAGTTCTGCGACCTGCAACCTGCAGGCTTGCCCTGCCTGCCCTGCGCGCCCATCATTCATGCCGTCTCACCACGGACTCTGCGACTATCCCCACCATCCGTCCCATGCTTGCGCGCACATACCACACACCATCAGCTGCGTGCTATTGTCGGATGGCTTTGGCTTCTGGCCCTTCGGGTTGGCTGCCACCCGTCCATTGCGATCTCGGCTAGATCAAATTGGTCTTCGATCAAGGCCGTGGCCGTCCTGTCTAGTGGAAACCCAAAAAGCGAATTCAATCCTGCCCCATCCAAGCGCTTCCTTGCCGTCCACACCACGCCACGAGCCGGTCATTAGCGAGGCCACTCACAATCAAAAGCTGGGAAGCTTTCATCAAAGGAACCGTCTATTTTAGTTTGGGAGGGTAGCAGTTGTGTATTGCCATGTCCATTTGGGGACTCGTCCTAAGTTTCCTGGAATCCTCCGGGCCAAAGGGGGGCTGGCTGGATGCAAGCATTGAGTTTTGGGAGGGCATCGCCCGCGCTGATCCTACCGTCGAGGAGGGTACCTGAATGGTTCCTGTGACTGACTATCGGTAACTTTTCGCAGACGGAATTCTCGCGCCAAAACGAGAGTCGGTCCCTGGAATGCCTCCTTGTTGCAGCACTACCTTGCCCAGGTTTTTAGGTGCAAACAGCCGGAGCCGGACCCAGGCTTGCCAGGCACAGGCACAGGGCAGTGTTTGCGGAGATCGACCACCCTGGATGCTCATCGTACCAAGAAATTGGCTTCCGGATTGGGTGACTTGCAGGCTAGGGCCTTTAACGGCTTTCGACAGTCAAGCAGGTCCCCCATGCGCCGCCGTCTCACGCGAGTCTTCCTTCCTGTTTCCAGTTCTCACTCGCGTGGCTCGGATGATGTGACCAGCGTCGGTACTGGGGAAATTGACTTGTCTCCTGGATGGAAATAGAATAGTCAAGTTTAGACTCCGACGCAGGGGCACACGAGCGAGCGATTGCGAGGGAGAGGGCGAGATCTGACTGGGAGCGTGGACGGCTGTTTCCAGCCCCTTGCCTGTCCCTGTGTGTCTGGCTGGCTGCTGTCAAGTGAAACTGGCCATGGCTTTCACATCCTCATCCTCCCCCTCGATCCCACCCCCGAGCGCATCTCCAGGTTGATTCTCATTGATCCATCCCCACGCAAAGGGCACACAGACCACACAGCCGATGGGATTGGCTTAGGCCTTGGAGAGAGTAGCACACACCGCCATTTCTTCTGGCGTGCTGTCCGTCGTCCGTCGGCTGCGGCGGCCGTCATCGTCCAGTGTCTCACTGGGCGGAGAAGTTCAGGCCAAAGAGGCCGACGTGATTCTTTCGTGTCTCGCGCGGCCTCTGTTCTGGATTCGAAGCTGGGCATTTCTCTGTCGCGAGCCCAGGGTCAGGGCATCTAACTAAAATCGAAATGAGCGCACGAAGCGTTCCTTGCCGTGCATGGTGCTTTGCCCGCTTTTGATTTGCTGAATCCCAGGGTGCGGGTGCGAGGCTGGGGTCAAAGTCCACGGTCCGCCCGGCCCCAGGCGGCTTGCCTTACGTGATGCGCTGGGCCGCCCCTCGCTCCTCGTGCTCTCCCCTCTATGTGCCACATAATGCGCCCACGCAATACGTCAGTTCGGTTTGCCTTCGTCCTAATCTCCAGCAAGACACATCGTGCGCTACACTGTGCCGATGCAAGGAGCGGGTGCGGTGCTGGACGATATACGACTCTAGATTCTGGACCTCGCTTTCTTTCCTTTTTTTTTTTTTCCCTTCCCTGTCTTCGTCATTGCACAGCATCGATCTGGACGTTCTGTTCAGCTGCGGGGGAACCAACATGTCACGGCGTTAGCACCTCAGCCTTGTGGCGGGGGGGGGGGCTGTTTTCCTGCGAATTTCATTTCTTTTGCCTGCTCGTGCGATGACGCAGTTGGCATCATGGGGTCAACGTGGGCCGTGTCTTCAGGCCTCCTGGGCAGTGGGGCGCCATCGTCAGTTCAGTCAGGTGGGATGTGGAGTTTAATGTCCTTGGCCATTGTGCAATGAATAGGAACCCGATACGTGTATCCGTAGGTTCGAGTTGTTTGGCTCCTCCCGCCGCTAATCGCGATCCCTCGGGAACCTTCTTGAATTTGTTGGGACCTTCGTTCGTTCGTTCCCGCTGCGTGTCCTTTCCAGTCATCTGCCTTCTGGTGTTCTGGTTTCCTCTCGGCCTTGTAATTCAGAATTCCGAAAATCTGGGCCATCTCAGTGTTTGGCGACATTGCTTTTTTTTTTTTTTTTTTTTTTTTTTGACGACAACAGAAACAACAATGTTAGCTATCGCGATGAATATGCTTCACATCTGGATTTGGTGGTCAGTTCGAAACCAAGAGTTCCAGAAAGCTCATCGAACTTTTGCAGATTCTAGTCTAAACAGGTACCGTGGTTTGCAATCAATCATCCGTACCTTCGCTTAATCACGGAGGGGCTCTCGAGAAATGAAAATAAATGAAACAAAAAACACAGGTTCCAAGTATAAATACTACAATCATGATATAAACAACCCTATTTTGTATAAAGTCTTTCTTTGACGTAGTCTATCATTTATCTCAATTCCTTGCTGAACATAGTCTGCAACTCGCTGACCGCATATACACAAAAACTCCAAACAAGTTGTATTCCGCTTTCGTGTAATCATATATGAAAGCACCATAGTCCGATTTTCAATCAAACCGCCAAACTCCAATCGACAATGTACTATATAGATGCGCTCTGATGCTCATGTACGAATCTTCCAAGATACTCCATACCTCATGCCTCATACTGGAAGTAGAATTCCAAATGCAGAATCAACCCCTTGGGTTTCTTCACTTATCCAAATTACGAGCCTTGATGAACCGATTAATTTGCTCCCTGGTAAGTTTATCATTATACTGCTCGTAACACTCGTAGAATGATATAATTTCCTGGGTGGCATCCACCATGGATGCAACGTCGACGTTGCTCTCAGCTAACCATGCCGCGAACCGTTGCACTCGGGTCACTCTGGCTTCCTGCTGCTTCTCCTTTACTTCGGTCCCGCTGGAGTCCAGCATACCACCCTGCCCTACGCGCGCTTGCGCTTGGCTCAGTGCTGCTTGGGCAGCTGCAAGACCGGCAGCGGCGGTGGCGCCAGAGGCATTCTGGCCGGGCACTGAAGTATTAGGTCGTAGCACCAGGGCCAGGAGAATGGCCACGAGAGCGATGGTATGCGGCGCATATAGCAGGGGAAGATCGGTCATGAAGTGATCGTTGACTACGGATTTGGCGAGTTGCACGTCTTCTTCGAGCAGCGAAAGCTCGGATCGGAGGGCGGTGATCGATCGGTAAGGTTGGTGGACGATGAGTTGAGAGCTCATTTCGCTGATCATGAAGAATTCGCACTCGCCTAGTTTCGAAGTATCAATCGATAAAAGGTCTTGCCACATCTGTCGCGCCTCTGTCACAATGAGGCGGATATGCTGGGGAGACTCTTCCATCTTGCATGCTAGATAGATCGACGTAGCGATGACGAGGTACGGGTTCGTTCGGCGGATCTCGACTTTGGAATAGAATCGCTTCATGTACACCTGTGCTGTGGCCATGGATTGTTGACGGATCGTGAGACGCTTCGCTAATCTGATCAATTCTGCAGAATGCAATCAAGACATGCGTTAGTTGGTGCTGGGGGCGGGATGGATGGGGACGGCGGTTCCACGCGAGAGAAGCAGATAAGCGCTTACGCTGGTTGAAATAGATATTTAGATGCCTCTGCTGAGGCAGAGGGAACATGCGGACGAGTTCGGCATTTTCCTCCTCGAGCTTCTGGCGCATCGTCGCCAGCTGCTCCTTGGTGAATTGCCAGAAGCGTCGCTGGGTCGACTCCCAGTAGTTGGCCGACATTGCTCACCGGGGCGGTGTCGTGCAGAAGCCTGTCATGCGGGTATGTCGTTTGGGTGCGGGTGATGGCAGGAGGCGCAGGCGGGAGGATGCGGATGATGTCAAGGAAAAGGAGAAGCAGACGTAGAGAACAGAATGGTCGCACGGCAAGGCTGAGATCTCGGGTTGATCCGATTCGGAGACAAGGCTGTGCGGGGCTGATAAGATGGTGGCGCTGCGACACAGCGAGTGGACGCCACGAGGGTCAAGCCACAATTTGCAGAAGCACGGTTCATCGATCCGAAGGTTGATCGTATATTGGGCGGCAACGCTAGCAAGTGACCAACCAGCTGTTCAAGACTCCAACCACGAGGGCTTCAGCTAAGAAAAAAAAAGTATCCTCACAGGCTCCATAAACCTGTTTGGATATTTTTGCCTAGTCCGCAATAATTTTCAAGTTTGATCCATTTACTGAGCCCTGCTATCTCTTGAGCCGAGGCAAGGCGAAGGCTCAAACACTGGCAGAAAAAAAACTGGCGGGTCCTTCCGGGCCGCTAGTCATAATGGAAAAGCTCTGATTGCTCACACAGCTTCCCTGTTCCCCCCGGACTTTTCCACTCCGACGGCACGGCATTTGGCTTGGAAGTTTTGTCTTCACGAAGACAACCCAATTGGCACCATCCTTGCTGTCGACAGCTACCCCTCCACCATATCTCCGGCCTCTAATCATGACCCTGCCGTAACCTGTCCAGGTCATCCTCGACGACGGCGCGCACTCCCACCTTCGTCTTCCCCCATCTGCGACGACCGAGCCGACAGTCCGCCCGCCGGGCGCGAGGAATGCCGGGCTAGCCATGACCATATCCCAGCTGGTCCGCGATTTCGAGCATGGTTTCGAAGAGTCGCAGAACCAGCGCGATGCTCGCGTCGAAGAGCTATGGGTCAGCCTGGACCCCGACCACAACGGCGAGCTCGACCTGAAGGGCCTGCGGAAGGGGCTCCGTCGAATCGATCACCGTGAGCCATAACGTCATCACTGCCCCGGACATTGATGTGCTGATGCGCAATTGCAGCCATGAAGAATGCCGACGATATGCTCAAGCGGATCATGAACGAGGTGGACAAGAACCGTGATGGCAAGATTCAGTACGAAGGTACGCCTCTTCTTTCCCGGAACTACCGATAGGCGTCGGCTTGCCAGTCATTTCGCCGACATGCGAACGAAACAAAACCCGGCCTCAATTCTCCATACTCACCGATACCGGCTTTAGAGTTCCGAAAATTCGTTGAAAAGGCGGAGCGACAGCTTTTCGCCCTCTTCAGATCAATCGATAAGGACGGTGATGGGAAGCTGGACAAGACCGAGCTCCAGACGGCCTTCAAAAATGCGGGCCTCGTCGTCTCCAAACGCCGCCTTGCCGAGTTCTTTGACGACATCGACAGCAACAACGATGGCTACATCAGTTTCGATGAATGGCGGTTAGTTCATCCTCTGCTCGCTTACTGCCCCTTTTACCCACCGCGATCTTGCTTTCCCCGAGCGCATTTGCCCAATTCCATCAGATGATGCGAACCGATGATGGCTGATGGTCAGCCATTTGGCGGGGAACCAACGTCATGTGCCAAGCTTCCCCGAACAGGATAGCAGAATGCGCCAAAAAGCTTCTGGACGCGGCTCGACCATTGACTGGACAGGCCGGCTGACTATGGATCATCTAGAAACTTTTTACTCTTTATGCCCCCCAATGACCACGATTCTCAGCTTCATGCTGTTCTTTCATTTTATTGCTCAGTGGTTAGCGTGACCCCCGAAGGAGACTCGATTGTGAGCGAGGAAACATTAGAGGGTCTAGGTACGGATGGATTACGCTCCCTTTTCATCACTCTGTTTGGCTCTCTTCTCAGAGTCGCGTTCCCATTCGAACCTCTGAGGACCCCTGACTCGGTATCGAACACTGCTGGCCGGCCGCTGGATGGGCCGGCCAACCAAACCGCGACCATGGACGCTGCCGTCGCGGTTGTATATCCCAGCTCCGATGAATCGCCCATCGATGGGCTAGCTGAATCCCTTTCAGAACACGCCGGCGCTGGCACCCATCAACAAACCTCAGCCGGAGTTTCCAGAGAGCGCAAGAAGTTTAGACTGACGCAATTTGTCCCTGATCCAGGTTACTTCGTTGCGGGTGCCATCGCCGGCGGGGTGTCGCGCACGGCGACTGCCCCTCTCGATCGATTGAAGGTTTATCTACTTGTGAATACTAGCAGCACCGCCGAGACTGCGGGATCCGCTCTGAAGCAGGGTCGTCCCATCGCCGCACTGAAGAATGCGGCCAAACCATTCGGCGATGCCATACGAGATCTCTTCCGGTCTGGAGGAATTCGCAGCTTCTTTGCAGGTAAGTCGGTTTTGAACCTCCTCAAATAGGACGAGGAGCTGGATGATTGACAAAACAACTAGGCAATGGCTTGAATGTCGTCAAGATCATGCCGGAAACGGCCATCAAATTTGGGTCTTATGAAGCAGCTAAGCGAGCACTCGCCAACTTGGAAGGTCACGGCGACTCCAAGAAAATCAACTCTTATTCTAAGTTTACTGCCGGTGGAATTGCTGGCATGATTGCACAGTATGTTTTTGTTGGCAGTCGACCTGGAGCTAGGCTAACAAGCGCAGAGCCTTTGTTTACCCTCTCGATACACTAAAATTTCGATTGCAATGCGAAACCGTCAAGGATGGTCTCAAGGGCGCGGCTCTTGTTCGACAGACAGCCATCAAGATGTACGCGGATGGAGGCATCGCCGCATGCTACCGAGGCTTGACCATGGGCTTGGTTGGCATGTTCCCATACAGCGCTATTGATATGGGCACATTTGAACTACTTAAAAAGACTTACAAGGGCTATTATGCGAAACGCTACAACAAACATGAAGATGATATTGAGGTCGGTAATATTGCTACCGGCATCATCGGTGCCACATCTGGGGCATTTGGCGCGACTGTTGTCTACCCACTCAACGTTGTTCGCACTCGACTTCAGACGCAGGGAACGGCCATGCATAGGGCCACATATACTGGCATCTGGGACGTGACTACCAAAACAATCCAGAGAGAAGGCTACCGAGGCCTGTACAAGGGCCTGACGCCTAACCTTCTCAAGGTTGCTCCAGCCCTCAGTATCACCTGGATAGTGTACGAGAACTCAAAGAAGGCACTTGGGTTGACTTGATGGACTATCGAACACCAAGCTGGATGATTTTATTGGCGTGGACCAGTCACACTACGCAATGAAAACAAACACGCAAACCAACACTACTTATTCAAACGCACAAACACTAAACAATCTCATATGGACTTTTAGGAAAGCGGGGGAATTCAGCGGTTGGATGGCATCTCGTTATCGGATGAATATTGGGCGTTAGGGGAGAGACATTATTCAGAGAAGAGAAAACACACAAACTTCGTCTACGAAACCAGGGACGAAGAAATAAGGCACATTGCTACATGATTTCATTTTTCGAGAGGACGGAGTCCAAGGTTAGATATTGGCTGCCAGGGTTTCCACTGTTGAGATAGAGAGCGCGAGGGAAAGACCCCGCGATATGACAATGAACTTCTCACGGCTAAGCGTGCATGTGATGCATGGATCTTAACCAATTGATCTAATTTTCAAGTCCAAACTGATGTCTTTTTACTTATATTTCCCCGTCCTGCCTTGGCTGATTCCGTGGCTACAGGCGCAGTTAGAGGTGATGATGTACTGCATACCGATTCCAGACTTGCGGCGGCGGATTCTAATAATCAATTGGACCGTAAGGGAACTACCATATTACATTATCTTATAGTTGTTGAACATGTTGCTTTTGGCGCGATCCAACCGAATAGCGCCATCTCGGTTTAATGGATCGGTGTTCAGGCATCACTTACTAGAGGGGGCTGTGGTTACCCATGCATGGCTGACCACCTGGTTTTAGCATGTGTGTTTAATCTCGAACCACCCTTCTTTTTGAGTTAGGATCTATACTATTCTATGACTGGAAAAGTGCAGGAATAAATTCAACATTATTCTTGCCTTGAACATCTACCAAAAATCTCGTTCCAGGCTGATGGATCCAAACATGGCTGAAGAATTGGGCGAAACTACTTGGAGGGTTTGTACTGCGGGGTGGATGGATGAAGATGGACTGAGCCAGAGCCCGGCCTGGGCCTTTTATATTCAACCAGCACACCGGGAACATGGCCCGATTACCATGTATTACCGGCCTCTTGACAGCGAAGAAGTTGTGGAACAGCACTTCGCCTCGGTTCTCCGCAGAGCGAACGAGTCAGATTCCCCCGGCGCAAACACTCTGCACTTCATCTTCTTGGTCAAACCATTCCCAAACCTGAGCATTGGGAGCCTGTGTCGGCGCATCAACGGCGCCTGGGATGAATGCGAATACAGGATGATTGATGGGGCTTTCTTTCTGAGGAAGCAAGTCTGGTGGGAGTCTGGCAGACCGTGGTCACCAACGGAGCTTGGGCGTGCACCGGGCTACATCTACGATATTGGGAACTCTGGAGCCTTGGACTGTGCCTTCTCGGCTTTTTTTCCCCGACACCGACTTGGCGATCAACCTGGGCAAAATCAACTATCCTTGGCACTTGGTCGAGTTCCCCCGCCGTTCTAGGCCCGCAGGTGCCCGCCTGCATGTCGGACATGATAATCCACCCGCTCACGTCTGTGCTGTTCTTGATGCACTGGGAGGTATCTGGAATAACCGAAGCGACCGTGAGCAACAACTCGCTGGATTACGTGTGTTTCATGTTGCTGAAGGGGGGCTACCATTTCTGTTTCGACGATGGGCGGAAGGACATCGCGATGCTCCCGCCGACAAAGCTGTCAAAGTACACCACCGACATGGTGGCGGCGAGCGCGGTGCTCATGAACAAACTCGGGAGGATCCACGGACTTTTGGGATCGCTGCAATTTCTTCGGGAAGAGCTCGCGCCTCTACCAGGACGGCGCAATCAGGTTCCTACAGCCATAGCAGCTGCCTCTGGGCAGCTGGAGGGGTGGACGAGGTATCTCGAGTGCAAGGTGAAGACGCTCCAGGGGTTTGCGCAGAACTGGAACGGGCAGGCAAACGCCATGATCCAGGGCCTGCACAATGCCACGATGCAGAAGAACCAGCAGGTGCTGTTAGAAATTCTGGCCCAGTCGCACCGGGCTGCAAAGGAGTCGAGGAGGAAGCGTCCCGAGGTGAGCTGGGGGGGTACGCTGTTGGTGATTTCCGTTGCTGTAATGGCCATGGCGTTTCCTCCCGTGGCTTTCATTGCAGCAAGGGGGCTTACTTTTAGGAACCTGTTGTCTGCGTGAAAGGAAATGGATTATAGACTATGCTGATAGTCGATGTTGTGCACGGAGAGACGTTGCTTTCAACACACAAGGGTATCTGAAACTGATTATTGAATTGCTGAGTTTTTCAAATTAGGAATGATTGTCTTGCAGAGCATTACATGCGATTCAGAATAAAATAAATAGACCTCTGGAAGGTGAATGAAATTGGACCCGCTGTTCTTGAAAGCAAACATCGTGCTCATATGAATCGTCAGATTTATTTCTTTCTTGCCCGCTCATGCTCTCCTGGATATCATTGAGCTCCTTTATCTCTATTTGGTTCGAATTCCTTGAGGCTAGTGGAAAGTGTTTCGTCGAGAGTGATTTGTTCCATGCATCGCTGCTGACGGCGAGGTGTAGGGTTGATAGGTGGTCTGGGGGTGTTATTGTTAACTTCTCGTTGTAATGTCACTGTATATCTGGAAGGTGTCGTGGATATATTAGCAAATTCCTAAAACAAGTAATTTTAAGCTTATTTCGGCACGGTTTCAAGTCTGTTGTATATTTGACTTGTTAAGATATTTCACTATCTGCTCTTCGAGGAGAAGACCGGCCACGCACTGTGATAGTGTTTTACTTCAATACCCGTTTCTTGTACAGACATTGATAGCAAATCTTTATGAAAGTCATGTGTAAACTATGGCCCAAAATTACGAAGAGGAGCAGATTGCAAACACGGCTCAGGAGGAGTAGACAAGACCTGCGCAACTCAAGGACAGATGTTTATTGGTCTGTGCGCAGAAGGTTAATACTTTCAAAGAGGAGTTGACAAACGAGTTTAACAAAGGAACTTTCTTCACGAGATAATTCTGAGTGACGGAGCGGATTTCGCTAAGTGTTTCTGTGGACGGAGCTGGACGGATTCATGTGTGCAAAATAAGCAGCAAGGATGTCGGGGGTCTATAGTTGCTTTCTGTTTTGTTTCAATTTGGCGAGTATAAGAAGACCTTATCGTTCACGGGAGAGGGATCAGGATGTCTTAGCCTTTGACGGGATGACGAAACCAACTAGCCAATCAAGTTAGACTACCCAACCACTGATTCAATGACCAGTATTCAGATAACAACTCATACTTTGTGTTATGCTCCGTTTATTAAAGCTAGCTCGGATTAGGCGTCTTCCATGGTCATCCATGCACATCCTTCGCAAGCACATACGTCAGCGAAGGGCACAAGGAACACGCAATGAGGTTATTCCCAAGAGAGAAGAAGCATGCAGATCGAGCCAGCCCTTCCAGCCCTACCAGCCCAGCGCATCCGGAAGGATCCGAGCCAGCACCACCCAAGGCCGCGCACGTTTGCAACTCTGTTTCCTGTCTCTTGGGGTTGCAGCGGGAAAAGAGCCAAAAAACACTTTGCGTCAGCCGCAGTCGCGGCCCTGCAGGCTTACGCCAGTCGACGGAGGAAATGGTGGCCGGCAAATCGGAACGTGGGCTTGGGGCTTGCACCAGACAGGCAGCTACCAAAGGCATGCATGCGCGCGGGGGGCGAGGGAGGATGCTGGCATCATGAGCTCATTGGGCCGTGGTGTGGCGACCGGGCAGGGGTTCGACGGTGGTGTTGCTGGGTGCTGGAGCTGGTGAGCCATTGCTGATGCTGGGGAGGCACTTTTGTAGCGGTGATGGGATCATGCAGAGCGAGCACCAGCAGCAGCAGCGTTCAGACAGGGCATTGTCGGACGGGATGTGGGTGAGTCAATTCCCACGAGCTGGTGTCGTGAGAGAGAAGCTTGAAAAGCGCCAACTCTTTTTTTCTTTTAACTTGCCCAGATAAGAATCTTAAGTCGTCCAGAGTCTCATCTGCGTCGCACCGGATGTGCGAATGCGTCCCTATGACATCAGCCATAGAGTTCGGTTCGCGTATCTTGAATCTTGACATGGTTTCACGGATAAAACGGTTGTGGAGAGGGAAGAGAAAAATAAAAAAGTCTCCACCAAATAGGCAGCACAGTATCACTTCGCTATCGGACTGGAGAGTTGACGCTTGTCACATCGGCAAATCGCCCTGTCCATGTAAGTGGCCTCGCTCAACGCAACCTTCACACACGAATGCGTGTGCAACGCCAAATCATGCATCGCACTATCTGCAGCGCATTCGTCGTCGCCGCCTTGCGTGATTGAGAGTGATTGGCCCCCCCCAGTTCGTTTGCACGAGAACCGGCTTCGGCGAACTGTCGTAATCAATCGCAGCCGTTGTCTCCCCTCCTCTTGCTGCGCAGTCGCAGTTCAAGCTGCTAGCCTTGCTGCCTCATCTAACACCCCCTCCTCCTCATCACCTCGCCTTCCCTTTTTTTTCTTCTCCTCGTCCGCGTAGCTTCGTTGCCCCGTTCTGTCATCGTCTCTGTGTGTCTGTCCATCAACGACATTGCCTATTTCATCGGCCACATACGCAATCCATCTAAGCGAACCTCGTCAAAAACTTTTTCGCCTTTTCGTCATCCGTGATATCCAAACCAACAACAACAACACCGCGACATCTGACATCACTAAACCGCCTGGCGCAGGGTCCTTGCGTCGCTGCCTCAGCCCTATACGAGCCCCTCACGGCCTCTGCATCTGTCATTGCCCAACCACGGCCCAGTCTTCCGCGATGCCTACGCCTTACTCGGACAACTTATACTCCGCTGTTGACGCTTCAGACGACGAAGCTGAGGCTCTCTCTCCAACCGACGGCTACTTCCACGCGTCCTCACCACACAACGAGTCGTCATCACATCCTTTCCACCATTCCATTCCTAACCGCTCCAATGTTTTCGTTGAGGACCCTACTCTAGCCGATTCGGCAGCCAAGGCCCGCGAGGCCGAAGAAGAAAGTAATAAGAACAGCGCTGGAGCCGAATCTGAATACCAGTCTCCCAGTGTCTCACATCCTCCAAGCCACAGCCACAGGAGTATTGAAGAGCAGCGCTCCTCCAGCTCTCCATCAATTGACCAGGTCGTTTCTTCACACAACACTCGCAGATCTGCTGGCATTCAGAGATCTCTACTGTCCCGTCATCACGACGCCCCTCCTGCTTACACGCCATCACCTACGTCTCCCATCTCGGGCTACCACACATTTGGACCATCTGATTCCACCATGGGCCTTCCTCCGGAGCAGCAGCGACTCATTCCCCTCGGTCCCGAGTCCATGGGTGATCCGCGCACTTTCCAACCGTCTCGTTGGCAGCGTTTCAAGGACTTTGCAGGCAACTTCACTCCGAGGAGACACATCAAGACTAGCCCGGGGGTTCTTGTCATTCTTTCCGTCATCTTCATGCTGGTCACGAGCTTTACTCTTCAAATGAATCACAAGGTGAGTCGTATTGATTGAAAGACGAACAACGTATTTATATAAATACCAACAGAACCCACCCATCGGCGACGATGCACCCGTCAAGTCGCCCAACATGGACCACAGCGACCTTTCATGGACACCCATCCAGGGCTGTCGCAATACCGGCCTGAAGCGATATAGATCATCTGTTTCTATAGAAACGCGCTACAACCGTAATCTGTCGGTCGTTCAGGATGTGGCAAAAGATGACGATGGAATCTCAGGCAGGTCGCCGCGAGTTTCTGGAGAAGTCATCCTGCGACCAATTGATGCCGCTTCTCCCGGAAGTCTCGAAATTGAGATCATTGCTAACGACCTAGACCTTGGCGTTTCGATTTACGTTGATAGGGAACCACAGGCCTTCAAGCTGACGACCCCCAGCAGGGTAAAGTGGGACCACCCGAACGAGAGCCCTTGCGTCCAGATCCGCGTTACCATCTGGGCTCCCCAGGACTCTATCCTCAATGCTTTCGACATCAGCACCGTCCACCTAGACATTTCTGTTTTGGAGGGGTTTGTTCTGGGAGTGCTGAACCCTTCGACTTTCCACACCGTTGTTGGCGATGTGAACACGCCCCTGGTGAAGTCGACCGAGAACAAGGGCACAGTCGTTCCATACACGCTCGCTACCCGGGAGATTTACATATCCACCATCAGCGGCAACATCCGCGGGTGGTACCCCCTCTACGACCTCCTTGATCTCAAGTCCGAGTCTGGCGATGTTGTTGTCGACGTGGAGCCCAAGCCAGCAAACCCTGAGGGCGCCCAACCGGCCACCCTCCACGCAAGATCCCTATCTGGCGTGCTCTCCATCAAGGAACCCATCGAACTTAGCGCAAAGGCTGCCCGCCCCGACAAGAAGTTCCCTCCGCGAGACTATCGGGTCGATCTCACCACAGCGTCGGGCGATATTTCGGCCGAAGTGGCCTTTTCGTCACAAGCTCAAGTCTCGTCTCAGTCGGGAGATTTGTCGCTGAAGCTGTGGCCGGTGCTGGATTCAGGTCTTCTAAAGGGAGATGCAGATGAGGAGAAGCCTGATATTAAGACGGACACCAAGAGCGGCCGGACCGAGATCGACATACTGGAGCCCCTGTGGACGAGCCTGGCCACCATCGGAGAGGTGAGGCCCGCGCTGACACCCATCGATCCTCAAGAGGATCACGAGCCCTATATCTACCACCCCGCAGACAGAGTATCGGGCCCGATCACTGTGTTGGGAAAACCGGCCTTGTCCGTCTTGGCGTCGAAGCACGCCTCCATCAGCGGCCACATCCAGCTCCGGTACCCGTCCTCGTGGGAGGGCCGCCTCCGCGCCACCACAATCTCGGGCACGCAAAGGGTCCGGGGCGAGGGCCTGGAGGTTGACCGCGACGTCGAGCTTCCGTGGCACAGGAGCGTGCAAGGACGCAAGGGCACCGGCCACTCGCAGCTAGAGGTTGACAGCGTGTCGGGAGACCAGGATATTTTGATTGGTGAAGAAGTTGGCAAGAAGATGACCGAGTAAGGATTGAAGGTGGGAAGAGGGGGGATAGGCTTGAAGCACGGTGCTGGATTAGCTGGTGTTGAATGGGGGACTAAGATGATGGCAACGAAGAAGACAGTGACGGTGGTGAAGGCGATGACAATGACGATGACGACAACAAAGACGATGATTGATATACAAATGTGACGAACTTTGGCTGGAAAGAGTTGGCTTTCATTCGCTGACACCCTTTACTACACTTATTATCTATTTCAAATTTTCTGTTTTTCCCAAATCAGACAAGAGGGTTCAAATAATGCAAAAAATCATCACAATTCTTGTTATTTTGTGTGCAAATAAAATCAAAACAATAAACTCAGAGCTCTGCTCCGCGTCCACTTTGCCCGCCCAGTCTGCTGTACTCTTCTATATACTTTGTGCTGTGGTTTCCAAATCATGCGCGGTTGTGTCCATGTCCGCGAGACAATTAATAAACCCACCCAACCAACCACCCACCGAGCCAAAAACCAGCGTAGACGACAAAGAAAAGAGCAACAAGAAGAAAGAAAACAAGAGGGCATCTGGTCAGTACTAAAATAGAATATCAAAAAAAAAAAAAAAGAGCAAAACGAGAAAAAAGCAGCAATCTCTCATGGCAAGACGAGGAGAGAGAGAGGGTATCCATTACAACAGTGCATCAGGTCATAAGTTGGCGGTCGTGAAAGAAAGGAGGGAGAGCAACATGATTTCCAGGATGGCGCGAAAAGCGTGGGCTTTTCCACAGAATAGGGTGAAATAAATAAGCACATCCATTGTCCGCCGCCAGGGGGGGTTGGTTCATGTGTGTACGTGCCGGCTGCGCAATGCCAGTTCATGATAGTGGTTGAGGCGTGTCGTGAGGAGGGAAGAAAATTGAGAGGGAGAAAACAAAGAGGCAAGGGTCGAGATGGCATGAGAAACGCGCCCCTTCTGTGTCTTTTACTCTTCAATGTCCCAGGGCAGGTCGCGGTTCGTGACGACGAGGCAGGTCAGGTACTGGATAGAGTCGCCAGCGCGGCTGGTGCCGTTCATGTCGAGCTCGAGGCTGCTGTTCATCAGTGGCCGCACCATCTCGCGGGCCATGGCCTTGATCTCCTCCATGCGTTTCTCGAAGCGACGTAGGTTGTCACGACTGTAGAATTCGGGCGTCAGCTTGAGAAAGCGCTTGCATTCGTCGTGGGCAAGGAAGGTGCCGGAGCTGGCGGTGCCAAGGGTGCGGTATGCCCGTCCTACTGCGGCCAGGGGCGGCACGGTGGGAGGGAGAGTCTGACGGCCGCCATCGCGGGAGCCAGGGTGACGTCGTTGGTCCGGGGCGGGTGGAGGCGGAGGAGGAGAGGTGTGGTCAGCCAGCCACTGACGGAACAGGCTTACAACAAGCCAGTCGAGATAGTTTGTGCTGGGGGACACACGCTCGCCGCGGCTGTTGGCAAGACCTACGCGATAGAGACGACCCTCAACGCGGTTAACCATCTCCTCGAGCTCGTCGACCTTGTCTTCGATGATGTTGAGCACCACGGGCGGGAGGGCGGCTCGGAGACTGCGCTCGCCGACGGGCCACTGGCCTACAACGTGGATCAGGGCCTCCTGAAAAATCACCTTGGACCGGGCAAGGTAGCCGAGGCGCAGGTACGAGATGGGGTACTTGGCAATCTGCTTCCAGAGGCGGGACTGGAACTGCAGCATGTGGTGGTCGACCCGGGGGCCGACCACGGCGAGGGCGTCGTAGCGATCTGCGAGGGTCAAAAGGCTCTTGCATTGCACATAGGCATCCGCCACATTCACGCCATCGAGCACAGGCGGGTAGTTGTAGAAGATGCGGAAGAGATTGTCGTAGTCGCGGAGGAGATCTTGATCCGCCTGAGACAGCGGTGGCGGCTGCGCCTGGTGGTGCGAGGAGAGGCCCAGGTGTGCGACTGATCGGAAAAAATTGCTCGATGAGGCCGATGTGAGCGAGTGCGAGTGTGAGTGCGAGTGCTTGGACCTGTGTGAGGAGCGGGTACTACCCGAGTTGGCGACAATGGGGGTAGAGCCGTGGAGAGACTGCGAGGGCTTCGACGTCAACTCGTCCCTCTGAACCAGCATAGGGATGTCGTTGTCGCCGGCTCGAGGGTCCAACTCGTATCTCCATCTTCTTCGAGGCGGGCCGTTGGAGGAGCCTCTCACGGAGGAGCCGTCGTCGCTGCCGTTTACTGAGGACCCCGACTCGCCGATGCGGGACAGCTCGTTGCCGGACGGGAGGGCACGACCGCGAGGCCAGTCGCCCGATGTGCTGACCTCGAAGAAGCCAGAGCTGCGAGTGAGGGTATGGCGATGGAGCAGGTATCGGTTCTGGACGGGGGGCTGGCCGGGTGGGCACTCGCGAGCGGAGACGATAATTTCGACATCGCCACTGTTTGCGAAGATGGGGAAGTCGTTCTGCGGCACGTACGACGAGCTGCCCGTGTGCGAACGATTGTAGCGCTTGTTCCGCGAAACGGAAGACGGGCGGGAGACGACGGAGGAAGGACCGCGGCGAGAGAGGGAGGAGGAGGCGGCCGGGGCGGGCTCGAGCGTGGAAACCATGGGTGCTGCTGCTGCGTGTGAATGACGGGCGGTCGGATAGTGTTGGTGGACTGCGGCGGATTGATTGACGCCTGCTGCCAAAGGATGTTGGCGGTGCAGACGGCAGATGTCGCGCAAATATCGCTTCCCAGCGGCTGGGAAGAGCGGAGAGGACGGGGACGCGGCGGTAGGGGACGGCCTAGTCGGAGTTGGTGTGAGGGTGGTAATGGTGGTGGTGGTGGTGGTGATCATTCACATGAGGGACCAAAGCGGGCGCGTATTGTTGACAAAGGTGGGCTGCGTTGCGCCAGCGACAAGTGCGCGAAATGAACCTGGAGACCCTAGCCAAACGTGGGACAGTGACAATGACAATGCCGGCAACAAGGTTTGAATGTGCCAACATTGGGGGGGGACCGAGGAAATACCAGGAGATAAAGATGGATAACAAAATAAATAAAAGAGACGCAATGATAAACAAGAAACTGGGCTGTGTTTTTTTTCCCTCTCCTTAGCACGGGCGACTAGAAAGAAACGGGAGAAGAGCGAGAAGAGGGAGGGTTACGGTTGCGCGAGAAAAGCGAATTGCGAATGGTGGCACCGGGGTCGTCTTTGAACCGCCACGAGGACGCCCAGTGGATCGCTGTGGCCTAGCGTCCCAAGGCGGTACCCGATGGTTTTTTAGTGCACACAACGGCGCGGTGCGGTGCGGTACGGTGTTTCTATTCCCAGATACCCGGGTACGAGACGAGCTGGGCCCGTGTAAAAAATGGTCAAATGCCCGGGAGTCGGCGAGCCGGGGCGGATGAATCAATGTCGGGCCGGGACCGGGGTGAGGTGCGATGCCAAATGTCAGTCATTGATGGAGGTTTAATTGAATTTTCTTTTTTAAAAGTCGCTCGCCTTTCGCCAATCTACAGCGAGGCTGGTATATGAGTTCTCTTTGGGACCCTGTTTTTTTTTTTTATTATTTTTTTTTACCTCTCCCACTTCTATAATTCCCTCTCATGGCTGCAGCATCCGCAAGCAAGCGACCGCAAACGACGGCAAGGATGGACACGCCCCCTCCCTCCTCTTTCTTCTTTGACAAGGAAATCTGAAAGGAAGGGGGCGTGTATGCAAAAAGAAACAAAGACAAGAGGCAAGACGAGACAGGTCAAAGACAAGACCGGAGACGGGGCCGCGAGAGGGGCAGACAGCGGGCACGCAGATACAGAGAGAATCAGAGACGCGATTCCGCCTTGGACTACTGCCAGACCAGACCGTGTCTCCCGAAGAGGGCCCAGTTTGGGTGTGGTTGGACGCGAGGCGATTGGTGCACTCACCGGTTCTTAGCTGCGGCTGCAGAAGGGGTGTTGTCGGTGGCCTTGTCTGGCCGTCGCTGTCGTGTTGTACAAGACGTGCGTTTGAGAAGAGAGCACTTTACGTACCCTTGCTACATGTATGTCGAGAGAGAGTGTGTCTTGCTGGTGTGGTGCCGGCTGTTTGGTTGGCAGACGGAGGGCATGCGATGGGGCCCCTGCTTTAGTTCAGTGGTCAACCGCTGCCAGCAGTGGACAGCAGTGGTCAGTGAGCCTGCCCCCGGCTGGATCGCCCCCCTGTTTAACTCGCCCCCGGGTGGCCAATGGTTCCGGCCCAAGATGGCCCAAGAGGGATCCCACGGGCTGCCTCTGCTTGGCTGGCTGCTCACACGCTCGCGAGCGCCCACACCCATTTTTTTTCTTGCCCTTTAAAAAAGAGCCGCTCTTCTCAGCCTCTCAGGCCGGGCTTGTGCCGTCGATCAAGACCCTTTTTGCTTGCGGCCCCTTGCCTCGGCCAGACTGCTACGCCGAACCCTTGCCTAGACTCGCTGTACTATGTGAATTCATCCAAACTCTGTGGGTTCTCATGGGCTGGCAGGCTACGGTTGCGTTGCATACATTTCTCTGCTGTCCGTCCGCATCGGCTGCTGCGTTGTCTTTTTTCCCTCCCTCTTTCGGTGCGTTGTGTCATGTCATTTCCAGGCCTTGCCCATGCCCGCCCACCTCTTCCGCATCCGCGCTGCTGCTCGCCGCCTCACGTTACGCTCCCTCCGCTTCCTCGTTTGTCTTGCTCGCATCTCAACTCAATCGGCTGCCCCCGATGCCCTCAAAATGGCTCTTCGCCTGTAGGGAACAACCCGGCAAGAACATGTTCCACACGCTGAAGTGTCATATGCACAACCTAATTTCCCCTCATTTCTCGTCTTGTTCTGCCAGCGCGCGTCTATGTCGGGCACGCTGTCGGCCTTCGTATGTGCATAGAGTGTCGCAGACTTACATGCGTCGATGCTCCTGTCGCCTGGCGAGCGGGGCCGCTGCACACGCTCCTATAACGCCTACTGGCCGGTGCTCCCCAACAATCTGCCGCAGCCGCAGCCGCCGCTCCTTTGGCGCTCTACCTTCCTGGGTACCTCCCAAACACAGAAGCGAAGTACCTTCGGGCGGGCTTCCGCCGCTGCACACGGCCCCACCACACTCGCTCTGCGTTCTTTTGCTCCCTCGAAGCATGCCAGCTCTGGGGCCGTACAATGTAGCCCTCAGCACCCGTGGCCGCTGGAACCCACCGCTGCACCGCGCTGGAGCGTAGCGTGCTTATCCGCCTACAGCACACTGTCCACACCCCGAAACGGTGCCAGCATCAAACCGTCCGGGCCGTCCATGCCAGCCGACATCACGGCCGCAACATTTTTTTTTCTCTTTCCCTTCCGTAACTATCCGTCTTCGTCGGCGACAACGCATCACTCGAAGGCTTCTCCACCACCTTCCGCCTCCGTACCCATCTCGACCGAAATTCCCAAAACTCGCATGGCACTTTGTTACCTCGGCTTTTTCGCAAGATAATGGAATGGGTACGGCCGCCCACGTGTACAACCATGCTTCGCGCCCCATCACCCTCGCCGAGTTCAAGGATGCGGTAGAGGCAGTATGTCGCCCGCGGTTTCCTTTGGCCCGTTCCGCCAGGCCCCAGCGCATAGGTATGTCACCTGCCGAGCTTCTCTGCATCTTCTATTTGCCTGCATGCCTGATCCTGACCATGTCGTGCCTTAGTGCTGGCCATCAGCGGTGGCGTGGATTCCATGGCCATGGCCTTTTTGGTCTCCAGGCTGCTGAGGACCTTTCGCGGCGACAAGATTGCCGACAACCCCGCATACGGGGCCATGGGTGCCGTAATTGATCACAGGCTTCGTGAGGGGAGTGATTTGGAAGCTGCTGCCGTGGCCAAGGAGCTGCGCAAGCTGGATATCAAGGCTGGCGTTACGTCTATCGCCTGGAAAGACGAGCGGGCCCAAGGCCTGGACCCCAAGACGCTTCCGAACCTTGAGGGACTCGCCCGAACATATCGATATCGTGCGATTGGAAATATTTGCAACTTTATGGGGGCCACCAGCTTGTTCTTTGCCCACCACCGCGACGACCAGTATGAGACGGTTCTGATGCGACTGCTGGGAGGTCACGGATACCGGGGGCTGCAGGGCATACGGGAAGCCAATTCGATTCCGGAGTGCTACGACATGCATGGTGTCTACAAGAGTGGTCTTTTGGATGATCAGCTCAAGGCTACCCCGTCGCTGAGCTTTCGGCCCGCACTTCGCGAGATGAAGCGTCTCCGCAACATTTTTCGGGACGACAAATTAATTGACCCCGGGGAGTATGTTAGGCATCGATTACCAGGGTCAAGCTTGGTAGAAGGTTACCATGAGTATGGTGCTATCGAGAGGCACCCCGACATGCCGTATTTGAAGCCATTGGACACCGAAGATGGGGGAGTCATGATCTATCGACCCCTCCTTGAATTTGACAAGGATAGGCTCATTGCTACCTGCGAGGCGAACAAGGTCCTATGGTTCGAGGACCAAACAAACACTGACCCGACACTCACCACTCGTAATGCCATCCGATATCTGGTGAGAAATCACGAGCTTCCAACGGCCCTGCAGAAGCCATCTATTCTCGCGCTAGCCAAGCGATCTAAGCGAAGGATAAAGTTTGAGGAGGGCGAGGCGCAACGGTACCTGGTTCGCGAAGCCATCATTAAGGATTTTGACCCCAATGCGGGCACGCTTCTGATTGAGATTCCTACCCCGCGGGCCGCCACCGGGAGACGCCGCAAGAGACGGTCGCTGTGCCCGCACAACAAGCTCCGCCTGGAGCACCGCAAGCTCATTATGTCAATCGCGGTTCGGAAGCTGATTGACTTCATCACGCCCGAGGTCCACCTGCCCCCATTGCCCAATCTTGAGAACGTGGTGCATCGCCTGTATCCTCATCTGGCGCCGGAGACGAGCCCGTCGCCTCCCAAGGCGTTTGCCATTGCCGGGGTATTATTTGACCCCAAGGTCAAGGGAAAGTCGGTGAGGTGGCTTCTATCTCGAACCCCCTACCCGTCCAACCAACCTTTGCCAATTGTCAAGCTCCCCGGCTCGCTCGACCACCGCTTACGCCCTACAAAGATGGAATTGGCTGAGCGAGGGGAATCACCGCATCAGTCTCGACCCCTGGGGTGGAAGAAGGCGGTCATGTTTGATGGTCGCTTTTGGATCCGGATTGGCTTCAGTAACCGAACACAGTTTCGCATACAACCCTTCCGGCCGGAGGAGGCCAAGGGCTTCCGCAAGGCACTGTCGCCGATGCGCCGAACCCGACTGGAGCGGCTGCTCAAGCACTACGCGCCGGGGAAGATCCGATACACGTTGCCTGCGCTGTACGGTGTGGAACGGGAGCGGGATCACTACTCCCAGCACGTCACGCAGACGGTGACGATGCTGGCCCTGCCGACGTTGGGCATCCACATCCAGGGCCTGGAGCGTTGGGTGCGTTATGAGGCGCGCTACAAGAAGGTCGATACAACCCTACTAGGCCACGAGCCGCGGGGCGAGAAGGGCCATGTGGTGCGGTATCGGCCATTGTCTGGCGCGATGCGGAAGCATAGGCGCAGGAGGATGTACAAGTATCGTGTGCGCGCATAGCTTGGCGAGGTCAAGGTTGTATTATCATGTAGCACCACCTGAATGCAACGATGGGTATTGGCGATGATTCGAGATGCCCTCGCTACGTTGTAGATTATGTACAGTAGTAATATTTTATCACGCTTGGGCACAATGGCGGGGGAATATTGGGTTGGGTCGAAATGCAATGGACGACTCTTGGGTTGGAGGACGAGGTGCCTTGCAGCGAGATGGGAGGGATCATGAACTCGGGCACTAACGAACCATATGCCGTCAGCATGAGATGTCACTCGCGGCGTTGTAGAGCTGAAAAGCACGACTTGAATCTCGGTGAAGGTGAATGTCACCAGCCCGACAGCGCCAGACTTCCTGGCCAGTTGAAACGATCGACAATGCAGCAGGGCTGTCTAGGTCCCCTTGTTATGCAGAATGGCCTGCCACCCACGTTTTTCTAAAAGCAGGAAAAGACAACCCCACGGAAAAAGGAGATCCAGAATCTCACCATCCAACCAGTAACTGTCCCTGAATTGGGGCGGTTCAGCAAATGATAGCCTCACTTTTGCATGTATGCGGCAGTATGGTGATTGGGCCACGGTTGGTCGAGATCAAGGCATCCCGCGTTTTGCCAACTCTACCTTCCCTTTTGCATGACAGTGCAGGATTTTGCTCGTATCCTTTGGATGTTGAGAAATGAAGCCATTTTTCCAAGGCTTCACCCCGAGGGTTCTTTTGCTCTTGTACCTTTGTACTTGGGGGTTTTTTTTTTCGCCACCGCAAGCCTTCGATTGGTGACGTTGTCCCGACTGCCATAGCACAGCCACTCATCGTCGGCGACCACCCTATCACGATGGTCCTCAACGCAGGGGCTTGACACGGCAGAGCTCAAAAAAGGGGGGGTTGAAAAGAAGACAGGTGAGGGGCCTGATGTAATACCGACAGATGGGCTCAGGGCTGTCTGCCTTTCCCCGCGTTATTCGGGCTTATTGCGTGGCATCACCGAATCTGCCTTGTCTGACGCGTGACCTTTGGTCGGCGAAAGGCCATGATAGGCAGTGAGCAGAAGAGGTAAGAACAAGGAGCGTAGGCCGTGCAACTAGCTAGTGGGCGTACAAAATGCAACGCGAGTACGCATTAGGGATGTGATAGGACTATGCAGCGGTGAAAGAGGATGGGGGCGAGTTGGCAGCCTGGTGAGAGGCAAGGGCTATGCTGGGGCGAGCGAGAGCCGAGCGTGAAAAAAAAAGCAACCCACCTGGCATCTCGTCCCTTTCTGCTCTTTGCATTGTAAACAAACCCAGATGTGAAAAACGGCCAAAATGTCAATTTGATTGCCTATAGAGCAGAGATATCTCAGTTGTTGCCTTGGCTTTGTTACCTATCACATCTCAAGTTCTATTGCTTCCCATTCCAACGACTCGAGGCCTCCAACCGGTTCACGTTCACAAGTCCTACCAATGAAAGGAGCCACAACAAAAGCACGAGGAAAAAAACACAACCAATACAACATCGCACACGCTCGTCCATTGGAGGAAATCAGGGGGGCGAAAGAAAGCACACCAAAAGAAAAAAAACACGCTGAGTAAGGCCATCATGACTCATATCCAAGCAGGTGCGATACGCTCCATGGCTTCTATCACGCTTCCCAAAGGAAGGAACCAGTCACGAGTCTTTCCTGAGGAAACATGAAACAGCTAAACAAACCCACGACACCATGCGGTAACGAACTTCCTTCTTTCATCCCTCGCCCGGCCTCGACCTGGACACATCTTGATGGCACATCACGACCGGAAGGAGACGAAGAAATCCCGGGCTGTCGGACATTTAGACCACAAATGAAGAACGAAAGCTACTTCCCGCTCGCCCGATTTCCGCCAGCCAGTTATATCGTGTGCTTGGGTCGTTCTAGAAACGAACGGGTTGTTTGCCTTGCTGTGCCTCGCTGCCTCAAATCGGCGACCAACAAAACCATCCTTCAAATACGAACCTCAACCCCAATCCGACTGGGCAGTTGTTTCAAACCCAGATTCCGACAAAACGTATAATAATCTTCGACCACGGAAACCTTTGAGTCGCTGACTCGGATGGCTTGGGTATATCGTCTGGGCTTGGGAACAAGCCCCGTGTGGGGGATCGACCATCGGGATCCGCTCCGAGCCGCTCGGGAACGTCAATGATAAAAGGCCCACCACATACGACCGTGGTTTCAGCAAAGTCCATCTTCTTCGATTCGATCCGACGACAATGCTGCAAGATGTCGTTTCTCTCGCATGAACGAATCTTGCCCTTCGCACATGATGTGCAGCAAAGGCAATCGAAAAGGACTGGAATGGCAGCGGGACAAGACTGAAATCCTCACCGAAGAAACCGTTGGGTACGCGTCCTTGGCCTATGATCACGTCGCCTTGGCTGGGACTCGACTACCATATCGGCCGTTGCAGGCAGCTCAGGTCGCCATCCTGCGGGGTAGTAATGCTCGGACTGCTGAGGCTCATAATACGACATCTCGAGTTGATACTCATTGGGGGTGAGTATTCCCATATGGTATATGTGATAGGTAAAGTAGCGGTCAGTTTGGATTTGATCTCTTGTCGCGCCTTCCCGAAAATGGTCTGCCACATGATACATTCTATCTGAATAACACTGCCTGCGATCTTCATACGAATCCGAAGCCGCAATATACTCTCTTGCGCAGAACCAGCAAATGCACTGTGCTGGAAAGACATTGTTCAAGTGGTGATTGCCAATGTGGGCAATCCAGTCCATTTCGTCGTTGACATCAAATGTGATGCCGCAGCGTCTGTATCCATGCAACTCGCACGGCAGCGTTATGGACTCGACTGTATTAGGAATTGGTGGACGAGAATTTTGACGGCGAGTGCCGTTGTGAGAAGGAGCAGTTGTCTCCGAATAAGTGTACCTCGCACCGTCGTCGCTGAAGATGGACGAGTAAAAAGTTTCGTTGGTACAATCTGAAGGCGCATAAGATGACTTCGGTTCGTTCTGATCCTCCGACATGATGCTAGGTGCATAATATGGTCGAAAATCACTGGGCCGGCCCATGAGCAATCGACCCTGACGTTGAGATGGCAAGTTGGTGATAAAACTGTTTATCTCCTCGGCGGAGAACATGATGATAAGCAGCGGCTGGCCGCGCCTATACTCGGCAAACACGCGATAGAGGTGAGCGTTGGCTATGTTGACACGAGAAATAATGCCAAAGCTTAGGTTGCCCGGCTGGATTGAGACGCACCAACGAATGAGGGCTTGGGGAAGGCGTTGTATTGCAATCGACGACACGAACGAACACAACTCTCCCAAATGGAGCACTGATGGTGGGTGGTGGGATCACGGCGTCCGATGGCACAGCTGACGGGGATGGCGGAAGACTCAGAGGCCAAAGGTACGTGACATGTGCTTCTGGGCAGCAGCCGTTGACGATGCTGCACCAGGGAGGGGATAAGAAAATATGTGACTTGGGTGTTTGAAACTTGATCTCCGATGGATGAGAACCAAAGGTATCCTTGCCTCAATTCACAGATGGACGAGATAACGGATGATGACCGCTTGGAGGTTCGGATCAGAAACAGCGGAGCTTGGTGGGAAGGGGAAAGGACGGAGATGGTGGATGGGACAAGCCGGCATTTAAATTGTTCCCATCTACAGGGCACGCTGCCAGTCACTCGATCAACAAGCAGCCACTTCTTTTCCACACCCAAAAAGCGCAGTGGTCGCTGGTTTGACGTTCTAAACGACTAGACCTACGTACCTTTTTCGGCCCCCATCGCCCGCGTCTTGGGCCGTCCAACGTTACTTGTCTGTATGCCTGAACCTTGCGAGTGCAGATGCAGGCGTTGGGCGATTGCTGGTGCTCCGGGCAGACTTCCGAATTCTAAACGACGTGGGCTCAGCTCCGATGTTGAAGGGTTATGGTTTGAAATGGTGTACCAAAGCTCGAAGAATTCACTAGGCTAATGTGGCAGATCAAAAATAGCTTTCGAGGGTGCCTGTCCCATAAGGCGGAATATCTGACTCGCGTTGCTAACCTTCGACTTGCTTTTGATCACAGCTTGGACGTTGACAAGGATCATTGGAGAAGGATACCGAGTGGCACATGGGCTTGGTTCATCCGGGGCAGTACCAGCCAGAGCGAGTCGTGTTATGCGCCAAAAATTGCAGTGCAGGTCTTGTTCGTTGGCAGCCAAGACAGTCGGAAACTACGAGGCCACACATCGCGTGTAGGGGTCACACACCGCCAGTGATCTAGGCTGACAACGGACGGAGTGCTGCAATACAGGCCGGGCTGTGAAAAGAGGATGAAAACCTGGGATGAATGCGTGCCACGTGGGGACGAGACATTAGGCTTTGGCGTCTCGAATACCCGATTTATCCGCGCTTGGCAGGATCCCGAATTTTCGGGCTGTATGGGATTGGAACAAGTACAAAAAGGGATTCACTCGTCAAAAAAGTGCAATTCTGCCATCCCAAGGCCGTCGTGTGGTGGTCGATTTGGCTGACAGTACTAACAAGCTAGTCTCCGTACGGAACGGCGCGAGGTGGGGTTGGTCGAAGTTGGAGCACAATGGCAGCTTCAAATGCATGGAGAGAGCACGGGGGGTTTGGGAGACCCTGTAAAGTGAGGCTCAATCCCTCTCAGACGAAGCATGACCCACACCGTCAGTTACCCTCCGTTGGCTTCATCCCCCTCGTCTTGGCCCTGTCCGGCACCCCCAAGGCTGCATGAGATGCTCGTGGACTACTTGCAGCGTGCGGCACCGCCCGTTGACTCACGCGGGTTTCGGAAGCCTGGAGTGTGTTCATTCACGGTCGGGATTCTCCATCGTTCTGCATCTACGGCCAGGCTATTTATTGGTGTTGATGCGTTGATACCCTCTCGCTTCCACTCTTCTCCAGGCAGAAGCACCTTTGAGACACGGGGACGGAGCGCGAGTGCAGCAAAGCTGAATTTCGAGGGGGGTTCGTTGGCTACGTGGACAGTCTGTTATCGCATACCGGCTGCCGAAGAAGGTGGATGTTGCATCTGCTGGGCATCACGGATTATGTTGTACCGATGACGATGCAAAACGGTCATCTCGAACGTGGGATCCGTTGCCGATATTACCCAACCCTGACCAAACGAACCCATGTTCGGTTGGAGCCCCGCGCTAGACGCTCACCCCCCAGCCCTACCAGTGGCCTGTTTACGAGGTCCATCCATGATAAAACAACGAATAACGAGCGGCCGGCTCAAAGGTACGGACTACATAATGTCAAATTGGTACCACAGGTTCGGCGGGATGGTAGGGCTGAACTGGGATGGGATGCGTTTGGTTTTGCTGATTGCATGGGTTGGTCAGAGGCTACTGCAAGGTAAGTCGGAGTGTGTTGCGTAATGTGTGGATACATGGCAGCATGTGAGGTTGTGAGTTTGACTCATGCGATGTGATATTTTGTGATGGAGGGACCTTTGCTTTTCAGATTCCCTTGTTCGTTTTTCTATGTACCCAACAGTGAACCTGCCCGGATGCCATGATTCAGTTTGATGATATGAGAGAGGTATGCAATTTTTTTAAGCCGTTGGTCGGACTTTATATATGAATATTATTGGCTTTTGTGAATGACACATGTCCACCAACCATAATATCGGATTTACTACGCCATTGCCATGTGAATGATAATGTGCACATTCATGTGCATGTAAGATGTTAACTATTTACCCGGCGTGCAGCAAGCAGCTAATTTAACTGCCGGGGTGTTCGTCCAAGCTGTTGGGCGATGTGTGGCTAATTTGGGGGAAGCGTGTGCTTCTGATTCTGGTATCGTTCTGTACGTGAGGTATGGTGTTCGTATCTCATTAGGTGCGCCAGAGAAATGACGCCTGTAGTAGTTTTGTGAGAGAGACCATGTCGACCGCAAGGGATTTCACTGGGTGGTCAGGAGCCATTGGAGCCCAATGCCTTGGGAGAGACGATTGACATGAAGTTTGCGCTGTGTAGCAATTTGAGGTGAGGTGAGGGGCACGGGTTCACTCGGGGCTGCAGACGACCCTGGCCTTGACGAGGACGTTGCGGTACTGCAGGTGGCCGCCGTACTCGTCGCCGTGCTTGATGATGCCCGGGAAGGCGACGCAGCTGATCTCGCGGGTGGCCAGGGCGTCCTCGTCCTCGCAGCCGAGGTCCTCCATGGTGTCGGCCTCGAAGAGGAGGCGCTGGTGGGGGAGGACGACGGGCATGTAAACGCGGAGGACGGCGCGCTGGACGACGAGGAGGCGGGCGAGCTCGATGGAGTTGTTGACGAGGACGCGGAGGCCCGAGTCGCGGGCTTCGGAGGGTGAAGTGCCGGCTAGGGCGTCGAGGAGGCGCGTGGTGCGGGCGATGACCTTTTCCGTCACGGCGGCCGAGGCCTCGGCGAGCTGCGCTTCGGAGTCGCGCCGGAGGATGGTGAGTGTCGAGCTGCGCCACTGGTTGACAGGCTCATCTGAGGCTGCTGTGAATTTTGGGTGTTAGTTGCGGAAAAAGAAAGGGGTAGTTTGAGGTGGTGTTAGAGAAGTGGTGAAGGGGGGAGACGAACAATATGATGTGAGGAGCCTTTCCATGTCGCGGAATTGCTTTTCTTGGTCTTCGGAAAGACCAACAAAGTAGGCGTTGAAGACCATGTCGACGAGGATTCTGGATACGATGCTTTGGAGGAGGTGGACTTTGGCGGTGGATATTAGGTCTTCGTACATGGGGACCAGTTCGCTGAGCTCGGTCTGTGTTTCCTCGTCCAAGTTGGCGACGTCTGTGATGGGGTTCCGTGTTAGTCATTTTTTCCTTGTCTTGTTGTGGTTTAACAGAACCAATTGCTGCTTTCAACAAGCAAGCAGAGCTTGTTTCCACCAAATCCACCTCTTTCCATAGAAAGGAGAGCCCACACTCACTTAGTTTAGCCTTGCGAAAGTTGACAATGACCCAGTTCTGCAAGCCGTTGCCCAGCTTGGCCATGGCATCGCCAAACGTCTCGTCGCACTTCTGCCCCTCAGTGCGCGTGTTGTTGCTCACAAAGTCCTTGAGCCCTCGAATCTGGCCCCTGAGCCCGCGGACCTCCTCGTCGCGCTTCTTGAGCTCGCGGCGCAGCACCTCCCACCCTTCGCGGAGCTCCTCGCGCTCGCCCTCGCGCACCTCGACCTCGGTGCGCAGCAGGCGCAGCTCCGTGTCGACGCGCAGGTACTGCTGGTGCAGGGCGCTGTGCTTGGACTGCCAGAAGGTGGCCGTCTCGCTCTCGTTCTGGCTGAGCTTGTCGAGCTGCAGGGAGAACTCGCGCTCCATGATGCCCATCTCGCGCTCGAGGTCGGCAATGCGGTCGTCGCGCTCGCGGATGGCCGCCGCCGTGGCTGCGGCTGCGGCTTCGCGGTCTTTCTTGTCCCGCCGCTGCTGCTGCTGCTGCCGACTGCTGCGGTCCTTGTCCTTGATGCTCCCCGTGCGGGACTCGATCGCGTGGTGGTGGTGAGGGTGGTGGTCCTTGTCGGTGAGGGGCACGCCGCCCTCGAGCGGCTCCTCGCCCGAGGCCACGACGACGTTGGTGATCATGGCGGCCCGCGGAGGCGGGGCTGGCATGCTATTGCGATTCGGGGTCGAGGTCGAGGTCGGCGCCGGGTTGGACGCCGACACGGAGACGGAGACGGACACAGAAGTGTGAGCGGACGCCGAGGTGGAGGAGGAGCTGCCCGACGGAGGACGACGCTTCTCAGTGGTGTTCATGCTGGGCGGGAAAGGGAAGGGGTCGCCGGGTTGGGGCTCTAGTTTATATATATATATATAACTGGGTTCACCGATAAAAAAAAGAAAGGGGGGTGGGAGTTTTGCGCCTTCGATTGCCCTCGTGGCGTTCGAGCATGAAGGGAGGGGAGGGGGGGTGGGCTAGCGAAGGATGCAGTGATGCAGGATAGTTCGAGATGGTCAAGCGACAGCAATGGCGGGGTCGAACGAGGCTGGACGAAGCTGGAGCAGCGGCATGGTTGTTACTCTCGCGCGCAGGGTTCGAGGGCAGAGATCAGCGCGGCGAGGGCATTTGATTTGGTCGCGCAAAGGGAAGAAGCGGGAGAGAGGGAAGGGAAGCCCGGCGGTTTCGAGGTGGTGCTGAGGCAGTGCCCCTGCGGTGGTGGTGTGTGGTGGTGGTGGTGACAAAGCAAAGAGCTGATGGCTCTGGTATTTCGGTGCCTGGGCCGACGGCAACGGGGGATTGATGTAGCGAGGTTCGGGCGTGCCCCGCGCCCCCGTAAGCGCTTCAAGGCGGAAGCGCTCAAGCAGCGCTCAAGGCAGCGGGGTTGCTGCTTAGGGGCCGCGGTGGGGTCCGCGTCTGTGTCTGGCCATGGAATGCCCGTGGGCGCTATTGCGCTATTGCGCTATTGGCCGCCGCCCGAGTTAGTCGTTTGGGATTGCACCGGACACAGGCAACGACATGACCGCTGGAGAACGAACCCCTTCCGGTGAACCATTAAACGATGCGAGAGATGCCCACGCGTTTCCTCGTATAAAGCCCCGTCTTGGTTGGGCCCTCAGGCAACACTATCTCATCCACCTCTGACAAACTAGTGTACCCCAGCATCATCAACAGGACGAGAGTCAATCCCAACACCAATGGCTTGAATAATTCATAATTCCTGATATAAAAAACTGTAAATCGTCGCTATTGGTAAAATGTGGGGGGTGCTAGTATCCTAGTACTGGTAGCCAAATCCGTTCTCAAACACACAGTTCGCACCGTTAACATCGCCAACCTCCCCGTGTAAATCATCTGCCAACTCCGTCCTTGAACAACTCAATTCCACCCAGCCATTCCAATTGACGTCCTTTTTCACCCAGAGAAGCGATCCTCGCGGCACGCATTGTCCTGATCAATCGGCCCATCTGCCTCGCCACCCATGCCCCGGGCCCGAATGTCTCCATCCTCCTTAACTTGATGCCTAGACCTCCACGCCACCATCTTGTCCCGTTTAGTACTCGGAAATGGCTGACAATCAAACCAACCCGGGGACAACAAAGTAAAAATAATACCTCATCTTGACTTTTGCAGATTCGTAATCATCCATCGTTCCCAGGCTCCAGCAAAGCAAGCATCCTTCGTTCCCTCAGCCACACATACACACGCAACACCGAGTGTAAAAAAAAATTTAGGCTTCCTTTTTCTTTTCTTTCAAAACTTGACTTCGGCCTCCACCTCGTATGCCTCATCATCTGTGCCCTCAATCTTCTTGGCACCCATCCGACAGAGAGTCACACGCTCCACGGGCATGTCGTCGGCCCAGACGAAGCCGTCGTACCGGCTGAGCACGTCGCGGGCGTCCAGCGTCAGCTTGTCCTTCCGGCGCCGGCCTCCCGGACCCTTGACGTAGATGGTGTTGACCACAGTGGCGTGCAGCAGCAGCGGACGGTTCTCCTCCGCCATGAGCCCGGCCTCTAGGAACGCCCGCTTGATCTGCTCGCAGAAGCGATACAGGATCCCGGCCTCGTCGACGGGCGGTGCGTACAGGACCGACGTCTTTGCTGCCGATTGCATGGCGTGCAGCCCCTGCAGGGTGATGGACAGACGTCCATCCTCGGATGCAGGCGGCTGCTGGGTCGCAGCAGCGGCGGCCGCCCTGGCACCGGCCAGTAGTTCGCCGAGCCGGAGGCCCTGGAGCAGCTCCGTGGCCCTCCTCACGCCGTCCTCCTTCAGGGACATGACGCCAAGCGTCAGGTGCAGCGTGCCAAACGGCCGGACTGCGTCCTGCGGCAGAGCGAAGCTCATCGGGCTCGTGACATCGGCTTTGAACGACGCCAAGCTCCGGGACAGCTGGGCACCCCCGAGGGGCAGGCACACAAAGTGCGTCGGAGGCGACGGCTTGGGAGGCATCACACCACCACCAAAATGCGGGATGGGGTCGCGAGCGAGACGGTGAGGGAGAGGCTAATGGGAAAAGATGGGCGGGCGGGTTTAAAAAAGGATGCTGCTTCTGTTGCCGGGCTGCAGGAAACCTTTTCGCCACCGGTCCCGACGCTCTGGGCCTCACACCACTTCGGCTTTGGGCGCAAAGCTCGGCGAAATCTAAGATCTGGGATCTGTCACAATTGGCCTGCAGTCCGAGTTAGCGGGTTGCAGGCGCATGGCATACGAGGTGGCAGATCGGAACAGAAGGGGTGACAAGCGGCTCTGTTGCCAACCTGATATGACAGTGTAGGGACCGACGCGGCCAAGCCCTGCAATGCGGGGGGTTTGCCATGTACAATCCTTCTTGTCGTCCTTGACAGAGGAACAATACTTTGCATTGCATGAACAAAAAAAAAAAAAAAAAAGGAAGAAATCCCCCAACATACCTGTAGGAGACTGGTCGAGTTCACTGTCGCCTATTTGATGTTGTGGTTGTGTTGTAACTTTGTAGTTGCACCATATGATGTCAAAGCTGCTGTTGGAAATGCTGCCTGCCTTGGCCCCGTTTGGCCGACAGGGAGCAACCTCATTGGCGACCCCATACCCCCACCGAAAAGGGAAGGAAAAGCAAAAAAAAAAAAAAAAAAAAGATATCAACGTCAACCTAAACCATCTTGAGCCAGGTTTGGCTGAAGAGGGGCATCCATGTAGACGTGAAGCACCAAACCCCGCCGCCCTATGCTGCTATCGTGCCTCATGCCCATGCCAAACGAAATGCACGCCGGCATGCGAGTCTTCTCACCATGTTTCATATCATGCATGATTGCCATTCTAGAACCCGCAAAGCCCATCCCAACCCGCCCTCCAGCACTCACCAAAACTCACCGAATCCCCTCAACTATCCCACCCAACCAGCTGCACGGTTATATATCTATGCGTAATCGGCCTACACAGAAATCACTGATCCATTGTCTAGCCCAACTCGCTGGAGACTGCAGTCCAAACATAGCAATTGTGAACGTCCCAACATTGTTTGGATTTTGTTGATAGGTGTACAAGAAGTCCTCGGCTCAGGCTAGCCGCGAACATGAAAACGAAAAAAGTTCCTTGCCCATTCAATCAATGTCGGGGGCACCTGGGTCTTCCTCAGCCCCCTTCTCCCCGCCTTTTGCAGCATCTGCCTGTTGTTGATTCATCCAAACCATCCTCGAGCCTCCTCCTCTTGGGTGGAAATCAAGGGGGTATCATGCTCCATCGTTTCGAGGGAAATTTTCTTTCTCCTTTGTCTCTCTGGACACGCGCGAAATCGAAAACAAAAAGGTATGTAAAGTTTGAAAAAAAGAGCCAGTATCCGTTCGAGCCGAAATGCGATGAAAAGGATGGAGAAGAAGAAGAAGAAGAAGAAGAAAGCATCTCCTGTGGCTGCCGCTTGCCACCAGTGAGCCGTAGCCTTGGATCCCAATGCTGTATGGAGACTCATTTGTGCTGTGAATCGTCGAGAGCCATGTAAATCGAACGTCAACTAGGGCTTGTTGTCTCCGTAGAAATTTGTGAGAGCGACTTTAACCACCTCGAAATCTTCCTTGACGGCCTCAAGCGTTTCCTCAATGAGTTTTAAGCACTCGTCCTCCTCAAGTCCGGGGGTTCCATCCTCGTGTTCCTTTTTCCCGAATCGCTGAATTTTTTCGCAAGCATCCCTAAGTTTAATTAACCCCAGCGTTGCCGACGATCCCTTCAGGTAGTGACCAAGGTCGGAGAGTTTGCTTAGGTCCGCAGATTCGCTGTTGTGGCGAAAGAAACTCACGGGTCAGCTCAGGTGCCAATATCAGAGCCACCAAGCTCGACGCAAATGCCAGGCCTGGCGGCGAGAAAAAGGAAGAGGCTTGAGGAAGGAAGGAAAAAAAGAGAAGAGGGTTCCCACTCACAGGGCACCGTCCATATCCTCAAACGTGTTCTTCACTTGGTCGAAGAAGTCGAATACCAGGACAGAGCTAAAAGGATCATCGGGCTCATCCATCTCGAGAATCTGGCTAAAGGTGCTCATGTCAATGCCCTCGACCTTCCCAAGCAGGTCGACGCTGCCTTCTGTAACCTGCGCGAAGCAAAAGATGGAGTGGTTAGCGGCGCTCATGAGCCAAAGGTTGGCGGGCAACTTGACGCACCAGATCCTGGGGTAGTTTCGACATGGCGGCGGTTTCGAAATGTGGCTATAGCAGGGTTGATCCCGCCGTTGGATGGGCAGGGTAGTCTTGAGACGGAGGTGGAGGAGAGAAAGGGCGTTTGTCGCGATAGTGAGACCAGGGACTAGGCCGAGAGGAGGGAGGATAGTCTGCGGGTGGGTAGCACGTGTGCGTGCGGCCTGCGATTCAGTCAGGATGAGAAGGGCAGAAGATGCATAAAAAGATTGTGGTTGTGACGAGCCGAGGGGGGAAGAGGGGAGAAGAGAAGAGGCGAGAGAAAACTGGCGGAGCAGACGCTGTCGTGGGGACAATCGAGGAGGCTTGGGCGTGGTGGAGAGACAAGAGCGTTGAATGGCTGGCGGGGTTCCTCACGAAAGACACAGCGAGGCACTTAGGCTTGACAGGTCGGACGTCGGCTGCCAGGGCTGCAGACGGAGCAGCAGGGAAGAGAGGCAAGGGAACGGAGCGCGGAGGGGGGCGGCTCAGGACTGTTCGGCGGCGGCTGCACCAGAAGCCAAAAAAATCCGAGATGTGGATGGTACCTTTTGGAGGGGAGCGACTGGGGTTTGGGCTGGTGGGATGGATGATGAAACGAGGGGAGCGAATGGAGGGGGGAATGACGACAGGACACAGACAGTCAAGACACGGCCGAGTGAGTGACTTGTTGAGAAGCAGGCGGCGGCCGACGTTTTACCCAGCCAGCGGCGCTGTACTCACTCGAGGTAAAGGCTCTGAGACGCGGTGGTGATTTTCCTGCTTTCTTTTTTTTTCTTCTTCTTGCTTTGCGTCCGAGGGCGCGCGAGAGGGTGTGATATGGGCTTTGGTAGTGGTGTTGAGACGATGCCGGTAGTAGTAGAGACAGGGAGGTAGAGGGCAGCAGCAGGTGTGGTGAAAACCGTCGGCCATATGTGGGCAATCAAGTCATGAGTGAGGGGCAGGCCATGGATCCCGCGCATACGGAGTCGAGCATGTAATAGCCAACAGGCGCACAACAAGCCATAACCGGGTCACAGGCCACCCGGGACCAGATTGGACAGGACTGGCTGGGCACGACTGGATAGGTCCTCTCTGCTCTGCGCTGCCTCTGGCTGGTTGCGCGCTGCGCTGTGCTGTCCCCAGCCAAGCTCCCAAGTCGCTCGCCAGCCAGCCCGGTACAGGTGGGGTTGGCCCGTCGAGCTTGGTATGGTGCTATGTAGCTGGTAGCTACCTGCTTGAGCTGATGCAGGGTTGCGTCTGCGCCTGCGTCTGTGTCTGCGTGAGGGTTACCCAAAAGGACCAGAGGCCAGAGGCTAGAGGGCCCAGAGCCACAAGCAGCAGCAGTGTCATGAGCCATGGCCCATGGCTTGGGCGGCCAAACGCAGTGGATCTCAGTGGACCGGTGGGAGTGTGCGTGGGAGCAGAGCGTGGGAGCGGAGTGGGCTGGTGACGGTGTCTGAGGCGGAGGTGGAAATGGAAATGGAAATGGAACAGAGGTAGAACTCGGGCGGCCAACGACGTGGAGGAATCGGGGATACCATGCTTCACCGGAAGGCGCCAGGCATGGGTTGGAAACAGAATGGGTCTCGGTCACCTACATGTATGTATGTGTATGTATGTACAGGACGACACGCAGATGCCGTAGCTGAAGCTGTAGCTGTAGCTCTACGTTGTAGCGGGCGGCTTCGTCGATGCAACGGTGGGGTAAAGAGAGGTGCTGCAAGAGGAGCCTTCTGGGCGAAGATGGGGGAAGGGAAGGGCAGGAAGGGGGAGGGAGGAGAAAAAAAAAAATAGACCAGAGCGCGAGAGGTTGCAGTCGTTAGCTTGACTTGCGAGCTTGGTAATTGGGTCTTGGTGTTCTTTCTTGTCTCTTCTCTCGATGGGTGCGGTGCGGTGCGTGTGGCGTGCAAAGTAGCGCGAGGACGTGGTGTGGGTGTGGGCTCGAGTGAATTGTGTGAGGTGGTGGTGTGTGCTTGGCGGGTGAACCCGAGGGCGGGTTTTGCTTGTGCTTACTGACGACAGTGGCTGAAATCTAGCGTAAGAGGCACAGGCCCCAGTGGAATGCGCAGAAAACGGCAATAGTTGCTATGTGAGGCTGCAGGAGGGGGAGCGCGCGGGGCAGTCTCGTCGGGTTGACGGTCGAACAAAGAAGGGGAGGCGAGAGGCGAGGAGAGAAGGGGGAGAGAAAGCGAGGCAGACGGAGAGGGGGGCTTAATGGGAAAGCAAGAGCCAGGGACAATGAGAAATGGAGAAGATCCCCTTCTTCTGATTGTTCCGACGCGATCCATCCCGCCTAGGGGGGGGTCGGGGTTGTGGATTGCTGTCATCTCGTCTTGGTAAAGACGGTGCGCATAGCACCATTATCTGACATACTAAGCTAGCCCGTCGAGACTAGGCGTGCTGGCCCGGGTGCATTACGTCGAAGGTACGGGCAAAGGCAAAAGGAAAAGAAAAAAGCAGGCGTTGAATGCCACCGCCGGGGGATTCAAAGGGCACCCGGTCAGAGGGGAGAGAGGGGCCAGTGCAATGGCTACGGCCAGACCAGGAGCATGGAACACCGAGCCTTAGACCGTTCTTCCAGAGGCCGAGAATGCGAATTTCTTTTTCCAAGAGGGGCCCGCAGCCAAAAAAGCAATGACACAACTGGAGCCAGTTGCATCATTAGACATTGGACCTTGTCCATGGGGACGTTGCGCGCTAGAACAAGGCCCCCAGTCCATGATACCGGCTGGCGAACGCCAGGAACTAGACCCAGAATTGGCAATGTAGACGCCTATGACCAAACCCCTCGGCCGTGCTTGTCCAAAGCTTTGTCTCCCCAGGGGGCAAATTAGCAGATTAATAACAAGCTTTTGCTTTCTTTTTTTCTTTTATTTGCTTGCAAATCAGGCCTAGTTTTAGCTTGCTTCGTCAGCCAGCGCCTGGGACGGCGAATGCTTGGCCACCCCACCTGGGCTGGGCTTTCCAAATGTCCGAGGCCAGCGAGCAATCAAAACGGGAGGGATGACGGAGACGGGGGGCCAGCGGGCCAGCAGAGAGGGCTGCACCCCCGGGATCCGTAGCGCCAGGTGCTGTCAGTGCCATGCCAGTGCCACGCGACAGCCGGACGCCTATGGGCACAGCAGGATGGCTAATGCCCTGGCAGACCCGCGTATGGGTGATCGGCCTGCAACGTCTCTCCCACGCCGCCGGTTACCTTTGCCTTTGCTACCCGCCGGAACCTGGCCACGTCAGTCGGACGGCTTGCCGGGGGCCTCTGCTGTCCGCCGCCTCCCCGATGGCTCTCCTTGTTCATCTCGTCGCAGCCGTCAACCTCTTCTGCTCACTGCCGTCTTCCCTCGGGCCCTTGCGCGCCAAACTATCGACCGAGCTAGCGCAGCCAACCCTCTAGTCGCTAGCCCCCAGGCTAGAGCCTAGACACCGCGGCAAGGTCCCGGATTGACGTGCGAGGACGGCGGCTCAGGGGTTCCGCCGACCTGCAAGTCAGCGGGAGAGGTGATTCGGAACCTGGTCCAAAGTGCCGGCTGGTCTGCGTCCGTTGGTTGATTGGTGTTAGGCGCGCATAGGTAAAGTGCAATCATCTGAACCAGAACTATGGCTGTCCTAACTGGACCCTGGCTACTGTCTTGCCTAGGTACTATGTGCATAGTATGTGCCTGCTAGCCCAGGGCGCGAAAATCCACCATGTAACATCTGGGAGCGGTTATCCAGGGACTTTTCGTCCCATCTGCCTCGACGTTTCCTCCCCAGGGTCTCCCAGGCTGCCCCCACGGGAGTGACTTCCGCGTTGATCAGGCTCGGGATCGTGCCCTGGCCTGCCAATCAAGCCCCCTGTCCTGCCAGTTCCTGCGGCCAGGTACCTAAAGCCATTTCGGCCAAAGTATGTAAGATTGCCTTTGTTTCACCCTCAACTCAATCACGCCGCTAGACTAGACGTTGGGGATTCCTACTATACGAAATTCCGCTGCGCAACGCAACGCAACCAAGTTGCCGGAAACACGCAACTATTGCGGATCAGTCTATATTTGTTTTGCTAAAGTCTCTTTCCCCCAGGCCCCCTGCAACCCGATCCGTCCGAGGAAATAGACGGTTTCCGACCATGGGTTGCAGCCAGCATCGGGCCCTGCCAGTCCGCTGACTCCTGCTGTTACCGCTCGGCATGACAACAACTTAAGTGATGTCTTATACCATCGTGTAACAGCAGACAGGCATGTTTGTTCCAAGCTCGCTTCTCGTCTACAAACAGCACAACTTCGGTGAGCCACCTGAGCCCTCGAATCCTAAGTTTCTGCCCCACCTCCGCAGATGGCATCCCAGCTGAGCATGCTCTTCTCCGCTGGCAAGCATCCAGAACAAGGTATGGCTATCTGGATGGCCACTCAGACAGCAGAGCCCCCCGGCCACATGCCGGTTCACGAATCATCGTCACTCCTTCACCGGTCTGGCCCCTCCTCCCGCCAAGTTGGAAGGAAAATCTCACCGGTTGACAACCCTCAAGTTGTCATCCCCCCAATCCCAACACGATAGCGACCGAGATCGAGATCCTCGGTTACTGGCACTCGGCCGACCCGGCGAGGCGAGGCGATTCGAGGAATTGCGATGCCCCGTCACCATGACTCGACGCTGGGCCTTGGTCCTGTATTGTGTAGACACAACATTGCCCAGACCCACGTCTCGCCGATCGGATAATTCGAGAAAATTGGAACCGCTCAAGCTACCCCACAAATCACCACTTCGGCCGGCCCTCACAGACCAAAGAACTGTGGTCTCTTGCTCCAGTTAGCAAATGAGCACCGCAGGATGAGCGTCACGGGGCAGCTTTTCAACTACGTTTCGGGAAAACCATCTTCGTGCGGCATTTTCCCTTGTCCGGGCCCCTCGGCCTATCGCCATTTGCCTTTTGCTACCGTCGCGGGCTTGACCATGGTCGCTGGCTCGCGCGCACGCGGCAAGGTTCCATCATCATAGGCCAAGCGGGCGGCAAGCAGGCCCCATCTCCTGTGTCTCTGCTGTGCCCCGCGGCCGAGCGGCGGGGATGCAGTCTGACCTGATCCCGCTGCCAGGTCTGACGTTGCTGGAGCCAGGGGGAACCTTTGACTTTGGCGGCTCAACCGGACGACCCATTTCCAACCTCAAAGCCTCGCACTCGCTGTGGAACTGTGCCTCTCAGGGGTGGGCTACGCGAGCCGTCACAAGACCACAACGTCGTCATGGCCTTGGGAGGGCCTGAGGCAGACTGATAACACGGGGAGCGAATACCCACCAGCCGTTGTGCTCCCAACCCCCATGCCACTATCCGTAGGGATGCCGTCCGTACGTCATTGTTGCAACGATGCATTCCGGCTGCGCCTATTGGCCGGCGCGCCCAGCTGTCACCCACCGACTGCTATCGTGATGGATATTGTGATTTGCATGTCATCCGGATGCTCAATTTCGATGTGACAACATCGTGCTTCAACATGCAGGTAGGATCGCATTCTTCAACATGGAGGGTAGCAAAGGCCCTTCATGACTAAGAAAGGTCCGTACACTTTGGGGGAGAGGAGGGGCATAACCACCGTGCACGACATGGATTTTTTGTATCGCAGTCGTATTATCCCCAAAAAATCACATTTATACGACGACAAACCTATTATTAGATAAAGTTGGGGGGGAATATATCATTACGCGTTCGACAATCTGGTGTTAATTTCCCTATTCCTTTTCTAACGATTCCCTGGGACCCTTTATTTGTCCACGTTAAGTAATAAATTCCTATCGATTGGCTACCAGCCAAGGGTGTGGCTCTACTTTGGGGATAAGCGAGGAGTTATGCTACTATGGAAGACTCAAAAAATAGACTAACCCTTGTCCTTTGAAGCTCCGTCGGCCTATTTTTCATTGAGCGAACGCTACTATCTATATGCATGGCTAGTCCAAAACGGATTTGCTCATTTCGGGTAGCATCGTTGCTTGCCGCCGGCTTCTCTTGCACAGCCACGCATAAAAAAGCACGTCAGTAGAAAAAAGCCAAGGCAAATTAGGAGCGAATAAAACGGATGTTAATTTAATGCTCTATTGCTGTTTTTTTTTTTTTTTTTTTTTGGGATCAATGACTATTATTTGGTGCTGGTAATGGATTTTGGTCGGTGCTATTCATGGATACGATATTCTGACTTGGCTATGAAACAGGCAAGTTCCCGCGAGGAAACTGACATAGTATTGTATGACTCGTTTCCCGCCTAGCGGAACTGCTTGAGCTCCGAAAAGAAAACATAATTTAAATGATGTGCTCATCTATGAATTGGTCATCTACGGAAGCAGTGGCTGTAGTTCCCAATTGTAAAGATGTGTTCAATCCAATGGGGAATTCGCTACGGCGAGAAACCAACCCCCTTATATAACGCGTTTATCGGGAAACTACTTGGCTCGATCATATATTTCTGTGATCTAACACGATGGCAAGAAACGCCACGATTGTGGACTAGGGTGAACGAAATGTGATGCCGAGCGCGGCTCTGGCCATTGGCCGCGATACAGCTCGGACAGGAAAGTAGGCTCGTGGCGCATTCCAATGGAAAATGCCAACATACTCCTAGCAATTCTCTTCCTTGGTTGGAAGGGGGTTTCCATTCGGGATATTATGAATAAGGTTGGCGGGCTTCCCAAGCCCTCGGGTCCATGGCGCATCAGTAGTGAGTTCAAGCTGCAATAATCAGTACTTGTTCACGAAGGAAAGAAGCTAGTTTAGTAAGTAGTGTGAACACACATACACACACGCAGTTGAGCGTGTTAGGGCAGCGCCTGCGTATCAGCGTTCAACTTCATGGAAATCAACAGCCCGGTCCCCAGCTCGGTTGCCATAATTCTCATAGGATCCCCAATCTATACACCATACCGTGAGACGGTCAGTTTTTTTTCTTTTTTTTTTTTTTTTTTTTTTAAAAAAAAAAACGACTGGGGTCGGCCATAACCCAATCGCAA